>OY726517.1:62804613-63404613 GCA_963383655.1 Bathymodiolus septemdierum | reverse complement strand
CTGAACACAATTTTAGAAGTTGACCACCTAAGGACCATCGATGACATGTTTACTATATTGGCTTACTGGTTTCAGAGGAGAAGATTTTAAAACATTTTTTCCCATAGGGTCCTATGTTAAAACTACAGTATGTCCGCTGAAGGTGGCCATCTTGGATGGAGGTCAGGCTCACTGGACACAATTTTGAAAATTGACCACTTAAGGACCATCCATGCCATGTTTGCTTTAAATTGGCTTGCTGGTTTCCGAGGAGAAGATTTTTAAACATATTTCCCATAGGGTCCTATGTTAAAACTATGTCCGCTGATGGTGGCCATCTTGGAAGGGGGTTTGGGTCATTGGATATAATTTTGAAAGTTGACCATTTAAGGATCATTCATGCCATGTTTGCTTTAAATTGGCTTACTGGTTTCAGAGGAAATTTTTTTTTAAACATTTTTCCCATAGAATTCTATGTTAAAACTATGTCCGCTGACGGTGGCCATCTTGGATGGAGGTCGGGGTCACAGGACATAATTTTGAAAGTTGACCACTTAAGGACCATTCATGCCATGTTTGCTTTAAATTGACTTACTGGTTTCAGAGGAGAAGACTTTTAAACATTTTTTCCATAGGGTCCTATGTTAAAATTAAGTCGAGTCATGGCGGTCATCTTGCATTTTCGATTGGCAAAAAATTCACAAGTTTAGTACAGGACCACCCAATGATCATTCCTGCAAAGTCACAATTCAATTGGCTTAGTGGTTTCTAACAAGAAGATTTTTAAAATTTCGACCAATAAGAACACATTATGGGCACTGGCAGCCATGTTGGATTTCCGATCAGCGCCAAAAACAAAAATCTTGTATATGACCATACAATGAACATTTCTGCCAAGTTTGGTTCAAATCTGTTTTGTGGTTTCAGAAAAAAAGATGAAAATGTGAAATTCCCATAGGGTCCAATGTTAAACTAAGTCGAGTCATGGTGGCCATCTTGAATTTCCGATCGGCAAACAATTCACAGGTTTAGTACAGGACCATCCAATGATCATTCCTGCAAAGTCACAATTCAATTGGCTTAGTGGTTTCTAACAAGAAGATTTTTAAAATTTCGACCAATCAGAACACATTATGGGCACTGGCAGCCATGTTGGATTTCAAATCAGCACCAAAAACACAAATCTGGTAGAGGACTATCCAATGAACATTTCTAGCAAGTTTGGTTGAAATCTGTTCAGCGGTTTCAGAGAAGATTTAAATGTGAAAAGCTAACGGACGGACGGACGGACCACGGATGCTTACCCATGACAAAAGCTCACCTGGCGACCTAAAAACAATTATTTGACCTTGAGGTCAAAGGTAAAGGTCCCACAAAGGTCATTATGGTATGCGACACACCGCCTTATGGTCATGCACCCACATACCAAATAAATACTATTTAAAAAACAATTATTTGACCTTGAGGTCAAAGATCAAGGTCCCACGAAGGTCATTATGATATGTGACACACCGCCTTATGGTCATGCACCCACATACCAAATATCATTGACTATCTCGAAAGACAAAAATGTTATGGCCCGGACAAGAAAATACTATTTAAAAAACAATTATTTGACCTTGAGGTCAAAGGTCAAGGTTCCACAAAGGTCATTACGGTATGCGACACACCACCTTATGGTCATGCACCCACATACCAAATATAATTGACCTATCTGGAAAGACAAAAAAGTTATGGTCCGGACAAGCTTCGCGGAGAAGAAGCGGAAGAAAAAATCAGACTAAAACAATATGTCTCCTCGTTCGAAGGGGAGATATAATTAGAATCCTGTCTAAACAGAACCCTGAATAAATTAGAATCATGTATAAATTAAAATCTTGTATAAATTAGAATCCTGTATAAATTAGAATCCTGTATATATTAGAATCCTGTATAAATTAGAATCTTGTATAAATTAAAATCGTGTATATATTAAAATCCTGTATAAATTAGAATCCTGTATAAATTAGAATCTTGTATAAATTAAAATCCTGTATAAATTAGAATCCTGTATAAACAAGATGAACTGTGAGCTAATGCTCACTTATGATACCCCCGCTCTTCGGCAAACAGGAAGTAAGAATCTGACGGGTCAAAAAACGCTTCCCACGATATGGGGTACCTATATGAAGCTTGTGACCAAATATCAGATTTCTCCATCAATAGTTGCTTAGAAAAATGCGACAAAAAATGTGCATATACAAATGTATGTTAAATGTGTATAAATATCAACAAAATCGGCAAACAAGAAGTAGGAATCTGATGGGTCCAAAAACGCTTCCCACGATATGGGGTACCTATATGAAGCTTGTGACCAAATATCAGAACTCTGCCATCAACAGTCACTGAGAAAAATATCTTGGACGGACGGACGGAAGGATGGACAGACGGACAGAGGTAAAACAGTATACCCCCCTCCTCCTTCAGGGAGCGGGGGTAAAATTAGAATCCAGTATAAATTAGAATCCTGTATAAATTAGAATCCTGAATAAATTAGAATCCTGTATAAATTAGAATCCTGTATAAATTAGAATCCTGTATATATTAGAATCCTGTATAAATTAGAATCCTGTATAAATTAGAATCCTGAATAAATTAGAATCCTGTATAAATTAGAGTCCTGTATAAATTAGAATCTTGTATAAATTAGAATCCTGTATAAATTAGAATCTTGTATAAATTAGAGTCCTGTATAAATTAGAATCTTGTATAAATTAGAATCCTCAATAAATTAGAATCCTGTATAAATTAGAATCTTGTATAAATTAGAATCCAGTATAAATTAGAATCCTGAATAAATTAGAATTCTGTATAAATTAGAATCCTGTATAAATTAGAATCTTGTATAAATTAGAATCCTGTATAAATTAGAATCCAGTATAAATTAGAATCCTGAATAAATTAGAATCCTGTATAAATTAGAATCCTGTATAAATTAGAATCTTGTATAAATTAGAATCCTGTATAAATTAGAATCCAGTATAAATTAAAATCCTGAATAAATTAGAATCCTGTATAAATTAGTCCTGTATAAATTAGAATCTTGTATAAATTAGAATCCTGTATAAATTAGAATCCAGTATAAATTAGAATCCTGTATAAATTAGAATCCTGTATAAATTAGAATCTTGTATAAATTAGAATCCTGTATAAATTAGAATCCAGTATAAATTAGAATCCTGAATAAATTAGAATCCTGTATAAATTAGAATCCAGTATAAATTAGAATCTTGTATAAATTAGAGTCCTATATAAATTAGAATCCAGTATAAATTAGAATCCTGTATAAATTAGAATCCTGAATAAATTAGAATCCTGTATAAATTAGAATCCTGTATAAATTAGAATCCTGTATATATTAGAATCCTGTATAAATTAGAATCTTGTATAAATTAGAATCCTGAATAAATTAGAATCCTGTATAAATTAGAATCCTGTATAAATTAGAATCTTGTATAAATTAGAGTCCTGTATAAATTAGAATCTTGTATAAATTAGAATCCTGTATAAATTAGAATCTTGTATAAATTAGAATCCAGTATAAATTAGAATCCTGAATAAATTAGAATCCTGTATAAATTAGAATCCAGTATAAATTAGAATCTTGTATAAATTAGAGTCCTATATAAATTAGAATCCAGTATAAATTAGAATCCTGTATAAATTAGAATCCTGAATAAATTAGAATCCTGTATAAATTAGAATCCTGTATAAATTAGAATCCTGTATATATTAGAATCCTGTATAAATTAGAATCTTGTATAAATTAGAATCCTGAATAAATTAGAATCCTGTATAAATTAGAATCCTGTATAAATTAGAATCTTGTATAAATTAGAGTCCTGTATAAATTAGAATCTTGTATAAATTAGAATCCAGTATAAATTAGAATCCTGAATAAATTAGAATTCTGTATAAATTAGAATCCTGTATAAATTAGAATCTTGTATAAATTAGAATCCTGTATAAATTAGAATCCAGTATAAATTAGAATCCTGAATAAATTAGAATCCTGTATAAATTAGAATCCTGTATTAATTAGAATCTTGTATAAATTAGAATCCTGTATAAATTAGAATCTTGTATAAATTAGAATCCTGAATAAATTAGAATCCTGTATAAATTAGAATCCTGTATATATAGAATCCTGTATAAATTAGAATCTTGTATAAATTAGAATCCTGAATAAATTAGAATCCTGTATAAATTAGAATCCTGTATAAATTAGAATCTTGTATAAATTAGAGTCCTGTATAAATTAGAATCTTGTATAAATTAGAATCCTGTATAAATTAGAATCTTGTATAAATTAGAGTCCTGTATAAATTAGAATCTTGTATAAATTAGAGTCCTGTATAAATTAGAATCTTGTATAAATTAGAATCCTGTATCAATTAGAATCTTGTATAAATTAGAGTCCTGTATAAATTAGAATCTTGTATAAATTAGAATCCTCAATAAATTAGAATCCTGTATTAATTAGAATCCTGTATATATTAGAATCTTGTATAAATTAGAATCTTGTATAAATTAGAATCCTGTATAAATTAGAATCCTGTATAAATTAGAATCCTGAATAAATTAGAATCCTGTATAAATTAGAATTCTGTATAAATTAGAATCTTGTATAAATTAGAATCCTGAAAAAATTAGAATCCAGTATAAATTAGAATCCTGAATAAATTAGAATCCTGTATAAATTAGAATACTGTATAAATTAGAATTCTGTATAAATTAGAATCTTGCATAAATTAGAATCCAGTATAAATTAGAATCCTGAATAAATTAGAATTCTGTATAAATTAGAGTCCTGTATAAATTAGAATCTTGTATAAATTAGAATCCTGTATAAATTAGAATCCAGTATAAATTAGAATCCTGAATAAATTAGAATCCTGTATAAATTAGAGTCCTGTATAAATTAGAATCTTGTATAAATTAGAATCCTGTATAAATTAGAATCCAGTATAAATTAGAATCCTGTATAAATTAGAATCCAGTATAAATTAGAATCCTGTATAAATTAGAATCCTGAATAAATTAGAATCTTGTATAAATTAGAATCCAGTATAAATTAGAATCTTGTATAAATTAGAATCCAGTATAAATTAGAATCCTGTATACATTAAAATCCAGTATAAATTAGAATCCTGTATAAATTAGAATCCTGTATAAATTAGAATCTTGTATAAATTAGAATCCTGTATAAATTAGAATCCTGAATAAATTAGAATCCTGTATAAATTAGAATCCTGTATAAATTAGAATCCTGAAAAAATTAGAATCCTGAATAAATTAGAATCCAGTATAAATTAGAATCTTGTATAAATTAGAATCCTGTATAAATTAGAATCCTGTATAAATTAGAATCTTGTATAAATTAGAGTCCTGTATAAATTAGAATCTTGTATAAATTAGAATCTTGTATAAATTAGAATCCAGTATAAATTAGAATCCTGTATAAATGAAACTTTAGGTATTAAGTTCTAATGTAGGAAATCTTAGTAACCGGTAATTTAACCTGTATAAACTGAACACCTGTCTATTGCGAACACAAAAGTTGGTTCTTTAAAGGAGGTTCTGTTTAGACAGTTTTCACTGTGTATCTATACCTTTTTCACATTTGTAATTCTATACATTATTATATGACTTCAGATACTGTCCTTTCTGATTTGCTGATGTCCCCAGTAACATTCTTTGATAAAATGTTATATTCACCTTGAGCCACGTAATGCACGATGAATATAACATTCTAACGTCTTGCACCAAGTTAAACCAAAGAAAACGTTGTGATAAAAGCTTATTTTAAGGGTGAAAGCAACATATAAAATATTTCTTTTATATGATTGGCTAAAAGCATGCGATTTTTTCTTGATAGAACTTCATGAATACTGTCTAAGCCTTCAATTTCCGCAGAGATTAATTTTGATCGTATATTAACCTCACGTGACTCTAAAATCAGAAAATCCCTACTTTTAATTTTAGCGTCACGTGAGGTTAATATAACGTTCCAAATGCTCCTCTGGAACGATCAAAATTAATGTTTGCAGTATGCATAAATCGGGAGCAGGACAATAGCCCCCCGGCCAATTGCCCCTCACAAATTTTTTTCAGCTTTATTTTGGTGGCTTTATGTTGTTTTACGCTCTTTGGTTCGACTGGTTGTCTATTTTCCCTGTTTCCGTTTTTAATTCTATGTGATAAGTTTCTTATTGATATTGTATTCAGATAACACCATACTCCATAGAATCTGTTGATTGGGTGTAGTTGTGATGATTTTCTGTTTTGTCATTATATTAGATATACATATGTAGATTCTCTAGGTAGAGTGGTAATTACTGTACACTAAATTTGATTTTGATAAATAAAAAAGAGAAGAATTCTTTATTTATATTTATTATGTTTATCCTCTCAAATTTTATATTACAGAGAAGTACAAAGCACTACATAGATTACTAGTTCATAATGTACTACAGTTATTGTCACTAATGTCTATTGACTAAAGTCCTTACATGTGAATATTGTAAGCAACGCCACGAAGAAAGTCCAACACATGACGGTTACCATAGTTCTGAACTAAGTGAAGTACATGGCTTGCTGCATCTTGGTATTTCTTTCGTTGAGGAATCACATCACCAGCAAGTATCTGTGTCAGTTGAACATGATGAAGTGACTGTTGCCTTTTCAGCTCGAGTAGCTGCTGGAACATCTCATAGTAGGTTTGCTCTGTCTTGTTTGGTAGAAGTGCGTAGACACATGGCAAGATGTTGTTGTCAACCAGGGCATGTATTGTGTAAATTTGGTAGAAGAGTTCTGGAGCTGTTTTAAAGGTACCATCTGCAAACCAATGGCCTGTTGTAGTTAGAGCCCTGAGGTTGGTTTCTGTGGAGAAGATGAGTATTCTGGCTGGACTGTCTATGCCACTGTCGTAAAGCAAGAATGGCTCATCTCTGTGGATTACTGTGTACTCCTCTGGGATTTCCATTGTCTGTAGGTTCTGGGGTACAGGTATTGGTTTTCCAGCATCCTTCTTAACTCGTCGACTACTATGTCTGATATGGCGTAGTGGTGGTAGCTGAGCTGCTGCTACTTCAGAACAGTTAGTAACAGCAGTGCTGATGATCTGCTGGGCTGTCTCATCAGTATCAATAGCTCTATGTTTAATTGCATTCTTTATTTGTAGAGTCTCCTTGCAACATGGGTCTGCAGCATGGTTGTGTGTGTTGACATTACCAACTACTTCTTCACCTCTGACTTTAATTTTGGCATTGCAGCTATTGCGTCGTCTCTGTTCACATTCCCAAGATACAACACCATTGGTTTCACTTTCACTTCAAAATACACTCCTATTTAAGCCAGTTCTAAGCTTGTACATAGCTTGGAATCATTTTTTCTCAACATTCTTTTTAATTATTAACCTTCATATTTAGCTTTGATCATTGTTTAATCAAATTCCTTCTTATAATTTTTCTTTGAAGACCAATTTTGTCAGGTAATTAAACTTAATTGGAAAATCATCATACTCTATCTAAAAATAAAACATCTAAAAATATTAATAAGAGAAAGTTATTTTTATTATAGCTTTTCCAAGCTGTATATACAAAGAACAAAAATCCAGCTTAAAAGTAATTTGAATAATTTAATCTGAGTTTATGCATATTTATTTCTCATTTAAAAAAAAAACGTTTTCAAATAAAAAAAATAAAAATAAAAAATGAAATAAAAAAATTGGGGGATGGGTGGCAATTGACCAGGGGGTTATTGTCCGGGGGCTGTGTTAGCGGTAGACGATCGCCACGTCGCATTTTGCGAATATAACAGTAGTGTGGCGAGGTAATTTGTGTAGTAGTAGCCACACTGGCGAACGAAAAACTTTTAGAGCGTGCATCTGACAACGATCTTTTATTATGTAGAAAATCAACTTCGAATAAAACGCATTATAGACAATGATTTGATCGATGTATAATATCCAAAATGATTTTAAAAAGCGGGTCAAATTGATTATTTCCGGTAGTTTTTTCAGTTGAAATAACATTATCCGGGTCCCATTCCGGAAATAGTTTCGAATTTGGTCACCGACTGACTGGTTTCCTAAATTACGCTTTATTCTGTCTGTCCTTCTGTCTACGCTTGAATCTAAAATCAGTAAATTATTTCACAATGAGAAGGTCAAGCATCACTGTGTATAAACTGACCCGGCAAAAAATGTTTGGACACATGCATATCTAATTCCGGAACGGAACCGGACTGCAACAAGGCAAGAAGAAGGTAAGAATTCTGTTTATTTATTTGTTTTTTGTATGAACTTGGGGGAAATAAATGCTTTATTAACCATTTCCTGCTGTCAGATGAAACATTTTGGCTATGTCATCGTATATTAATTGAGAAATAAACGATAATGTGCCGCAAAATGACGATCAGCTTGACCCCAACCCCGAATTTCGCTCAGTTTCTCTTTGAATAGCTCGAATTGAATGGAACGAAATGTATTGAAGGGACGATTGGTGAATAAAGATGACAAGAATCGTCACTGTGTGCTTTTAATTATTGATATAAGCACAGGGCGAAAGAAATGGGTAATGTCAAAATGGCAGGACCCGGTTTAGTAAATGATGTTACAGCATGATGACCCGGTTTGGTTCCAAAAAATTTATGAACAAACTGGAACCGGTTTCGACATATACACATATGTGTATTACTGACGTGCTAATCTAAAGAATTATGAACAATTTATACTAAACATTTACGAGAAACACGATGCCTGTTAGGCATCAAAAGTATACTTTTGACGCGTTTCACAGAGCTGTCGAAATCTCTTTCCTGTCTGTCAGACAATAGGTCTGGCAGATGTGGACAATGTGTCAGACCAATCAAGTATTTGCCGGACCTACATTTTTTTTACAACTTCAACTGAATTACACATATACTTGCTAAATCCATAAAATGGTTTGTTTACAGCTTCAAGTGATACCTTGGAATACTCAAAGTTAATACAACACATTTTTGTGTGACATGTGGAAATATATATACAATACAATAGACTTGTGTATGAAATAAACAAAGATACCAAGTTTGCATAATGCTAGCTATGCACATGTTTCAAGGTGTTACCTCTTATAAGTAGCATTAGGTCTGGACCGAATCAATTGGATAACTGACAACCTAGGCCTAAATTAAAATTAAGTTTGTTTCCCCTTTCACCGACCGACCCTTAAAAAAGCCACCGAGTCAAAAAGAATTATTGCCAAAACAATTTTTTTTTTAAATGCGCTTATAACATGTAACAATTTACTCTTTCGCCAATCCTCTCCTGCCATTTTCTTAAATTTAGTAAGAGCCATCTCTTTTGCCAAGTGTGCTTCCCTTAACTCCTTCAATCTATAGGACAAAACTTGTATGACAGCTCTAATGGATTCAACTGCATTAGATTTTGTTACTTGTGACATCCGTTGCAAGGAATTAATGTCGTTTACAGTCTGATGTCTGAACATATCAATCAATTCTGTTACTGATGTTCTCTCCTGTTCCAGTCTCAGCTGTTTTTCAGCAAGTGTTGGTGTACCTTCAAAGCCAAAGAGATCTAAATCTCCATATTTTCCACTAATAGAACAATTAATTTTCTTTCCATCAAAACACAGTTTGAATGTCTGGTCTTTGCTGGTTTGCTCTGATACTTTGTCGAGTAAATGGGTTAATATTCCCGGACGTATTTGGCTCGATGGTATAGGAGATTCTGAGGTACCAGTAACCTTTGCAAATGGTACGCTGAAATTTATTCTTGATCCTTTTGGATCAAATTCGCCTGGAGCTGATAATCTATTAACAAGATCGCCTTTGTTTTTAGGGCCACTCATATATCTAAGCCACTTGCCATGGAACATTTTGTATCCTATATGCCAAAATTTGTTTACTGCTGTATCGTTGTACCTCATTTGAGTTGTTGAGGTTTTGCCATACCATCGCACAACATCTAGAAATAGTAGAAAAGCAATATTATCCATTGGAAATGACTGTGTTGATAACAGCTGATTAAACTGAATCCAAGTTTCTAATTGTCCATGATTCCTCATTGTTTCCACTACTGAGGGGATAAGTTTTATTAGAATTTCTCTTTCGTCATCATCAGTTCCCTCTTCATAAACATCCATTGGCGTTAGCGGTCTATCGTCATCGCCAGGTATAGATTCAGCAACTGGTACTGATGTTTTCATTCTTTTATGCAAAGGACTGGAAATAGTGGTTATATCTGTATTTTATCCTTGGCTATGTGTATTGTCAATGCATTACTTGTACAGTCTGTTTGTATTTTTTGTCCCAAAGCCTTTATTTTCTCTGGAATAACATTGAAATTATGGCTTTTGTAACCATAATGTCCACTAGCAGGATTCAGTTCAAGGTATTTAACTTTCAACATTAGTGAGCCGTGGTTTTGCGTCGAGTGTTTTATTACTTCTTCAAATAGGACGAAGGTTGTTTTGCAGTAATAACAATGGTACGGATGATTTTCTCTAGAATGTTTTAATAAGTCATCGAATTGTGGAAATGTTGTATCACAGTATAAACAATGGTGGCTGTGGATTTCTGTTAAGTGCTTTTTCATTTGATCGAGTCGTGCAAAGGTCGCATTGCAGTAATAACAGTGGTAAGGTAAAGGGCTTTCCATGTTTGTTAGTACCCTGCCAATAAAACAAAATATACAAAGAAAGTGTACATCACTTAACCGACAACATAACTAATATTGTGGATTAACATGACGTTGTCTGGTTGTATATCTAGTTTATATACACAAATGTAAAACTGGACCAAAAGCATTAAAAAGTAAAATGTTCGTGAATCTGGGATCTCAGAATCTGGGATATTCATTGTATCAAATTATAATAACAATATCCAATTTTGTTTCTGGCACTGAGTTCCAATGCATGATATATATACCAAAGAATAAAATATTCAATCTATTGCAGTTTTGGAGACTAAAATTGACAAGAAACACAATGCCTGATACGCGTCAAAAGTATACTTTTGATGCCTAACAGGCATCGTGTTTCTCGTAAATGTTTAGTATAAATTGTTCATAATTCTTTAGATTAGCACGTCAGTAATACACATATGTTTATATGTCGAAACCGGTTCGAGTTTGTTCATAAATTTTTTGGAACCAAACCGGGTCATCATGCTGTAACATCATTTACGAAACCGGGTCCTGCCATTTTGACATTACCCATTTCTTTCGTCCCGTGCTTACTTATATCAATAATTAAAAGCACACAGTGACGATTCTTGTCATCTTTATTCACCAATCGTTCCTTCAATACATTTCGTTCCATTCAATTCGAGCTATTCAAAGAGAAACTGAGCGAAATTCGGGGTTGGGGTCAACCTGATCGTCATTTTGCGGCACATTATCGCTTATTTCTCAATTAATATACGATGACATAGCCAAAATGTTTCATCTGACAGCAGGAAATGGTTAATAAAGCATTTATTTCCCCCAAGTTCATGCAAAAAACAAATAAATAAACAGAATTCTTACCTTCTTCTTGCCTTGTTGCAGTCCGGTTCCGTTCCGGAATTAGATATGCATGTGTCCAAACATTTTTTGCCGGGTCAGTTTATACACAGTGAGCATGGTAAAGCGCGAATCCGGGTCCGTTCGCCCTGATAATTATAATTATGTAGGGTACTAAAAATAATAGAAAAATAAGTGATATTTGATTGCTTAAAGATAATAAATTAAGAAATTTTAAATATGCGGCATGCTAAAAAGTACAGTCAATGAACATAGGTATTCGTCACTCGAATTTACGCTATATATTTCATATAACCACATTTTTCAAATTTTTTATTTTGAAGTAATTTCTAAACGGGTTTTGATAATTTTTGCACCAGAACAAAGATTTTTGTTTATTTTAGCATGATTTTCCGTTAGATTTCCTTTATTTTCTTATGATTTAAAGACAATTTTTGCTATATACTGTATTTTAATGAAAGTTATACATGTATATGTCCACGGACTGTATGTTTCGATATAGATACGATTACGTAACCATCATTCCGCTTGTGCTCCAGCGAGGGTTACGAATCGGTCCCATTCAACATATGGGAGCAAATTAAAAATGTTCGTTAAGTGAATATTTCAACTTTCTTTTTGCATATCTGGTCATAACTTATTATTCCCTACAATTTTTAGGTAATGGCGATACGAAATAAGTGTTACAATACCTGTTTCTACCTTCACGATCGATTTAGTATTCGAAAATTGTTTCTTGTCCGCCATGGCACCTTAGGTATACTCTCGTGATGGGCGGAGCCTATCCATATATGGATCTGAATGCCAAATATGAAAAACGTTACTATGATGTTTTATTACGATTGATCCAAATAAGGATATCTCCAAAACGAGGCAAGTGCACGTGAAATAGCAACTTGTAAACAAAATGTTGGACAGAAAGAAGATTTCATGCATTCAAATTTTCAGATGGATACAAGTCTACTATGGATTGATGCAGCGTTTACTTAACACCTCAAGGTTTACCTAAATATATTTATCTTTCACCCCCGTTAATTTTTCCAACCACTTACAACGGAATTAGGACAAAAAACCGCCCAGTGTGAATCACTCTGGGCACTGCTCCCATACGTTGAATGGGACCGATTCGTAACCCTCGCTGGGAGCAAAAGCGGACTGAGGGTTACGTTATCGTATCTAGTTTCGATAATGGGCAAAGTTAAACATTTCAGTCCTTGGAATAAATGAATCAGGTAACGATTAGTGAATCCACAGAGTCTAGAAAATGTAGGATATTAAAAATAATTGGTATGCTAAAGTGTATGTTTCTATAATGAACAAAGTTAAACGTTTTAATCCTTGGAATGAATGAAGCAGGTAAAGATGAGTGAATCCAGAGTCTGTAGAAAATATATGTGTCCTTGGAATTAGTAAATCAGGTAAAGATGAGTGAATCAAGAGTCTGTAGTCCATTATACTTTATTAAAGTATTAAAAAAGTAATAAATATAACAAAGATAGTTTAAACAAACTACAATGTATTAACATAATGTTCAAGTTACAAAACAAAGTTGCATAGTATAGAAGCTGTAATGTTTTAATTCTGTTGTGCAACATGGTCCAATGGGTTGTCTGTTGGCTTATAAAGACCCGATATCATTTTTAATAATCAGGACGAACTGACCCAAATGTAGGGCAAACGGACCCGATACCAAGGATCTATTTTATCCTTTTTTGGCAACGCCTACGGCCCCACATAGCAAAAAACAACAAAATCATACGAATATTGAATGTTCTGTTTACACATGTATCTAATCTTCAAAGTTTGTTGTTTATCATGATAATATATGAATTATTATTATTAGTTAATTAAATAATAAAGTTTTGAACTTTCAACTGTTTTATGCTCTTTGTTTATATTTAGTGTGGCTAACTGAAATTGAGTGTGGCTAAAAGAAATTAGTACCCATTACGTGGCTAATAACAAAAAATGTCTACCACTAACACAGGGGGGGCTATTGTCCTAGACCCACATAAATCTTTCTTGTTACCATTAAAATTTACAAAAAAGCATATGCAGTGTTTAATGCCAACTTATAAAACATGACCTAGAGAACATTAATAACAGTTTCATATAATAATACAATTACTGACTTTCATTTTGATTAATATAAGGATCTATCGTTCCAAGATGCATGATATTTATCTCGGCTTCGGCCTCAGCAAACATCATATATCCTGGAACGATAGATCCTTATATTAACCTCAACAAAAGTCAATAATTGTATAATGTAACAAGTTTAATTTTTAATGATTATTTTTTATTTAACAGTAATGGTAATCCTTATGTTATCTTTCATTTTTGTGATAGGATATTATGTGGTCTTTTGTGATAGGATATTATGTGGTCTTTTGTGATAGGATATTATGTGGTCTTTTGTGATAGGATATTATGTGGTCTTTTGTGATAGGATATTATGTGGTCTTTTGTGATAGGATATTATGTGGTCTTTTGTGATAGGATATTATGTGGTCTTTTGTGATAGGATATTATGTGGTCTTTTGAGTTGAAGGATATTATGTGGTCTTTTGTGATAGGATATTATGTGGTCTTTTGAGTTGAAGGATATTATGTGGTCTTTTGTGATAGGATATTATGTGGTCTTTTGAGTTGAAGGATATTATGTGGTCTTTTGAGTTGAAGCAAATATGTGCAGATTTTTTATCATTTGTTTATTATATGTATTGCCATTGGATATCACGTTATCAAGAAGGAAGGGTTGGGATCCCATTAAGCAGTTTAACCCTGCCACATTTTTGTGCCTGTCCCAAACCAGGACCTGGATTTCCAACATCATATGTCATGGTCATTTTTGTGTTCAGCGAGTTCAATTAAGATGAGAGGTGATTGTTCATTTTTTTTTATATTGGAGGAATTGATGACCATCACAGTTTAAACTCTCTTTACATAATGATGGCAATAAGAGGAGGAATTGATGACCATCACAGTTTAATCTCTCTTTACATAATGATGGCAATAAGAGGAGGAATTGATGACCATCACAGTTTAAACTCTCTTTACATAATGATGGCAATAAGAGGAGGAATTGATGACCATCACAGTTTAAACTCTCTTTACATAATGATGGCAATAAGAGGAGGAATTGATGACCATCACAGTTTAATCTCTCTTTACATAATGATGGCAATAAGAGGAGGAATTGATGACCATCACAGTTTAAACTCTCTTTACATAATGATGGCAATAAGAGGAGGAATTGATGACCATCACAGTTTAAACTCTCCTTACATAATGATGGCAATAAGAGGAGGAATTGATGACCATCACAGTTTAAACTCTCTTTACATAATGATGGCAATAAGAGGAGGAATTGATGACCATCACAGTTTAAACTCTCTTTACATAATGATGGCAATAAGAGGAGGAATTGATGACCATCACAGTTTAAACTCTCTTTACATAATGATGGCAATAAGAGGAGGAATTGATGACCATCACAGTTTAAACTCTCTTTACATAATGATGGCAATAAGAGGAGGAATTGATGACCATCACAGTTTAAACTCTCTTTACATAATGATGGCAATAAGAGGAGGAATTGATGACCATCACAGTTTAAACTCTCTTTACATAATGATGGCAATAAGAGGAGGAATTGATGACCATCACAGTTTAAACTCTCTTTACATAATGATGGCAATAAGAGGAGGAATTGATGACCATCACAGTTTAAACTCTCTTTACATAATGATGGCAATAAGAGGAGGAATTGATGACCATCACAGTTTAAACTCTCTTTACATAATGATGGCAATAAGAGGAGGAATTGATGACCATCACAGTTTAATCTCTCTTTACATAATGATGGCAATAAGAGGAGGAATTGATGACCATCACAGTTTAAACTCTCTTTACATAATGATGGCAATAAGAGGAGGAATTGATGACCATCACAGTTTAAACTCTCTTTACATAATGATGGCAATAAGAGGAGGAATTGATGACCATCACAGTTTAAACTCTCTTTACATAATGATGGCAATAAGAGGAGGAATTGATGACCATCACAGTTTAATCTCTCTTTACATAATGATGGCAATAAGAGGAGGAATTGATGACCATCACAGTTTAAACTCTCTTTACATAATGATGGCAATAAGAGGAGGAATTGATGACCATCACAGTTTAAACTCTCTTTACATAATGATGGCAATAAGAGGAGGAATTGATGACCATCACAGTTTAAACTCTCTTTACATAATGATGGCAATAAGAGGAGGAATTGATGACCATCACAGTTTAATCTCTCTTTACATAATGATGGCAATAAGAGGAGGAATTGATGACCATCACAGTTTAAACTCTCTTTACATAATGATGGCAATAAGAGGAGGAATTGATGACCATCACAGTTTAAACTCTCTTTACATAATGATGGCAATAAGAGGAGGAATTGATGACCATCACAGTTTAAACTCTCTTTACATAATGATGGCAATAAGAGGAGGAATTGATGACCATCACAGTTTAATCTCTCTTTACATAATGATGGCAATAAGAGGAGGAATTGATGACCATCACAGTTTAAACTCTCTTTACATAATGATGGCAATAAGAGGAGGAATTGATGACCATCACAGTTTAAACTCTCTTTACATAATGATGGCAATAAGAGGAGGAATTGATGACCATCACAGTTTAAACTCTCTTTACATAATGATGGCAATAAGAGGAGGAATTGATGACCATCACAGTTTAAACTCTCTTTACATAATGATGGCAATAAGAGGAGGAATTGATGACCATCACAGTTTAATCTCTCTTTACATAATGATGGCAATAAGAGGAGGAATTGATGACCATCACAGTTTAAACTCTCTTTACATAATGATGGCAATAAGAGGAGGAATTGATGACCATCACAGTTTAAACTCTCTTTACATAATGATGGCAATAAGAGGAGGAATTGATGACCATCACAGTTTAAACTCTCTTTACATAATGATGGCAATAAGAGGAGGAATTGATGACCATCACAGTTTAAACTCTCTTTACATAATGATGGCAATAAGAGGAGGAATTGATGACCATCACAGTTTAAACTCTCTTTACATAATGATGGCAATAAGAGGAGGAATTGATGACCATCACAGTTTAAACTCTCTTTACATAATGATGGCAATAAGAGGAGGAATTGATGACCATCACAGTTTAAACTCTCTTTACATAATGATGGCAATAAGAGGAGGAATTGATGACCATCACAGTTTAAACTCTCTTTACATAATGATGGCAATAAGAGGAGGAATTGATGACCATCGCAGTTTAATCTCTCTTTACATAATGATGGCAATAAGATTCTGTTTATTCTGAGTCACCATTGTTGAATGTGATCTGACAAAAACATTTGTCATTGTTTTGTTTTAAACATATTTGATTCACAACTGCATTTGAATGGGATTGAGCAACAGGCTATGCCTATACAAGCTCTCTCCTTTTTACATTTACAAGCCATACATTCAGTAATAAGTGTTTGAGTATGTACAAATTATATCAATAATATAAGATAATTAATTATGTTCCTTCCACTTTTGTCATTCTGAGTTACTTACCACTGACGCAGTGTGACCTGACAAACATGGAGGTCCAAACTTTGTCTTTATTCTGTCCCACTTCAGGGAATCTGTAAATATAAAATTTATTTAAGTTTTCAAAAAACATTTAATATTCAAACACTGTGTAAGAGGCAAGAAAACTATTCGTACTTCATTTAATCTCTCCCCAAAAGTGAACCTTGGGATATAGAAATAGGGCCCAATTTTTGTGCTGGGGTTTGGGGGACTCTCAGACAGGATCATCCAGGGTTCGGGGGACTCTCAGACAGGATCATCCAGGATTCAGTGGACTCTCAGACAGGATCATCCAGGATTTGGGGGCTCTCAGACAGGATCATCCAGGGTTCGGAGGGCTCTCCGACAGAATCATCCAGGGTTCGGGGGACTCTCAGACAGGATCATCCAGGGTTCGGGGGGCTCTCAGACAGGATCATCCAGGGTTCGGGGGCTCTTGGACAGGATCATCCAGGGTTCTGGGGGGCTCTCAGACAGAATCATCCAGGGTTTGGGGGCTCTCAGGCAGGATCATCCAGGGTTCAGGGGGCTCTTGGACAGGATCATCCAGGGTTCTGGGGGGCTCTCATACAGAATCATCCAGGGTTCGGGGGCTCTCAGACAGGATCATCCAGGGTTCGGGGGCTCTTGGACAGGATCATCCAGGGTTCTGGGGGGCTCTCAGACAGAATCATCCAGGGTTCGGGGGCTCTCAGACAGGATCATCCAGGGTTCAGGGGGCTCTCAGACAGGATCATCCAGGGCTCTGGGGGCTCTAAGACAGGATCATCCACTAGTTGTATGGGACTAATCAGATGCACAACTAACGAATAGGACGGGACAAAAAAAGAGTTCCTTGTGTTTGCAAAATGTCACACTTCTTGCACATAAAAGACAACTTGCAGCCACTGCTTATTACGAGTGGTTGCAACTCAAAATATTCTAACCGCATCCAATATTTATTCTTCGGCCCAGTGGCAATCTACATTTTGTTAAGTTCAGCCCATAGACCCAGTGCCACCTTTTGACCTATATTTGTGAGCTTGTTCTCGTCATGAATACAGCTGAAATACTGCACTTAAAATTAAATAACAATCAATCATACATTTAATTCTATATTAGCATTAAAGAAGCACTGTACAGTAATTTTCTTGCAGTTACCAATCTAATCAAATGTTATCTTATGGGTCAGGGATTATTGGTGATTGATTGATTGATGTTTTACGCCAACATTAGCAATATTTCAGCTATATCGTGGCATCGGATTATTGGTGTTTAATACCGCTTTCATCAATTGATTGATTTTTTGTGTTTTAACAATATTTCAGCTATATCATGGCAACCAGTTTTAGTGGTGGAAGAAGCTGGAGTACCCGGAGAGAACCACCGACCATGGGCAAGCAACTGGTAAACTTTATCACTTGCGGCTGCGAGTCAAGTGCACCCCTTTTGTAATTTACAAAGCCAGGCGCGAACCCACGCCGTATTGGTGATAGGCTTGCATGAGTTGTTGGGAAATCCAACTACCTAACTCATTGAGCCACCCGGGCCCTCCGTTTTCATCAATATTTTAGTTATATTGTGACTGTCTTTTAAAGGTTTTCATGTGCCTATGCTAGAAAAGGCACCTTTTCAACTAAAAACAGCCCTTACTCATTTTCCATTTTGAAATTTTTGCTAAGAAATTGCAAAAAAACAAATTTGTAATTTCCTACTTACAGAAATTAAACCTCCAGAAGTCAGATTTAGTCTGTAGACCTGACATTCCACCATACACCCACATTTCTCTGCCATGCAGAACAGCTGAGTGTCCATGACGGCTACCTGCTGTGTTTACTGTCCTTTGTTTTGGAGTAATTAACTCCCAATCTTCATCATCTGTAAAATCAAGTGTAAGATCTGTAGGATTTTGAAGGACAATGTAATTATATTATAATCGTCTTGTAATTTAATATCTGTTGACATATTGAGTGAATAATTAATCCCATTTTGAGAATAAAAAATCTGCATTTATTACATAAACAGAATGGATAGGTAGATCAGATTGTTTATATCTTTTTTTAATCTAATTAGCTCAAATAACAGAATCCGGAAATAAATGATTTTGTATTAAAATAATATTTTAGTTATGAAAATTGAAGCGGTTTTTTGGGTCCATTCTTTTTTCCTCAATAAAAACATTAGGGTGTGAGATAAAATATAGGATCGGTCAGGAAACCTGAAACACACATATTTTTCTTTTCGGTTTTTATCTAATTGACAAATGCATGTCATGTTTCCTCATTAAGTGACAAATGGCAAGCCATACTATATTCTATTTCCAAGTAGATGCAGTTTACATCTTATCCTATAAGTTTGGTTTGGTTTATGGTATTTAATGCCACTTTCAACAATATTTCAGTTATATCGTGGCAGTCAGTTTTATTGATGGAGGAAACCGGAGCACCCAGAGAAAACCACTGATCTACCGCAAGTCACAGACAAACTTTATCACATCTTATCCTATAAAGATACAATGCTATTTCTGAAATGTCATACCTATATGATAAGCCCAGATTTCTGATGTTGACCCCTTGAGGTCAAGAAATCCACCATATACATACATAACATTGTTATACACTAAGGCTGTATGATTTCGTCTGGTACAAGGCTGTAAACTGCCAGCGTCAGGAATATGTTTCCTTATGTACTTTAAATCTAGGTATAAAATCAAGCACAATTATATTAAGAATTTGTCAGATGAAAGATCATTGAAGAAAATGACTATGAGAGAAAATCACAAACAAAATTTTAAATGAGCCTTTTGTTGCTGTACCTCTTACAAGCAAAATATGTCACAAATATTAATCCTATATAGTTGACTCTCCTTGTGTCGACTTGGAACAGATCGATATTATAACTTCCTAATATCCAGTATTGAAGTTATCTAATAACTTCCTAATACCCAGTATTCAAGTTATCTAATAACTTCCTAATATCCAGTATTCAAATTATCTAACTACTATGTACTATGAATGGATCAATTTTCTACTTCAAGATATTCAAGGGAAGTTAAAGATTCTTAACAAAGGTATTCAGTCATGTACTGATAGATACATTTAGGATTAGGGTTATGGTGTTTAACGTCACTTTCAACAATATTTCAATTTTATCATGACCATCAGTTTTTATTGGCGGAGGAAACCGGAGTACCTGTAAAAATCCACCGACCTTCCGTAAGTCACAAACAAACTTCATCAAATAAAGTTGAATCGAGTACAGCTCACCATGAGCAGCATTCAAATTCACAATTTAGTAGGCAGTTGTAAATCCAACTAGCATAAGATCATGACCAGACATGTCGCTCCTCTCCGACACATTATACTGTTTTCAAGCCAACCCGTCTTTGCTCTTACTCCTTTTCAGAGAAGCAGCAAATACCGATCTACAGCACTCGAGGTGAGCATGCTAACCATTACATAACTGATGTGGTTATCTCCCTTTGAAAAATTTCTTAATCTGTCAATTCATCATATTTTTGTACTGGTTCCTTACCTGGATTAACAATCCATAATGCTGATTCAGTATTGTCGTAACCAAATACACCTCCAAACAGGAGAAGCAATCTCTGTAAATAAATGTAAACAAATTTTAGTTTACAAAATAAATGTACAACTCCAATCAAAACAATTAACCTCTATCAACCAACTTCCTCAACTTAGTTCATCTATAATTATGTTGTGATAGCCATATTTATGCATATTGGCCTAAAAACATGTTTTACAAAATATAAAATTTAATCAAATAAAGGTGATATGTCAATAAATTTTTAATTCATTTTCTACGCTAACATCTATCATCAAAAGACTGAAAAAATAATAAGTAAATTATATTTAGGTTAAAAATATATCAACAATCCACACAAGTGTTTAAAGATTTCTATTTCATTTAAAAAATAAATCATGGAAACCAGAATGTGCTGTGAGTTTTAATATGGATTGGCGGATATTAGTATTTTATCCCGAGCCAGATGCGAGGGATAAAATTTACTAATATCCACCAATCCATGTTAAATCTCAAAACACATTCTGGCTTCCATGATCTATTTCGATTCTGATATGTCTAAGAGTACAAATACGGTAGTATACTTTGATTGGAAGACGGTAATTTAAATTTACGTTTGCGGAAAATGTCGCACATAATTTATGCTGCCAATGGAAAAGTCAGTCACATTCACCGACGCATGTGCTGATTAATGAGATTATACCTAATGGATAACTTGCTTGTTTGTTAACAAAGCGAAAGAAGGAGGTCATGTTAGAATTACAAATTAAATTTAAAATCTAGATACATGTATTAAATGAAATTTTATGCCACTTAATTCAATGTTGTCAACCAAAAATAACTCATGAAAGCCTTTAAGCTTAATTCCAATGGGGTCCTTTACAGCTAATAGCTTATGTGGGTATTTAAGGTCAATCATCAATTGACTGCTCTTTCGTTTTTCTCAAACGTTTATTTTGCATTGCAGTGTGCCATCATTGTCAACTCATAATAAACTGTTGTTCATTAAAAGCCATGTATATTTTCCTTCTGCCTGAACTTTATCAATAATATTACAGATCTACACACTCAGTCAAGGTGTACTCTATACAACATTATGTGATAAAGTTTGTCAGTGACTTGCGGCATGTCAGTGGTTTTCTCCGGGTACTCCGATTTCATCCACCAATAAAACTGACTGCCACGATATAACTGAAATGTTGTTGAAAGTGGCATTAAACACCACAACCCCAACCCTACAGATAACATAAGATAACAAACCTTATGGGGTACAAAACTATGTCCTTCAAAGTAAGGAATGTTCTCTCCTTTGTAGATGTATGTAAGTTCTTCCCATTTATTTGTTCCTGAAAAATCAACATCCAACACATTAAAATCTAATAACAATAAAGATTTTTGACACAAGTAGAAGATTTATGTTATTAATAAAGCGTTCCAGTTTATTCAGGATTGACCTGTTTCACTGTAATGTCTTCTTAAAGGAATATAATTCTGTTACATTGGTGGTAGAGTGTGATGGTTGTTGACTTCTAACTACTAGATTAATGGGGCTGTCATGGTCGTGATCATATGGTCGCTGGATTTACAACTACATGTGCAATCAGTGCCTATCACCACTATAAACGTTGTGAGATCAAATCTCCTTAATGGCGAGGTGTACTCGATACAACATTATGTGATAAAGTTTGTCAGTGACTTGCAACAGATCTGTGGTTTTCTCTGGTTTCCCCACCAATAAAACTGACTGCCACGATATTACTGAAATATTGTTGAAAGTGGCATTAAACATCATAACCCTAACCACTAGATTAACACCATTGACATACTGGATTCAAGTTCTGATACACACTTCAAGTGTTAAGGTTTCCAGATATTTACTGTACAAAATTATTAATAATTTGTGGTGTTTTTGTTTTCACTATTTTCAAGATCAGTAAGAAACCGTGAAAAATAATGCCCATGAAAACCTCTACTCAAAAATGAACCCAGATTTGAAAACACAAAAACAAAAAAATGAGAAGTGTAATTTTAGTCAACTTTAATTATCCCTTATGTTCGTTTTTATGTATATGAGCGGCTAATGAGCCTACATGTATACGAAATTAGAAATTTGAAGAAGAAAAAAATCAATTTTATTGTCCCGTATATTTTTAATTTTATATTAAATGCATGCAAAACTGTTATAAAATAAATATATCATTATTTTATTACCTTCAAATGTTACACAGATAATATACACACTGGTATTAAACTGATGTTCGTAACTTTAGTTACCTACATCCCAACATGGCGGACACCGAAAATGGTAAATTAGAATATCCTTGTTTTCTCTTTATCAGTAGTGCTTATTAGTAAGTCCAACGGTATGATTACAGGTGGGAATATTAGATACTCGAATGCATACATAAAAATGACGAAACTCTTATGAGAGCATTGAAATATTAACTTGAAAAAATTTGAAGGATGTATGTAACTCTTTGAAGTGATGTTCGTAACGTTAGAAAGATATTTAAAGAGATGTCCGTAACTGCAGATTTCCATAACTGTTAAATAATAAGAAGGTGTTTAATTGCTCGTTAAGAAACTCTTGGTTTCAATTTAAAAGCAAAATTAAGCATGCAGACAACTTAAAAGTAAAAAGAACAACAAGCAACGAAACGAAAGCATATAGAATGAGTATTAAGAAGAAAAACAATTCAGGGTTGCATACATGTACAGTATTCTACCTTTCTCACATTTTTAGGATGTTGATTTGTTTTAGCGTCAAATGCGACTTATTGACAGTTGAAGACGTGTTGATCCATGAAACATCGTAATCATATCAATGTAAACAATTATAGACTTGATACAATAAGTTCCTTTCTAACCTATGTGTATCTTGTGCATACCCCTTTAATACGTTTGCTGCTGAAAGCAATGTATCTGTACTACATAAATATTGTCGGTAGAGATATATTACCTATAGCAACATATTTACTAAAGTATACAAGAATATACAAAGGTAGATAAGGGACTTGTAGGAAATCTATGTGTATAATTATATTTAACATGGGTGAAGGAAATTCATGTATGTTGATCCTGATTTAAACTAGAACTGTGAGTGACCTCACTGAGTGATACCCCCCACTTGCAATACTATGATGTTCAAACTTTGGAATACAGGTATATTAGCAAGTTACCTACAGTACAGCTGACAGCATACACTGATAAATGCTGAGCATTTAAAAGGCTCAGCATTTAATGCTGAGGTTTTATTGGGGGTCGTAAATCATGGGCTGATGATCAGTTTTATTACCCTCACCTGTACAGATGGTCAGCAATTGAATAAACAATATGATCATAATGATTTCCAGGTAGATGTACCTGATTCAATAGGTGTTAGTAAAATTAACCTGAGCATGTATGTGCGATTTGTTACACTTGTGACTTTTTATTTAACGAATTGTTTGTTGTCTCTTTTTTTTTTTTTTTTTTTTTGTGTTTGTACTAACAAAAACAGTAAATTATTTTAAAAAAAAGTTTAATTCAAAATTCATGAATATTTATGAAAAAGAAATTTATTGTAATTTAATTTTAACCATTGAACATTTCACATTTTATAAAAAAAAAATATATGTATTTAATTTAGGAATCTAGTTGAATATGTGTGTGTGTGTTTTTCTTTTTCATTAGCCTAGACAGTATGACATGAGAGTGAATAAGTGGCAAATTACAAGTGTCCATAAATCCTTCATTGATTGAGATTTTCTATGTTTACCGATATGGTAAACATAGAAAATGTGTGTTAATATACAAAAAATACTTATTTGTCATTTTTCTATATTGAAAAGAATGTATTTTTATAATCAACTGGCACATTTTTTTTAATGTTTAGAATGTATGTTTAACAACATAAGAATAAAAATGTGAAAAAAAAATGTTCAAGAAATGTCCTGAATAACAAAAAGAAAAGAAATTAATATTACCTTGGATAAAATGGATTAAAAAAAAAATCCAAAAAATCCAAACATAGTAACAAGTATATTTTTGAAATTGGATTACATTTATTTTATTAAATTGATAAAGCAAATTAAATATATTATTCCTCTGCAAAATATTTTTTTTTTTAATTTTAAATACATGTATCATAAAAGAACAACTATAACATTTTTGTCAAAGTTGAAAAAAAAAACCTCTTAAATACATGACTAACATGTACATACATGCACATTACGTAGAAAGAAAATTCTTAAAATGTTAAATCTAATCTTAATTATTTAATCTATTGATTAAAATAGCATCACAATTAATCTTGTTCTTCTTTGCCATATTTTCAGTTAAAAATTCTTATATATCCAACACAAAATTATAATTTCATTTCAATTATTTGTTTAAATTGTTAGCTGATGCTAATATAACAAAATATTAAAATTTGAAAATATTATTTTATTGACAAATTTTCAAGGTACAGTTAAATGTATTAAAGTCCTTTTTTAACACATCAAAATCACTGAAATCCAAATATGCCTATTTCCAGTTATGTAACACAAACAGGTGTATATATTTACCTGTAGATCACCTGTGAAATCAACAAGACACTACTGACCAGGTATTTTATGGCCCTGTTTATTACCTTGAGGTTAATTAGCAGACCATCAGCGAAAATACTGAGCCTGGCTCAGCATGCAGATTATGCTCAGCATTTATCAGTGTATGCTGTCAGCTGTACTGTATGAAAAATGAACGGATATGGAGTTATGTCAAGGAGACAACATCCCATCTCCAAAATAAACTAACCAAGAACATACATCTAGGGGTCGCCACAAGTACACGACCCCCCTTTTCGTGAAAGTATAAGTTGAATTATCCTCCCCTTCTAAATTTTAGACAGCAACGGTATTCCTTCATGCACATCTGCAGGTTGTGTACTACAACTGTGTAAAGTTTCATAAAAATTCAATAAACAGTTTAGTAGGAGTTGCGCTTACAAGGTACATGCCCCCCTTTTCGTGAAAGTATAAGTTGAATTATCTCTCCTTTTAAATTTTGGACAGCAACCATATTCCTTCATGCACATCTGCAGGTAATGTACTACAAATGTGTAAAGTTTCATAAAAATCCAATAAGCGGTTTAGGAGGAGTTGCGCTTACAAGGTACATGGACGGACAGACGGGGTGATTCATATATACCCCCCAAACTTTGTTTGTGGGGTATGGGTATAAAAACTATTGATATTAAACTAATTCGTTTATATAAACGTCAAGACTGTTCAGACTAACATCCTGTCAATTTAAGTGCATATTTATAAATGTATATGCATTTGTAAATCTTGAAATGGTATGATATAAAAAAAAATTAACTTTTCGAAAACAGCCTTACCATAGATTAATCCAATTTTAATACTTACACATTATAGATTCGCTAAAAAGTATTTATCTGTATTTAATACAATAGTCTAACAAATTAATAATAAATTAATCTGGTTTCATTTCAGCATTAAAGGGAAATAATTAGATGTGTCATTCTTAAAATACTTGATCTGGTGTGTCCATTTTTATTAAAATAAGCAAAAAACACAAAGGACAATTAATTTGGTAATAATTCACGGCATATCTACACATAGAACTGTTAATTTACATACAAATATACTTTGTTAGAATTTATATATGAGACCCAGAATGGCCCTAATCGAATTTAATGATGATGTCGGAAGTCGCCATCCATGGGAGGTTCTAAACACCCAAAGGTCGGAAGTCAAAACGCCCTATTGCAAGGTCGTAGTTTATGAAAGACCCTTCTATAGCACACAGTCCAAGACCAAATAGAAATATCAATATAATACTAAACAACTACATATGTTGTATCAACTGCCGCATCGGCCTCAGCACTATTAATTATCTGGTCATTCTCGATATCCATCGCTGTAAGATTAGGCCAAAAAAAAAAATATGTGTGTTTACGGTCACCCGACCTACCCTAATTTTTGCTAGCGACCCTATGCATTTTTACACAGAATTCGGATAACCATTTTTGTTGTTTAACCAGTAGCAATGTTTTATTTATTCAACTGCTAGCTTTTTGTCGAAATTGAGAGCAAAGAAGGTAGAAAAACTGCATAATTCGTCATTTTACCGGAATTTTCGAAAATTAAATACCGGAACTGGGAACGACTATTTCCGGTTTTGTCGATAAAAAAAAAAAAAAAAAAAATTAACCCCGACCGACCCTAGATTTTTTTGACATGTGACAGTAAACACACATATATTTTTTTTTGGCCTTACAAAAGATTACAGGAAACGCAAAGCCACATGTTTATTATTGCTAATTGGAAACGAGCGTTGGACAAGGTGTTCTTCTCCCGCTACCCTCATCTTTCGTTCATCTCACTCATTCATAACCCTCTCATCCTCCGCTCTGTATTTTTGTTCTCTCGTGCATTATATAATCTCTCCCACCTCTATTACCCTCTCTATCACTTCAGGGATGTTTTTCTTTGTTTTCAAATTTTATTTATTACAAAAGCGTTGTTCTTTAAATGTTTTAAACATGATTTTAGAACCACCAAACTTTAAAGTTACCAACATCATATTTGAAAGTTACGAACATCATTCAAAAATAATTCTACAGTTACTTACATCATTTGTATTTCTTAAAGTAGGTTTTGTGCCACATAGGAGAATTTACAGTTGATTTAAACATATCACTACAGTTAATTGTTAAAATATCTATACATTTGAAATGAAAATATTTGAAAATAAACTAAAAACAAAGAGAAAACAAGGATATTCTAATTTACCATTTTCGGTGTCCGCCATGTTGGGATGTAGGTAACTAAAGTTACGAACATCAGTTTAATACCAGTGATACATGTACATTTGTATAACAATTAATGGAACAGTTACTTAATCTTTGTTTCAGTGTACATGTACCTTTTATTTTGTACCTCCAGGTGTCAAGTATCCTTTAGACTGATTGTTACTGTTAATTAGAGTAACTGTACTCACTTCAGATATCAGACATTATGTTAATTAAATTGTTTTGTTTTATGATTACAATCGTAAAGCTATATTTTTTAATAGAAAGAGAAAGATTTATGTATTTAATTAAATGTATACTGGTAATTTGAAATATAACATTAACACATGCATACAGTACATGTACACGGTATGTACCTCAAAATACTGATTAATATCCAAACTTCTCGTTCCAATAATTATAAGAACATGCGGTAGTCAGGGGTTTCAAAGTGGGCCGGTACCCGGTACTTTTACCCGCCTGAGATCGTGTATAGTACCGGCAGAAATTACTGAACCCCCCAAAATTAGCGGTGGTCAAAACCACAAGTACGATGGTCGATAAGCTTGTGGAATATTTTTCATAAAAAATTAATGATCACGTCAATTGCTGAATTCTCGCATTCAAATCGAACAACTGCGTCACGATCAAGTTGATGGGATATTCCCTGTTTTAAAAATAACTTTACCTTAGAATCATAAAAAACAGTTTGCGCATGCGGTAAATAGATATGTTTTCGCCCCAATATCTTTTCATCCTTGTGTAAAACTCGGACCGGAACAAAGCTGACATCATTTCAAAATAAAAAAATGACCGATTACAAATTATGTTCAAACACAATTTAGTGTAATCTCCAGTAATATAAGTATGATCATTATGTATTATGAATATATGACTACACAATATTTTGTGCGATTTTTTTTATCCATTTAAAACCCAGGGTCGAATCATTCTGGGGCGTACTGTCTTGTTACTTAACTCCGTCCATATTTCTTAACTTCCGGTATAAAAAAATAAAAACCTATGGCTAATTTATTTACATATTGTGACGGGGCCCTACCGCGGTTGTTCACAGAAATGAAAATGTGCTGAAAAACATTTTTAAAAGGGGGTACGAGGAGATAAGGGATAGAAAATTACTAGAAATCTTGAAAAATACGAATTACATTGTAATGTCAAAACGCCGGCCCCCCTTTTTTTCCCAAAATTATTTAACTTTTGTGATTCAAATGTTAATAAATGTCTTCCCGCGAATCGTTTTTGTTCGAACATTTTTTTTGCACATACGTCGTGAAAGTAACAATATATATTGTTTTTGTTTAATTATATTTGTATTGATCTATTAAAAAATTATAAATTTTATTAAAGATTGATGATTGCAAATTAAATTTATGTTTCATCAAGGACGTATTCTATATACGTCCTTGGTTTCATTAATTATGACACTTACATGTCTTGATCCTGCCAATGGTCTTTGATGAGTTTAATTACTGGTAATAAAGTAAAAAAAACACGCAAGCCAAGGTATTGTGAAAAAGAAAAGGACAAAGCCAACAAAAGAATTTTGAGAAGTTTAAGCTTTGATAACAATGGCTTGGTTAAGCCTAGCTGCGGAACCGTAGCTCTTTATGGTCCTTTTGGTTATTTTTAAGATATGGCAGACTATCTATGAATAATCTTGGCTGAAGTCTGTAAACTGAAATATTCAATAAAGAAATTGGGGGGAAAAATCCAGGCATTATGCATCGTCTTCACTCTTGGTGAAATCTGAACTCTAAAGTTAATGGGATTTTTCTTTCAAAAACACTTAATGTTTTGCAGTCTCTAAAGTACATTTTTTGGTCCACAAAATGCTAGATTTCAGGAGCTTCCGCCCCCTGGACCCCTTATGGCCCTCAGCCTAATTTTTAAGTACCTCCTAAAATTTAAGAAGTACCTCCTATTATAAAAAAACTTTGAAACCCCTGGGTAGTTGTAGTCTGTTTGATAAATGTGTCTTTTGATTTTTTTTAGTTAGATATATGTCTTCCATGAAAAATGAGTACCAAACTGATTTTAATACTGGTAAATAATGAAAAATGCTAAAAACAATACAGGTCTGCGAATATGTCTGTAGACCAGAAACCGTGAAAACAGTCAAAAATAATACTTTTACAGTACCTTATGCGAGCTTAAATCGTAAATTCTTAAAAACAGACAATTCTGAGTTTATTGGAGAAAAGGTAATTTCAATTTGACCTAAATGTAGTTTTACAATCCCTGGCAAGGTCACTCCCTTCAAATGACACCCCTCTTATTAGGTCAGGCTTCAGATTCACTGAGATAAAACAAAAAATACTACTTAAAGTTAATTGTCCCTCTCTTATAAGGCCACTTTTTCATTGCACAAAGATTGCATTATAAAAGGCAGACTACTGTACATGAAATATCCAGGGAAAATTGAAATTTTGGCCTTAAAATAAAATGTCATCAAAATAAAGCAATACATGTACGGTACCTATATTAAATCTCCAAAAATCTTTCAAGGACACATTTCCATCTTTTCCACCAATCATATATATATATTCATTGTGTAAGCAGCATGCTTGTTTACATCTGGATCTCGGTGATGTTTTACTACATGAAGTTTTAACTTTATTCCATTTAAACAATACTGATAAAGATGATATTTTACTCATATTTTCCCCACAAACTTCATCTTAACTTGATTTCTCAAACTAGGAATTTCATTTCAGAACCTACAAAATAATAGAAACAAATCTTAGGATTAAATATATACACTGCATATGTAACACATGTACCTGTATATCACAAGCTGTTGACTGTTGTTACTGGCTATACATCAAACGAGCAGAAAATCACTCAAAAGTTGGCATATGCACATTTGGAGTGAGCGATTGCTGCTTTACAAAAATGTATGCCAAGTGAACAATTCTTTCAGCTACATGTATATCATGACGAGAATTTCATAATTTTTATTTCATTGAACCATGGTGTATGGTTTAGTAGCCACTGCCTACTGTTTTAATGATGATCGAAAGTACAAAATGTACATGTTGTCATATATACAGTTCATCCTTAAAATTTTGTGTGATAGATTAGTTAGACCTGGAGTGTAACAAATTATCCTCTTGTAATTTCCTTGTATTGGTACTGTCTTTGCAGAAATACTTGCAACTCGATAGGGTGAATCCTGGACACATCACTTGTGTTTGTCTTTGAGACTCGCTATTTCTTACAAAAATGAACAAAGACTGCACTAGTGGTATGACGTTTTGGTAAATAGGGACTCATCAAATTTTTCATCAAGTACTGGCCCGAATGGCTTGTAAGTTCCAAATCCTAAAGTCATTGACTGTGACTTTGTCTTTATTTAAATATTGGCAACAGACTACCAAAGGAACAGTTAAAGTAACAAAGTACCGAAATGGTCTAAAAAGTAACGCCAAAATCGGGTACACAAAAAACAACAGAGCACAGAGAGAAGAAATGCACATGAATAAGACAACACAAAAACTAAATTACATAAGATAAATAACAAAATACTATGTTAACAAAACACAAAAAATAAGTTTGTCTAATTAAGGTCCTGGTGAGTGGGTGAGTTGTTCCGAACAGTGGGCGAGTTGTCTTGGGCAGTTGGGGGCGACTAGACCTGAACCCGTCCATTTCTGGTGTATCCGGTTATATCATGGGCCATGGCAAAGATTCCAAGAATCAAAACTCTTTCTGCATGACCAACAAAAATTCAACAATCTTTTCCGACAACATCAGGTCAATATATAGTCTCTTAAATGCTTACCTTTTTATATACACGCCTTTCCTGCCAAAATGGTTTGTTGTCTGATTTGTTTGTTTACGATATTTCGAAATATGTGAAGAGAAGAGCGAGTTAAAGGTAGATAACTCTATCATTAATTTAAAAATTAATAAAAACGAGTGATGATGGTTTTGAAGTTTTGTTATTTTTATGAGAAACAAATATGTCTTAAATTTCCAATTGGTACCAACCAGTCTTTCTATGGTATCGTAGGACTTAATGTCCCTTAATCACAGGCACTTGGGTCCAGGATTTTTTCTTCTTCAATTTTATCAATAAAATGTGCATCTACAATGTATATGAACCCGTTTGACATGCTTCGTTGTGAAATAAACGCATAGTTCATAAAAACGCCTTTCTATCGATACATTGTATTGGGAAAATGGGGCATAGTTCATAAAGGCGTTTACATTTTCCTAATACAATGTACAGAATAGAACAGAATATATTGTATTACCTAATCATAGGGCCCACATGAGGCATCATTAACAATACAAACGTTCATGATTGATAAATGAGACATACACAAAAAAGAAAAAGGACATAGTTTAAGGTTTTTATATTTCTAAAAATATAAATATAATTATTATTATTTAGTGGATCATGTTCTGGTTTGTCCCCTATATCTCAGATCCAGCGTGAAACTTTACATATGTAGCATATTCCTTAACAAGCAGTAAACCTGCTAAAAACACCAAGGGACGGTGCTTCTGACACACCCTATCTGATAATTGCATTTTCTCACAATTATATAGTAAATAATTATATATAATATTAAATACTTATCACATACTATATATAAATAAAAAAAAAATAGATAATTATTATAATCTATTATAATTATTATTATTATCCATTCGCATACATGCCAACTCTACCGATTTACGCGGTAGTCTACCGATTTTTTAAGTCTTCTACCGCCTACCGATTTTAGATGTTTTCCTACCGATTTAAAAGAAAATGTAAAAAAAAATTTATCGTGAATTGTTCACATGTTGATTATTCTTGTAGATTTCTACGACGTATAAATGTGTACAAATCCAAATTATTTAGGCCCTTTCCGTAATCGTTTCCCTCTTAAATTTGTACCGGAAACTTCCATTGGTAAATTCTTTATCATTAAGCCAATCAGAAACTGTATTTAAAATAAAGTTTTGAAGCACTACATTTTGAACTTATGACTCCTAAACATATATATACAGTAGAACTTCGCTCGCTCCAACTCGAAGGTACTGTCAAAATATGTTCGAGCTATCGGAAGTTCGAGCCACCGAGGTCCCGTAATTTTAGACAGAAAAAAATCTTGTTCTGACACGGGACAGTTTCATTACCTATATATGATAACTGATGCACAGTAAAACTGGCCTTTCTCGTAAAAAATATTTAATCACTTAAGTTGAAGTTCAAGTTCTTTATTCACTCGGACACATATATACAAGTGTAACAAGTGGAATATTATACAAAATATTTTACATAATGACGGATATAACTAACCTAAAATAAAACAGCCTCAGAATATAATTACAAAACATTTTGCAATTTAGATATAAATAAGACAATTTTTCAGAACCTTAACATTACACAAAGATAACAGGCCTTTCATTTTGTACATGTTTGCATATCTAGTATAATAAATTGGAATAAATTTACATCTAAGCCTTTGTACATCAGCAGAGGTACATTCGAATAAAAAATGAAATTCAGTACCTAAACCAACATTACACAGATGACAAATATGTTCTTCTCTGGGAGTATTCGACCATCTTCCAGTTTCTATTGGAAGCTTAATGTTATTGCATCTAAACTTTGTTATCATGTTTCTCTCATGTGGTAATAATTTTAATAAGTATTTCTCTAAATTAAATTCATTTTTAAATATGCCATAAAATTCTCCCCTAGAAGAGTTCTCAATTTGGTTAAACCAGTTTTGAATATATTGATCAGTCAGATTTTGCTTAACAATAAATTTTAGTGGCACTGAATGAACTGGCTGTTGTTGGTTCCATAGATAATTAAGCCCAGTTTTCTCAAAAATTGATTTGATAAAATTTAGCCACTTAAATTGAACATTATCAATAATACTCAAATTAAACATAATCTTATATAAAATACAACTAAGTTTCTTCTTGTTTGAAATAAGTCTATTCCAAAAATTTACAATCCTTAATTTTATACATAATATATCTATAGGTGTTCTACCAAGTTCTCCGTATGTCATAAAATTTGGAGTAGTGGTTCTAACACCTAAAATATTTCTACAGAACTGAAGATGAAGTTTTTCTAGTTGCTTAGTGTTCTCATAACCCCATATTTCAGAGCCATAAGTAAGTATTGGAAGTATAAGTGTATCAAACAATTTAAATTGTAAATCTATTGGAATCGATATATTTCTCAATTTTCTATACAAACAATATAAAGCTTTGCGAGCTTGATCCATCAATTTAGCTCTTGCCTTCACAAAAGAGCCGTTATAATTAAATATAACACCTAGATATGAATAAGAGTCTTCAATTTGTAAATTCTCTCCACATAGCTTAAAAATAGGTTGATTTTTTTATTTTCTTTTACAAAATATTATTACTTTAGTCTTTTGCAAGTTAACCTTCAATTTCCAATGATGACAATACTTTTCAAATATAGCCAAAGCAGACTTACACATTTCTAAAAGTTTTCGTTCAAAATTATTTGGTCTGCATTCACACTGAGTATATCTTTTTAAGGAAATATTATTATCAAGTAAAACTTGGTAGTCATAGCAATATGATATCTAAATAGGCCATCTTCTACATTTACATCCATAACATTCAAGAAAGTTTCATCTGGTTCTGAAAAAATCTTCAAAAAACCCAGTTTTAGCATTAAAATCTCCAACAAGTGCACATTTCATGTCTTTTTCTATCAAATTTACTAATTCATTTTCAATATCTAAAAATGCATTTATTGACGAATATAGAGTTTTCAGGTAGGGTGTATACACATCCCAATAAAAGGTCATTATTAAATACTTAAATTTAATATGATTTTTAAGATTATTTTTATATACAACAACAATACCTCCAGATTTATGCTTAAATATTTTTCTATTTTTTGCAACATAGCTAAAACCATCTGGGATATTTAAAATGTCATAATTGTCAGTTTTTGTCTCTATAAAAATGCATACTGTATATCATGTGTTGTAATTAACTGTATAAATTTAAGTAATAAAAGTTTTGACTTGATACCACAAACATTTTATTTCTGAAAAATTAAGTTTCTGTTTTTTAGACCTTGGGGCATTTTCATCAGTCACTTCTCTTGCTTGCCTATCCTATTGATAGTGGTTATCCGGGTTTCTAGGAGGGGAAGAGCGCATATGAGGTTCTCCGTTTCCAGGTTGAAGCGCATCTTTACAATTTCATATGTGAATATTAGCATGTTTTTTTATCAACTTAGCTGTGAATGTGAAAAAATTGTGCTCAAATATATTAGTAAATCTTCCTTGTTTTCAACAATAAACCAGGAAATGTTGTTTTCCACTTTAATAGTAAAACATACTCGACAATAGGCACTCATAATTGATGATATCTTATTGTAACACACACAAGAGATGACGTGGATTAAATGATTTTAAGTAACATAACCCCGCTATTTTATATTGAAGTGTATTTATCAAGCCAGTAGATTGATTAATCATATATATATGTACATTTGTATGCAAGCACATTCAACGTACATCTGTCAATTAAATTGCGATGTTCGAGTTTGATATGGTAAAACTCGTGATTTTATTATGATTCTCTATTATTGATGGGACCATTTATTAAGTTTAAGTTCGACTGTTCGAGGTATCAGTGTTCGAGCGAAAGAATTTTTTTAGCTTAAAAATATATGGAAAATTGGCTGGACTTTCAAATAAGTTCGAGCCATCCATGGTATTCGACCCATCCGAGTTCGAGGGACCGAGGTTTGATTTGTATATATGTAAAATGCTAATTTCCATTTATTCATGGTTTTTTCATACTATATTTAAAGATTTGACTGAACAGATTTTATATCCAAAATGCAACAGAATGCACCATTTTGCGTCCTTCTGAAAAACAATATTCTGGGGGGGGGGGGGGAGGGGGGGGTGCGTGGCAAACCCTAGATCCTTTACCGCTTTTAGTCTCTCGAGGGTTGGCATGTATGCATTCGGATGTGTCACCTCGTATTTAGAGCAGGAGAACTAGTTGGAGGAAATATGTCATCATGTTATTGCTCAATTACAGGGTGCACCAAGCGACAGTGCAAAGGCATGTTAAAATGAATCAAGAAGAAATTCAGATCAAACCCAGTAATATGTGTTTTTCTTTAAATTTATTCTATTTATTTAGAAATATTATCAATTTATATTATATTTCTCCTTTCTAAACATGCCAGCCTGTGCACAGTGTAAAAGAGCAATTATTTAATTATATTGTGCTTTGTTTTATCAAATTACAAATACTGGCTAGAATTTCCTCATTTTCATTATTAAGAAGCCAATATAATTTCTGTTCTGAATTGAGGACATGAAAGTTTTGACAGATATTATTAATCCTGCTGAACATTTCTGTTCTTATTACAGGACATGTAGAACATGTTATTAGAAAATGTTTTTCATCATCTATCTCACCAGATGTGCAACGGAGGCAAAGTCTGTCTTGTCGGAGAGCACCCTGATATCGCCCCCTCTCAATTTGTAATCTGTGTGATGAAATACGAAACCTAGTAAAATTTCTCCTCTGCTCAAAGGATTTCAACATACATAAATATTTTTCAAGTCCAAAGTATGTTTTGAATTTACTGTAGCTACATAGTTTACCTTCTGAATGTTTTAACATTTGTTTTCCCCAATTCTCTTTATAGACTTGATATATGACATCTTTATAAGAAGATTTGAATTTTTGTTTGGACACATTAGATAATTCTTTTAGTCCTCTAATATTTTTAATAAGTAATGTTATTGAACCATACCAAGAGGAGATTTTGATTTCAAATAATTTTTTTGATTCTTCATATGCATCTTTTAACAAGGTAAAGTTAGAATCTAAGTTTTCTAATCTATACCAATAACGAATCATTGATTTGATAATATCAAAATGAAGTGGGAATCGACCTAACGATACATTGTATTAATAGGAAAAGATAGATACATTGTATTAGGAAAATGGGGCATAGTTCATAAAGGCGTTTATTTCACAACGAAGCATGTCAAACGGGTTCATATAAGTTGTAGATGCACATTTTATTGATAAAATTGAAGAAGAAAAAATCATGGACCCAAGTGCCTGTGGACTAATCTCGTTGAGATTAGGATTCCGAAGAAATTTTCGGTCAGTATCTATAGGATGTACTGAAACTGACCGAAATTTCTTCGGAATCCTAATCTCAACGAGATTACGTACGACTCAAAAATTTGATTTATGGCAATTTTTAACAACTTTCAAAACAAACGCAAAAGATTGTATGAGTTTGTTATTATATGAAAATAAGGTATACAGTAAATTGATAGCAGACACTTATATCATATATAAAAAATATCTCACCAAGATGATATGACATGTAATTGAATCTAGGAATAAATACAAAAATTAATTAATTCGTGTCCGATATATATAAATCCATTGTAGATGAAATATATTAATGGATTTCATTTGTCAATAAAAACATATTATCCAGACTGGTATATAGAATAGCGACCTTCTTGACAATGAGTTCGATTTAGAAAGGAAGTAAGAACTCTGCATCAAACTACAGACCAATTAGTCTTACTAGCATCATATGTAAGTTAATGGAAAAGTTAATTAGAAAGAGAATCATTCAGCATATGGATAAATTCGACTTATTTAGTATAAAACAATTCGGTTTCATGGGTGGCAGATCTACCACATTACAACTCCTAAAGGTACTTGAACATTGGACAACTATACTCGATAATGGTGGAACTATCGATACCATTTATACAGACTTTATGAAAGCCTTTGATAAGGTACCACACATCAGACTAATCAACAAACTGCGTTCATCTGGAATAAACAACCAGACTTGTGTATGGGTTAAGAACTTTCCGAGTAACTGCAAGCAAAGAGTACAACTAAATGGATCTATATCAAAATGGCATAATGTGACGAGTGGTATACCGCAAGGCTCGGTACTTGGACCAGTATTGTTTGTAATATTTATCAACGACTTACCGCTGAACGTGGAATCTGATGTATACATGTTTGCAGACGATGCTAAACTATACAGGGATATTGCTAACCAGAGTGACATTGAAATAATCCAAAATGATATCAACAACCTCTGTAAGTGGAGTGAAAAATTGCTTTTGCGCTTTCATCCTGATAAGTGTAAAGTCCTGTCAATCACTGGTAAACGCCATCAACAAAGAACCACAGATTACACGATGCCAACATACTCGGGATCATATGTCACCTTAGAATCAGTTGAATCGGAAAAAGACATTGGAGTTACGATAGACTCAAAGCTTAACTTCGAAAAACATATCCAGACACAAGTAAACAAGGCAAATCAAATAGTTGGGATAATCAGGAGATCATTTAAATATTTGGACTTCAAAACATTCTGCTTATTATTCAAATCACTTCAGTGTCAGACCTATCCTAGGATATGCGAGTAGCGCTTGGAACCCATATAAAACTAAAGACATAGAGGCAATCGAGAATGTCCAACGTAGAGCCACAAAAATGTTACCGGATATGAAGGACCTGACCTATGAAGAGCGATTAAGGAAACTAAAACTCCCGTCACTGAGATATAGGCGCTTAAGAGACGACATGATAGAAACTTTCAAGATAGTTACTGAAATCTATGACAAGCGTGTGACAGAGGATTTATTGCCCATCAACAAGAGTACTTTTCATCAGACTCGTGGACATTCACTAAAGCTCACCAAGAACAGATCTAGATTGGACATACGTAAATATTATTTCACAAACAGAGTAGTCGAAGATTGGAATAATCTACCAGAAACAGTTATCACGGCCAAAAACGTTAAGATTTTTGAAAACAGATTAGATAAGCTGTGGCAAAACAACCCTATGATGTACGACCATACATATAACGATAAACAAGACAACAACCGGAAGAGGACAGTTAAACCAAATAGACAACGAAGAAGAGCCAAATATAGAGGAGCAAGCTTATCTCCTGCGTTTGGAACAGACTTAGGTAGGTAGATTCCCGCACATTGTGGGGTGTGCTCGCTAATAAGTTTGTCACTGAAGTGATTAAGCTGATAGAAATATAATTTTGACCCATCATTTAAAAAAATAAAAACCTATTATGTTGGAGTGAGGGAGCCAATTCAACAATTGTTCAGCTATATCATGGCGAGAACAAGTTAATTTTCAATGAGATGATGATTAGGTCCACTTTATACTAGACCAAAACGCAGAGTTGGATATTTATAGTGCTAGCTCACTGAAACAACAGTCCGCGGGTAGATATGTCGCTCCACTCGGATACATTATTCTGATTCCGCCGAGCCAACCAGTCTCAAGTTGCTCTTTCTCCTTAATGCTGCGTGCTTATCGGAGAAGCAACAAATACAAATTTCATAGTCTTTGGTTTGACCCAACGGGACTCAAACCAACGATCTACCACACTCGAGGCGAGCACGCTAACCGTTACTCCACCGATGCGGTTCCTATTATGTTGGATGTATTTCAACACAACAGTTATAAAAATAGATTGGTGCATATGACTTTATGCAAGCAAACAACAAATTGAAATTATTTCATGAATATAGATTTCGAATATTTCTAAAATTTCAAAGATTTTAAAAGTACATGTACATGTACATGTAAAATGTGTTCACTCAAAGAAATAATTCCACAAAAATTATATATATATATTTGTTTTTATTTAAACGGGGTTGTCTTAGGGACCGACCATTTAACTTGAAGGGGGGGTTATGGTTTTTTGTTTCGTTCAGAATTTTTTTTTCGGACAACACAAGAGTTAGAATATTTTTTTTTGTCGCGCAAAGCGCGAATTTTTTTCCCAGAATTTAACATTAGATTATTTTCCTCCACCAAAATCAGAATATTTTTTTAGAAAAAACCATAACCCCCCTTTCAAGTTAAATGGTCGTTCCCTTACAGGTGCTATTAAAAGACTCAAAATTATTTATATTTATGTACGCCATCGCGCTTACATTGAAAATTGTACCGCATCAGCAATGGCCGATTGTCTATTAGGCACATTTAAAAGCACTGTGCTTAGGGACTGTAAAAAAGTAGAAGCATTTTGTCAGGTACATTTCAATTTAATTTAGATGACAAAATAGTGCCAAGGGCCTACGAAGGCCCTAATCCGGCCCTGTGCATCAGCGGTGTGTTTAGTGTGTTCGCTTCAAGTGCGAAAGAACCACGTCGGTGGTGTAATGGTTAGCGTGCTCGCCTCGGGTGCGTTGGATCTTTCGTTCGAGTCCCTGTCAGGTCCAGCCAAAGACTATAAAATTGGCATTTGTTGCTTCTCCACGCAGTATTAAGGAGAAAGAAAAAGACTGGGTGGATCAGAATCGGGAAAATGTGTCTGAGTGGGGCGACAACACTGATTTTGTTCTGCTTCTCAGCTACAATGTAAGCACACATAATTCAACCCCGAATCATGAAGAGCAAATACTCGCTGGCTCCGAGACATTGACGCGACGTGTACATTGTATATAGCTGTAGACTGTTGTTTCAGGGGCCTAGCAATATAAAAATCCAATCTAATACAGATATTATCAACTCACCTAAAGATGACTTGTTCTCGCCATAACATAGCTGAAAACTATTCTCACTTGCCCACGATCTCTCGTTATTATAAGGCCTAAACAGGTTGTAATTCACATGTGCATTATCCCGAAAGATATTATGTTGGTATTTTTATTTGATTTACACAGCGTTGCAAACCCCTTATTTATACCCTCTTCCTGGTGAAATATAGCCTCTCGAATTACAAATGGGAACAAATAAAAAATAAACATACATGTACATACGTTTTAAATGTAAATGTGACATTCCTGCATCATTTAAATGTCCTGACCTACATTATCAACTAGTTTAGAATATAATGTAATCCGATTTGTATATTTGTCAATATACTAGTATACGTAATTGTTGACACAAATTATATATGTAATCTGACAGACTTTGATAAACTTGAATGTTTAAGTCTTCTATCATTAGAAACAAATTACATTGACGTACAAGCATTATCTGTCTGTTTGTAATTAGGCCCTATAATGACATGAATATAGAATAACCCTCTATGTAATTACTTGTCGAATTATAAACAAGAGCGAAAATTGAAGAACAGTTTGTAATATATTTATAGCAATGAAACTACATGTATTTCTAAATTGTTGACTTTAAAAATTACGGATGACCAATAAATGGGAGATAACTCGAATTGCAATCGATTGTATCTGTCATGTCTTTTTTGTGCATATTGCTCGCACTGATGATCTGTTAACGATGGGGACAGAGATACATGTATAGTCAATCAATCAATCAATCAATCAAACTTTATTGCCATATAAATCAATAATGCTTTGTGACATATCACTTAATGCTAGTTAGAAAAAAAATAACAAAGAAGCACCAGTAATACTTAATATTAAGTAAGTTCAAAGGTCCCTTGTCCTCAGTGCCAGTAGACAGTTTTATATGGGAATCCGGCAGTGTTTCACACTTGCTTTGGACTTGATGGAGAGAGAATGTATATGATTGTTTTTCTTTTCCTGTCATTTAGTATCAAAATTAAGAGAACCATCCTGTTTTAGCTTTTGAATATAAATTAACATTTTTGGAGCATTCCAGTAGAAAATGTTTTGCATCCTGTAACATGACAGGACACAAGTCAAGATGTGTACTTATCATTAAGTAATAGGCCAAGAAGAGAGTGCCGAAGTAAGCGGTGACTCTGAAAAATTCAAACCCGGAATAAAAGAAAAGGGCATAAACGTGGTCGAAAGTCTGGTATAAGAAAAACCAGAAGCGATTTAACTGTCGATTTCTTGAATATCCGGGGCGTACTGTCCAAGATTCATGACGTTAATAGACATTCTAATGCAATGATAATGTAACACATATTTTCATTGGCTATCGAGAGCTGTCAAATCTGCAGTTGGCATGCCTGAATGAATGCTATATTGCTCCGCCGAATGCACTTGTTTGTAAACAATATGGCTGACCCAAATATTTCCGACTATGAATTTGACATTGACGACCTATTTAGGAGGTAACTGTATTGTATTTGAAAATTTCATGGCATCAATTGGAGATTTGATGGTCGCAAATCGAGTTTACTGTCCATTCTAATGTTTGAACTGCTGAAAAATACAACAGATTTGCAGGCTCTTGGATATGAAGTAGCAGTAATGGGCGACTTCAATGGTCGATGCCTGAAAAAATGTGAATTGTCCAGCAATAGTATCCTACATGAACTCCCGTCATACTACGATAAACGATTATTACAGTTCACTCAAGCCAGACAATTAACAATAGCTAACACTCATAAATGTTATGAAGGTCATTATACAAGAATTTTAAATGATCAGTGATCAGCTATTGATTATATTCTCCTATCAAATGGTGTAGTCGACCACGTGGAATGCGTTCTTATCGATGAAAGTGGTTCTTTTGACCTACATAGTGACCATGTCATAATAAGGATTGTTCTTACGAATATTGTAACTACCTGTAAAAATATTAAAATTTGCAAGGAATATTGGAAAATTAACGACTGGTCTCTTTTTGAAAACCAACTAATATTAAAGATTGATAAAAATCGTAAAAATTTTATTCTCGGTGGCGATATCAACTATGTATGGGAAACGTGGAAAAATATGGTCATTGATGCAGCGAACGAATCGATTTGTAAGTCGAAGCCGGTAAAAAAATTATCGGAATTTTTGGGATAAGGAGCTAGATTCCTAAACTGAAACAAAGACGCGATGCAAAAGACTTCATGACAAAACTAGGTTTTCAGACAATGATCTCGGTAAACACATACATACTTTATACCGGAACTTGAAACTAAAAGTCCAAGAAGCTATGAAAAAAAAAGAAACAGGTATTTCAAATGAAACAATTTAATGATAAATGTATTGACTCCAAGAATAAAATGAAAGGTTTTTGAAATTTTATCAAGGGGCACAACTATGTGAACTCTCCGTCTCAAGTTTTTAATCCCGAAAATCACTCTGAGATGTTATTTGATGCTAGCGACATTAATAATGCACTAAAATCTCATTTTAGCTCAATTGGACAAGACAGAGTAGATACCGAAAATAACATTTTTCAATGTGAGGTTGAAGCTTTTGTTTCAAAGATAGACCAAAATCTTATAACTTCAGATACTGGAAATGAGCAGTCTATCAATCTATAACACATTTAATATTTCACCAGGGAAACAAGCATATTTATGCATGCAGTATAGATGATTTCTGGGCTTCTCGACTGAAGTCCCTAGCTAGAACCAATTACTTTCCCTTCAATGAACGTCTTTTTAAAATTAATCTCCGTGAAAGTTCTAAGTGTAGTATATGCGATGACGATATGGTCGAAGACTTGCACCATTTCTTATTTGAATGCAAAACCTTACGTGCTATCAGACAAGAACTATTCGAAGAAATGGAAACAGTAATAAAATCGTTTTATCCGGATCTCGCGTTTTCAGAGCTACCGCTCTTTCAAAAGCTGCAGTTCTTGATCGGAGACTTTTGTCTTAGTTTTAGCAGTGAACTTAACCCGAATAATCCAGTCGTTATATTACTCTCCCGCTAGGCCAGCGAAAGTGCCGACAGAGGGCGCAGTATTATTCAAGTTACAGTGAACTTGATTTCTTGCTTAACCAGTTCAGTAAAAAGACTAATTATGTAAAATGATGAAAGAGCGAACTATTTTATTTGAGTCATGTGTCGATGATTAGGAACTCGCTTAATATTGTGTTTCTTTTATTTTATATGCCATTCATATATTTTACTTAATTAAGTTCAAATTAAATAATGTGATACATTGTATATAATTTTGTTTTAATGAAGAATGACACAATTGTTTCTGTTATAATATGTTATGACTTTTATCACAATGACTTTGATATGTTTTTTGTTCTTTGATGAAAATGTCTTATATTTAATGTTCGTGTATGATTTATGCTCATTTTAATATACATTTTAGTTGTTTATCTATGATTATTAGACGCAAACATTGGTACCCCGCTGATGTTTGCCCCCGTTATAAAGGGGTTGTTTCTGAATAATATATATATTTCATCTCCTATTAGCAACTAATCCCTGATTTCTTGTCAAAAATCCTTTGAAATAAATAATATGTCCGGCTGATAGTCTTCATAAAATTCACAGATTAATAGCAGTTAGGTTCCCTCCAGCTGAATTAAAATATCCATAGCCATATCACATTCACTAATCATCCAAGCTTTCTGTTGGGTGAGCATGTCTCATATGAGTTTTTAGGCTGAATCTCCATGCGTACCGTTTCCCGCATTTATACATAGGTATTTTGGTTCATTGTGTTTTCCTTGGATATGTTCCTGAAGTCTGTCTTTACGGATAAAGAATGACTGGCAAATATCACACACGAATTTGTCTTTGTCAATATTTTGACAAGTTGTAAGATGCCGTTTCAAAGAGCCATGTGACATAAACTCCTGCTTGCAAAACTTACATTTCTCTAAAAGAACCTTCATATGAGAGGATAAATGGAACCTATACTGCACTGACTGGTTAAAACCTTTCTGACACATGTTGCATATATGTTTGAATGATTTGTCGTGTTTATTCTTTTCGTGAAGGGTAAGCCCAAATTTACTACGAAATTGTTTACCACAGTGTGGGCATATATATCATGTAGATTCATCTCTGTCCCATTCGTATTTCACGTACATGTAGATTCATGTACATCTGTCCTATTCGTATTTCATGTACATGTAGATTCATGTACATCTGTCCTATTCGTATTTCATGTACATGTAGATTCATGTACATCTGTCCCATTCGTATTTCATGTACATGTAGATTCATGTATATCTGTCCTATTCGTATTTCATGTACATGTAGATTCATGTACATCTGTCCCATTCGTATTTCACGTACATGTAGATTCATGTACATCTGTCCTATTCGTATTTCATGTACATGTAGATTCATGTACATCTGTCCCATTCGTATTTCATGTACATGTAGATTCATGTACATCTGTCCCATTCGTATTTCATGTACATGTAGATTCATGTACATCTGTCCCATTCGTATTTCATGTACATGTAGATTCATGTACATTTGTCCCATTCGTATTTCACGTACATGTAGATTCATGTACATCTGTCCCATTCGTATTTCACGTAGTTTTCTTTCTTTTCATATGCTTGTTGAAATTACTTTTGTCGCCAGTGAAATAATTGCAGATCTCACAAATATTATGGTTGTAAATGCTTTCTTCACTTGCAGTTACGTCAAACGACTGGTCCATAATACATGATGCCATCTGCAAAACAAGTAAGAAAAAATAAATAAGAAAAACCGAAATGATATTTAGGAATAAACAAGGTTGGTACACGTACCAAATGTCCCCCGCCGCCGCTGCTTCGATCAAAACCACAAAGTCCCGTATACGTAACTTCCACAAAAGTAAACTAGAACTGTGAGTGACCTCATTGAGTGATACCCCCCGCTTGCAATACTATGATGTTCAAACTTTGGAATACAGGTATATTAGCAAGTTACCGATGAAAAAAGATCGGATATGGAGTAATGTCAAGGAGATAACATCCCATCTCCAAAATAAACTAACCAAGAACATACATCTAGGGGTCGCCACAAGGTCTTCAACAAAGTGGGATTGTTTAAAACCAATACGGTTTCATCAGTATACATGAGGAATACAACATTTCCTAACTTTTGTACAAGAGGATATAGGTCACATCAAATGTTATTGATTCAAAATTAATTATTTATTCTTGAGTAGTTTTTATATTGCAAATATCCAGATGTGAAAAGGTCAATTAAAATCTTATTTCATTCAGGAATAGTTATGCTTACATCACCTTCCAAATTTTTGACAGGAACCATATTCCTTCATGCACATCTGCAGGCAGTGTATTACAACTGTGTAAAGTTTCATTTAAATCCAATGAACCGTTTAGGAGGAGTTGCGCTTACAAGCCCATCTCTCCATACAAAACGTATTTCAGAGTATAAGTTAAATTACCCCCGCCCCCCCCCCCCCCCCCCCTTCCAAATTTTGGACAACAACCATATTCCTTCATGCACATCTGCAGGTAGTGAGTGTATTACAACTGTGTAAAGTTTCATAAAAATCCAATAAGCTGTTTAGGAGGAGTTGCGCTTACAAGGTACATGCATGGGATGCAGATAAGTTGGAACAGCTTCAATTTGAAGCTGCTAGGATAATTACTGGGTTGCCAAAATTTGCAAGTAAAGCATCTTTATACTTCGAAACCGGATGGGAGACTTTAAGTTGTAGACGGAGGCGTCGAAAACTTCCTTTATTTCATAAAATACATAATAATATAGCTCCTGAAAATTTACAGGACTGTCTAAATGAATATTTAGTAGTTAACAATTATAATCTGAGAAATTCTTTACAATATAGGGTACCAAGATGTTTAGAAACATTTTCCAAATCGTTTTTTCCGTCTACTATACGTTCATGGAATTCATTGGATCCGAATTTTAAATCTATACAAGTTACTTCAAAGTTTAAACAAACTTTAAGGGCGAATTTATTTAAGGTTTCTAATTACTATTTGTTAGGAAGTAGGAACTGTAATATAATACATACTAGATTAAGACATCAGTGTAGTTCACTGGGAGCAGATTTATTTAGAGCAAATATAATTAATGACCCCAGCTGCGCCTGCGGATGTCCTTTAGAAGATGCTATTCATTATTCATTAGAATGTCCCCTTTATACGAATGCAAGAATGCAATTAATTATGAGTATTACACCGTATACAGTTATCTCAATTGAAAACTTATTATTTGGCTCTGATAGTTTAACTGATGAAAACAATTTAATAGTATTCAGAAATGTTCAAAAATATATCCACCATTCTAATAGATTTGAATGATACGAAATTATACCCTGTACTCAGGATGTTATCATTTATTTGCACTCAATCCCCTTATCCCCCCTTTTTTTCCCATTACTTCTGTTTATCAATTATTCATGTATACATTTATTATATTATGTAACTTGCTGTCATTTTCTTATTCATGTGTATAACATTGTTGTATAGAGCGGACATACTAAGTTGATATAACTTGTTTCCAATCTAATTGTACATTTATAAGACAATAAAATATGTTTAAACCAAGGTACATGCCCTCCTTCTTTTCGTGAAAGTACAAGTTGAATTATCTCCCCTTCCAAATTTTGGACAGCGACCATATTTCTTCATGCACATCTGCAGGTTGTGTACTACAACTGTGTAAAGTTTCATAAAAATTCAATAAACAGTTTAGTAGGAGTTGCGCTTACAAGGTACATGCCACCCCCCCCCCCCCCCCTTTTAAATTTTGGACAGCAACCATATTCATTCATGCACATCTGCAGGTAGTGTACTACAAATGTGTAAAGTTTCATAAAAATCCAATAAGTCGTTTAGCAGGAGTTGCGCTTACAAGGTACATGCCTCCCCCTTTTCGTTAAAGTAAAAGTTGAATTATCTCGCCTTTTAAATTTTGGAGAGCAACCATATTCCTTCATGTACATCTGCAGGTAGTGTACTACAATTGTGTAAAGTTTCATAAAAATCCAATAAGTCGTTTAGGAGGAGTTATGCTTAAAAGGTACATGCCCCCCTTTTTCGTGAAAGTATAAGTTGAATTATCTCGCCTTTTAAATTTTGGACAGCAACCATATTCCTTCATGCACATCTGCAGGTAGTGTACTACATATGTGTAAAGTTTCATAAAAATCCAATAAGTCGTTTAGAAGGAGTTGCGCTTACAATGTACATACCCTCCCCCCTTTTCGTGAAAGTATAAGTTGAATTATCTCGCCTTTTAAATTTTGGACAGCAACCATATTCGTTAATGCACATCTGCAGGTAGTGTACTACAAATGTGTAAAGTTTCATAAAAAAAACAATAAGTCGTTTAGGAGGAGTTGCACTTACAAGGTACATGCCCCCCCCCCCCCCCCCCCCCCCCCCCCCCCCCTTTTCGTGAAAGTATAAGTTGAATTATCTCGCCTTTTAAATTTTGGACAACAACCATATTCCTTCATGCACATCTGCAGGTAGTGTACTACAAATGTGTAAAGTTTCATAAAAAACCAATAAGTCGTTTAGGAGGAGTTGCACTTACAAGGTACATGCCCCCCCCCCCCTTTTCGTGAAAGTATAAGTTGAATTATCTCGCCTTTTAAATTTTGGACAACAACCATATTCCTTCATGCACATCTGCAGGTAGTGTACTACAAATGTGTAAAGTTTCATAAAAATCCAATAAGTCGTTTAGGAAGAGTTGCACTTACAAGGTACATCCCCCCTTTTCGTGAAAGTATAAGTTGAATTATCTCGCCTTTTAAATTTTGGACAGCAACCATATTCCTTCATGCACATCTGCAGGTAGTGTACTACATATGTGTAAAGTTTCATAAAAATCCAATAAGTCGTTTAGGAGGAGTTGCACTTACAAGGTGCATCCCCCCTTTTCGTGAAAGTATAAGTTGAATTATATCGCCTTTTAAATTTTGGACAGCAACCATATTCCTTCATGCACATCTGCAGGTAGTGTACTACATATGTGTAAAGTTTCATAAAAATCCAATAAGTCGTTTAGGAGGAGTTGCGCTTACAATGTACATACCCTCCCCCCTTTTCGTGAAAGTATAAGTTGAATTATCTCGCCTTTTAAATTTTGGACAGCAACCATATTCGTTAATGCACATCTGCAGGTAGTGTACTACAAATGAGTAAAGTTTCATAAAAAAACCAATAAGTCGTTTAGGAGGAGTTGCACTTACAAGGTACATGCCCCCCCCCCCCTTTTCGTGAAAGTATAAGTTGAATTATCTCGCCTTTTAAATTTTGGACAACAACCATATTCCTTCATGCACATCTGCAGGTAGTGTACTACAAATGTGTAAAGTTTCATAAAAATCCAATAAGTCGTTTAGGAAGAGTTGCACTTACAAGGTACATCCCCCCTTTTCGTGAAAGTATAAGTTGAATTATATCGCCTTTTAAATTTTGGACAGCAACCATATTCCTTCATGCACATCTGCAGGTAGTGTACTACATATGTGTAAAGTTTCATAAAAATCCAATAAGTCGTTTAGGAGGAGTTGCGCTTACAATGTACATACCCTCCCCCCTTTTCGTGAAAGTATAAGTTGAATTATCTCGCCTTTTAAATTTTGGACAGCAACCATATTCGTTAATGCACATCTGCAGGTAGTGTACTACAAATGTGTAAAGTTTCATAAAAAAACCAATAAGTCGTTTAGGAGGAGTTGCACTTACAAGGTACATGCCCCCCCCCCCTTTTCGTGAAAGTATAAGTTGAATTATCTCGCCTTTTAAATTTTGGACAACAACCATATTCCTTCATGCACATCTGTAGGTAGTGTACTACAAATGTGTAAAGTTTCATAAAAATCCAATAAGTCGTTTAGGAAGAGTTGCACTTACAAGGTACATCCCCCCTTTTCGTGAAAGTATAAGTTGAATTATCTCGCCTTTTAAATTTTGGACAGCAACCATATTCCTTCATGCACATCTGCAGGTAGTGTACTACATATGTGTAAAGTTTCATAAAAATCCAATAAGTCGTTTAGGAGGAGTTGCACTTACAAGGTACATCCCCCCTTTTCGTGAAAGTATAAGTTGAATTATCTCGCCTTTTAAATTTTGGACAGCAACCATATTCCTTCATGCACATCTGCAGGTAGTGTACTACAAATGTGTAAAGTTTAATAAAAATCCAATAAGTTGTTTAGGAGGAGTTGCGCTTAAAAGGTACTTCCCCCCCCCTTTTTCGTGAAAGTATAAGTTGAATTATCTCGCCTTTTAAATTTTGGACAGCAACCATATTCGTTCATGGACATCTGCAGGTAGTGTACTACAAATGTGTAAAGTTTCATAAAAATCCAATAAGTCGTTTAGGAGGAGTTGCACTTACAAGGTACATGCCCCCCCTTTTCTCGAAAGTATAAGTTGAATTATCTCACCTTTTAAATTTTGGACAGCAACCATATTCCTTCATGCACATCTGCAGGTAGTGTACTACAAATGTGTAAAGTTTCATAAAAATCCAATAAGTTGTTTAGGAGGAGTTGCGCTTAAAAGGTACTTCCCCCCCCCTTTTTCGTGAAAGTATAAGTTGAATTATCTCGCCTTTTAAATTTTGGACAGCAACCATATTCGTTCATGGACATCTGCAGGTAGTGTACTACAAATGTGTAAAGTTTCATAAAAATCCAATAAGTCGTTTAGGAGGAGTTGCACTTACAAGGTACATGCCCCCCCTTTTCTCGAAAGTATAAGTTGAATTATCTCACCTTTTAAATTTTGGACAGCAACCATATTCCTTCATGCACATCTGCAGGTAGTGTACTACAAATGTGTAAAGTTTCATAAAAATCCAATAAGTCGTTTAGGAGGAGTTGCACTTACAAGGTATATGCCCCCCCCCCCTTTTCGTGAAAGTATAAGTTGAATTATATCGCCTTTTAAATTTTGGACAGCAACCATATTCCTTCATGCACATCTGCAGGTAGTGTACTACATTTGTGTAAAGTTTCATAAAAATCCAATAAGTCGTTTAGGAGGAGTTGCACTTACAAGGTACATCCCCCCTTTTCGTGAAAGTATAAGTTGAATTATCTCGCCTTTTAAATTTTGGACAGCAACCATATTCCTTCATGCACATCTGCAGGTAGTGTACTACAAATGTGTAAAGTTTAATAAAAATCCAATAAGTTGTTTAGGATGAGTTGCGCTTAAAAGGTACACCCCCCCTTTTTCGTGAAAGTATAAGTTGAATTATCTCGCCTTTTAAATTTTGGACAGCAACCATATTCGTTCATGGACATCTGCAGGTAGTGTACTACAAATGTGTAAAGTTTCATAAAAATCCAATAAGTCGTTTAGGAGGAGTTGCACTTACAAGGTACATGCCCGCCCTTTTCTTGAAAGTATAAGTTGAATTATCTCACCTTTTAAATTTTGGACAGCAACCATATTCCTTCATGCACATCTGCAGGTAGTGTACTACAAATGTGTAAAGTTTCATAAAAATCCAATAAGTCGTTTAGGAGGAGTTGCACTTACAAGGTACATCCCCCCTTTTCGTGAAAGCATAAGTTGAATTATCTCGCCTTTTGAATTTTGGACAGCAACCATATTCCTTCATGCACATCTGCAGGTAGTGTACTACATATGTGTAAAGTTTCATAAAAATCCAATTAGTCGTTTAGGAGGAGTTGCGCTTACAAGGCACATGGGCAGACGGACAGACGGACGGACGGACGGACAGGGTGATTCCTATATATCCCCCAAACTTTGTTTGTGGGGGGTATACTAAATCAAAATGGTGTTACAGAAGATACAACTTCATATCATAAGTAACAATCCTACTAGAAATACGAACAAAAACTGCTCACTGGTAGCAGAAGAGTTGCGTCAATAAAGTTAATGTGAAGGACGGACGCAGACCATAACCACGCCCCTCCGTCGCAATGCGGCGGGAGGCAAAAAAAACGAAGGACAAATACATGTATAAACAAGGACAGCATACACATAATACATCACACAAAAAACTTTAAACAAGGACAGTATACACATATACATCACACAAAAAACTTTAAACAAGGACAGTATACACATATACATCACACAAAAAACTTTAAACAAGGACAGTATACACATATACATCAAACAAAAAACTTCTAAGAAAACAATAGAGAGGATGGATTTACAGGCACTTGGGGCTAGGACCGCCTTTTTTCCAAATTTAGCCTTCTGTAGCCTTGTTTTCGTATTTTGGCTAAAATACTTTCTAATTTTCACTTCTTTATTCTAGTCTTTCCGAGATTTGCTATGCGCAATTTTTTCAGACCCTGAATATATCGTTTATCTCGACTAGATTAGAATAAAGAAGTGTAAATTACAAAGTATTTCAGCCGGATTAAACTGATTCTGGAGATCTCAACACTCTCCGTTAATGTTGATCAGCAATATGAAATTAATACAGAAAAGACAGACAATATTAATAATGTCCAATTCAATAATAACAAAAAAATCTACTATGATTATATTTAACAAATGGCAATACGCTGTACACCTTGTAAGCAATACGCCACACTGAAATATGAATGTTGCGCAATTCGCCGTACAGCTGAACCGAAATGTTTTGGTCAATATTTTCTTCTAGAATGTTAGTTTTCATTGAAAGTCGACTGTTTTATGAAGGAACCTTAATTTTCAAATCATAGATGTAAAAAATTTCGTAAAATTCGGCGTAAACTAGATGAATTTTGACGTGATATACTCTTGACAGTCCTATTTCACAGGTACCAGGGAGCATGTTTTACTTTCTAAAATTTCTAAACGGAGGTTAACCAGTCTATTCCTAGACATGCAACCTACAGGAGAAGATCTGGTCTAATTTCAATCTCAAAAATCGGGTTTTTCTAAAGAAAATAACGAAAATTCCTACCTTGATCAGATATTCGTTCAGTGTGGCACCGCTTCGATGGTAGCAATATCCGGTGTCGGTGATACACAAAGATTATAATACAGGAAGATTTGGGGATCTTTAGATATCTTCCCTTTTCAATTAAAATGTCATGATCGTTTCAATTCTATGTTCAGTGAAAATACATACCCATTCAAAGTTATTTCAAATTAAATAAAATTCTGACTCTTGATTGTTTAAGTAATATTTATACCACGTTTTTCGTAGTTAAACAATCGAACACGAAGCGTGAGATTGCTTAATCGTTTTACTCGTAAAACCGTGGTATAAATGATTTGTAACATGAAGCCATGCAATATCACATCTAGGTCGCTGATTACTGCATGGCTCTCTGACAGTAATAAAACTACAGCCCAGATGTAAAGTCTGCAATATCTCGTATCTGCGTTTGTTATTTCAAAGTTCTTAGCTGTTGCTTACATTCTGGTATATAAACCATAAAAAGATCAAGGAAAAAGAATGCATTCATGTTACAAATGACTTATACTAATAAAGTTTAATATTACATTCTGTTTTATCAAATATAAGTCCATACATGTATATATTGTCATGTAGTTGTCCAATTGACAATCACATGAATTGTGAACTTACCATCTGCATATAGACTCTGATCATGTGATATTTGATGTTACATTTTTGGAAATGTCGTTGCTATGAAATTGTATCCTCTTTTATGTTTAATATTTACCATTTAGATTCGAGTAATGATTTAGAGATAACTAATTATTAAATAAACAATGCCAAGATGAGTTTTGACTGTTTGACTGCCGTGCATTTATGATTCACATGGTCTAAATTTAAGTCGCTTTTGTAATATTTCAGAAAATGTTGATACTACTTTTATTGTAATAGTGTCATGTCGACATGTAAATAATTGACATTACTGTTGAACTTTATAAAGATCTGTATCTGGTAGAGATGGAAAAAAACTCCCAACGTATATACTTTTTTAAGTTTGAAACATAAATTTATTGTAAAATAGCTTTGCCATTTTCACACAGGAGTGCATTCGCCAAATTTAGTCGTGGAGTAGAAACGGGTCGTTTTGAAAATTTGAGAGTTGATGAACGACTTTGTTGTTTTTGCAGTGATTTTTTAGAGGATGAAACATATATGTACTCTGAAGCTGTCCATTTTATGATGATTTTACTGAAAATTTATTAAATCTTGGAAACAGTTTTTGGTTGATTTGATGTCTTTTAATAATGAAGATAATATAATGTTTTTATTCTCATTGAAAATATGATTGCTATGTGTGCCAAAGACGTTTCCTAATTTTAAAAAGACGTAAAAAAGGTTTATATTGTAAATAGTTTTATTCTTATATGTGTACATTGTAGCTTTTAAGATATTAGGAAGTTATTTAAATGTATTTAATTCTGTATTGAATAGCACTGTCTTAATACGCTCCCGAAGGGAGCGTTAATGGTAGAAGTATGAATAGGTACTAAGACACTTCAAAATGTTCAACAATATGGCTGCCAAACCGGAAATAAATTAAAAGACAAATCACGTGACCTAAACTATCTCCAAAATAAACAATACGCGAATAACAAATAAAGTGATCGATGCAACGAGAAAAAAGAAGGAATACCACCTCTAGTCGATTTTTTTTCAAATAGAAATGAAACAATGAAACGGAAAACCCCGAATTCAAAGCGAATAACACCGAATATTTAATCATTCGCCACTGCGCATTCTCATTCATTGTGATCGTCTGCTGCAAGAAGTCCAAAGTTTTAAGCCGTAGAGTTTTAGGTAGTGTTATTTTTAAGCTTTAAAATACATTAACTAGCATAAGTATGTCATTGAAAGTTCTGTGTGATGTAAAAAGTCCCCAGACTACCTTTACAACTGGTAATATAAGAGCTGGTAGTAGGTCCTATGCTGATGTTGTCAAAACTGGTGTTCTGGGTGACCATACCTACTGTGACAATGCTACAATCCAGCATAATTTACAAGGAGTAACAGGTGCCTTGCTGGAGCATGATTATTATGATTGTGATTCTGAGTTCCCAACATTTGGCAATCTCCATCAACCTAAACATCAGAATCCCAGCACGCTGTTTGATCATGGAATGTACACATATGATCCAATACCCCCCCTCCTCAGTTTAAAACCCATGAAGTCATTTCATCCGGTAAAATTGTGAATATTGAGCAATCTGATTCTACAGATAATATTTCCCTATCAGAACTTCCAACTCATATCGATTTGAAGTCAGGAAATACCGGTATTGCAAAGACTGGAAGACAAATAGTTTTAGCTGATTTCAGTTCACTGTGAGGAAGACCTATATCAATAAACAACATTCCTCACCAAATCTATTCAGTTCCTGGTGATGGAAATTGGTTTTTTTCATTCCCTAAGCTTACTGATCAATGGTGATCTTAAAAACAGTTTCTTTTTTAGAAATATTATATGCAATCATATTGCCCACAACTGGTCTTTGTGGGAAGAGAAAGTTCTCCGTACCCACCATAGTAGAATGACCCATCACATGTATGTTCGTACTATGGTACAAGGAAGTGGCTGGGCTACTTCAACTGAAATTGAAGTTGCTTCCATTTGGTTTGATATAAAGATTAATGTTTGGTTCAATCAAGCATTTAAATATACTGTCCATAATTTCACACCAAGCCCTAACTGTGGTACTTCTATTGATATTCTTCTATCATGTAGTCATTTCAGTTCCTTGAAAAAAGTTCATGTCATAGAAAATTCCACCACAGAAATTACTTCTCCAAGCAAAAATCATGAAAACCCAAAAATATCTTCAACTAAGAGGAAACACAACTATGCAGTTGCAAGAGAGGCCAATATTAGAATAAAGAAACAAAACACTTCAACAGTTAAAAACACAATAAAACAAGTGACTGAGAAGGAGGACCAAAACACACAACCATATGTAGACTCTGCTGAAATGTCAGATATTCAGACCATTAATCAAACTACAGATATAAATGAAGATACATGCACTGCTGAAGTATATGATGAACAAGTGCATGGCCATATTTTTAATTCTGTTGAGAGTAGCTGTCAGAACAACAATACTAGTTATAATCACTTTGACTCGTCCACTCGTACTAATAACTATGACACATCTGCTGACTCACTGTATCTAAGATGTAGAAAACTAGGCATTAATTATGAATTCTCCAAAAAAGATGAGAATCCACAAAAAATAGAAAGTCACGAATGAATTACAAAATTAGACAACAACTTAAACAAATCAACATGCCTGAAAACAACATTCCTGTTGCACCGCCACTGCATGAAAATGCACACTTTAATACAGTAATGGATTGCATACAGAACTTTGAGCTCAAGCAAATGTCCCTAACATTTAAATGTTGTTCTGTCTGCAAGGAAAGAAGGTTAGATATGAATGTAAACTCTGATCAGATTTGCAAACGTAGTAATTCAGATAAAAATCAAATTAAGTTATTTTCTCCAGAGAACAATATGGATCCCCAAAAGCTACCTACTGAACTATCTGGATTAACTATTATTGAGCAGCAGCTTATATGTCGCATCGCACCCTGTATGAATGTACATATGCTCAAACATGGTGGTATAGCTTCAAGTGACCACTGTGTCACTTTCCCGCAGGAAGTAAATGAACCTGCTCAAATTTTTCCAAGACGGCCCAATGAAATTAATTTAATTAGGGTTAGAAAAATAGGAAAAAATTAATCATCAAGATACAAAAGGTTCGTCGTTTTAAAGTTCAAAAATGCAGTGCTTTTTCTTAAGCAAAATATCCCTGCATATAGTGATATTATTATCAGTCAAGAAAGTCTAAATTCTTTGCCTGAAGATGGAGAACTCCCTAATATATTAACAGTTCAGTGTAATGATATTACTTCAGGAGAAACTGATAAAGGGCCTGCACCCGATCAAATTAATCCAGGCAAGGTAGATGGTACAACACACTCAAGTGTGCTTTTACCTGACCCTGAAATAAATATTTCAGAAGAAGTAAACAAAATAGTTAAAGATGTTATTGGGGAAAACCATGGTGTAGTAAGTGTTAATAAAATGGGAACTAAAACTCTCCCATGGCCAACCCGCAATAATGAACCTGTGTCAGAGTTCACAGCGCAGTATTTTTTCACTCTTTCATTCCCTGCACTGGTGACTTTTTTATTAATCGACCAAGGACTGTTACATCTATAGGGGATTGGGCTGAATATCTTCTCTGTTATGATGATGGAAGATTTGCCAAACATCCATACTTCAAATTCATTGCTCATAATATGACAAGTAGAACAAAAAGTCTTGAAAGCGGTTCTTTTGTTGCAAATTTGAGCATTCCAGATATAGATCTCTTTAAAATGAACTCAGATCAAAAGTTTGCCTTTGATATTGTTCTTAAATGTATATATAATTATATAGAAAACCCTGATGAGTTTGAACCTTTGAGAATGATTGTATCAGGTACGGCTGGTTCTGGAAAATATTTTCTTATTAAGTGTATAGTTAAGGCAATCAGAATTATATTCTCATCAAACAATGCTGTACAAGTACTATGCCCATCAGGAAGTATTGCAAACATCATTTCTGGGGTAACTCTTCACAGCTTCCTTAAAATTCCCACTACTAAAAGGGGACACGACATGAAAGCACCTGGAGAAAGTTTGCAAAAAAACTGTGAGGGTCTTAAAGTCATACTTGTCGATGAGAGGTCTTTAATTGATTCCATCACCTTAGGATGGATGGAATTCATGTGTCGGTGTGGTGTTCGACATGGTCACAATGCTGCAGCATCGTGGGGTGGATTACCAATAGTAGTTTTCTTTGGAGATGATGTACATTTACCACCAATTTTATATTCCCCAGTTTGCAATTCTTCTGGAAAATGTCCTGCATCTATGCATGGAGTTCTAGTGTGGCAAAATTTCAACTGTGCTGTACATTTACAACAAATAGTTAGACAAGCTGAAGATCAACAACAGTTGAAGGGTGTTCTATTGGCATTAAGGGAATACAAAGCTACATCTTTGCAAGCATCCTGGTTACAAAGCTTTCAGTGACACAATTTGAGGCTGAAATATGGGGAAGAGTTATTGCATAGAATGTCTGACAAAGGTTTGTTTGTTTTTCCAACACATGAAGAGGTTTGGAGTCGCAATAAGTCAAAACATTTAAAACTAAATAGTGAACATCCAATTGCAAAACTTGTTTCTGAATGTCGCGGGCTTCATTCTAAATCATCAGATAGTGAAAAGGTTGGTGGATTACAAAAGACTCTTTTCTTGTGTAAATCTGCTAAGGTAATGCTTTCAGTCAATTTGCGTGTTCATTATGGTTTATTTAAGGGTGCTACAGGAAAAATAGTTGAGATAATATATTTAAACGGAAAATGGCCAGAAAATTCACTCCCAGATGCTGTCATGGTTGAATTTGAAACTTACAAAGGTCCTGCCTTCATTCAGGAAAACAGCAAAGTTGTTCCAATTTTTCCAGTTGATAGAAAAATTGACTGTCCATGCAACAGTTGCTACCGGAAACAGATTCCTTTGAAACTTGGGTGGGCAACCACAATACATAAGTGCCAAGGTATGACCATAGGACAAGGTGAACCTTTCAATTATATTGTTATCAACCCTGGTACAATGTCTTTTGAATCGCGAAATCCTGGTGCTTTGTTTGTTGCGCTATCTAGACCCAAATCAGCTGGAAGCAATTTGTTAGATCCTGATTTGGCTTGGCATTCTTCGGTTTTAGTAAACCAGGACAGAATTTGTTATGCTGTCAAAAGCCCTACAGTTGCAGCACGCACAAAAGAGATAGAGAGGATTTCTGTTCTATGTTCTCAAACAAAAGACAATTATTCTTTTTTGAACTATGACCCTGGTTTCCATTCTTTGCTTCAAAGGGCTCTTTACAATCCACGCTTAGAAGAATAAGAAAACCCTTTCAGCGTCCTTTGTAGTTGTTCAGGTGGGTGACATGGCAGTCGCTAACCTACACTGTTACGTTTTCTGTGCTTAATTGTTTTTTGGCAAAGTTAGCTTCAGTTTAACACTGTTGTTCAGTGTAATCTGCTATTTGTCCTCTTATTATTACAATTTGACTAAGCAATTTCTCAACATGGCTGATACATTTTTCATTTCTGTCTTGTTAATGAATAATTTTCTATAATTGGTGTTAGCTAATCTCTATGATCTGTCCTTATTTCCACTCATTTGTTGGTTTAGGTTGGTGGGTGATGTGACAATCGCTAGCCACACAGTTATAGGTTTTCCAAAAATATGAAATAACTGTTGTTTTGACTTTTGAATTCAGAAAATCAAGTTCTCTTCAAGTCATTAGCCATGCAGGTACTACATATACAAGTACTCCTTTTGGTTGGTTGGTTGGTTGTTGGGTACTGAACACTATTTTTTTTTACACGTACCTTATGGGTAATATATGGCAGGTAGTTTTTATGGTGGAGGAAGCCGGAGTATCCGGAGACAACAACTCGTCTTAAAAACGGTATATAACAAACCTTGAAGACATACAGTTGAACGCACCATTTTTTTGTAGTTAAGAAAGCTAGGTTTAAGTTCACAATCAGTTCAACTGTGTTTGGCTGAGTGATCAAATATTCATTAAATCAATGGCGTAGACCACTTGGCCACTAAGGCCCGTCCTCATCTACACTTGGTATAGTTTTGAGATTGATCTTGTATTCATATCTGTCATTTCATACTTTAGATTATTTCATCTTTGTTCTCAAGTGGGTAATATGAAAATCGCTAACCTGACACTTGCATTGATCCGCTATCGTTTACCTGGTATTAATCACCTCATGTGTTGTAGCAATTACATGAGTACAAGAACTGTAAATTGCAGATTATTCTGAGGGTGGGTGATATGAAAATCGCTAACCCTTATTCAAAATTCTATGAGATAGAATGATTGAATGAACTGACATCCGTTAACTTAGTTTCTTCTAAGTCCATAACCGAATCCTTTCTAATTTGAGCTACTATGATAACAAACTGAAACCTTAAATTATCAACTGGATCATACCTTCTTTGAAAGGTGGGTGATTTGAGAATCGCTAACCTTAACTATTGTACATGAAACGATCAGGGTTGAATATATATTCTGAAAGAGGTGGGTGATGCGAGAATCCCTAACCTAATAATTGTTTAAGTCTATTGTGTGTGAATTCTGACACTGATTGTTTACCCTAATTAAATATGTGTAAATTTTCAGGTCATTACTGCTTACTTTAAAACCATTCAAGTTAATGTTATCTAGCTAATCTTAAGTCATTGCAATTTGTATTCATCTTTAGCCATACATTAATCGCTTAATAGGTGGGTGATGTGACAATCGCTGACCTAAAAAGGCAATAAAAGCTTAAGTTTGTATTAGAGTAAATCTATAATGAAAAAATATGTCCTATATTTCCCTATAATTTTATAAGACATCATTCAGGGTGAGACAAAGTATTCCATGAGCTCATCCACTGAAATAAGAATGCATAGTTGTGTTCTAGCATATTGCTAAGTGTTCCTCTTCTAGACGGTACCAACATCAACATTGAGCTTGACTACATGTATTTTGAATATTAAACCTAGCTATATTTCATAGGATGATATATATATAATGTTTCTTGTACTAAAAAGACGGATGTAAGTGAGTGATTGGATAACTGTAATACTGCATGCAACTTGAATGCATTCTCTACTCTAAACAAAAACAAAATATTGTGTATCCATTAAAGGTGGGCGATGTGATAATCGCTAACCACTTGATCCATTCAATGATTGCTTGAGCTCAATTTCTCGTAATGCATTTACGAATGAATATTTGTCAAAAATGTTTAAAGTACAATGATTTATTCAATCCAGTCATGATTATTCAAGACCTCCAGATACATTGTATTACAACACTCCCATTAGCCTTGGTATCAAAACCTATAGATCTGAATCCAAATTTGCATCAACAGTAAGAATGACCTTCAATGACAGAAAAACAAATTGTGTCTTCAATAACATTTTGGGAAAAGATAAGTACATATATCATCCTTATAAATAGACTATATTGGCTAGCTATTGCAACCACACTGTAAATGCATATTTCTTGCCACAGAATAGGTAACCAATAGCCAACCTATTTCTACCAACTGTCAGTTTTCTAAAAGGTGTTTACTATTATAATAAGTTGCTATATTTGTTGTTCATTGCTGAGGCCACACCAGTTTGATCTATATTTCTTTGGATTTGCTGGCTCCAATTTTTCCAGAATATCTAAATTTAAAATAAAAAAAAATATTGCCGCCACACGCTTCAAAAATGCTGAAATACCGCCTCAAATTTTCCATTTTCTTTAAAATAAAATGAAAAACTGTTCACTCTCTTCTAAATGTTTGTAAAAATCAAGAATTTTCAGAAAAAAAGTTGTGTGTGGCATCAAAATTTTACCTTTGCTAAAAAATATTTCATTTCAATAAGAATATGAGTAAAAAAATTTCCCTCGCTCGCCTCTATTTTTGTCAACCAAAAATCCAAAGAACTAAAAATCAATTTGGTGTGGCCTGAAATTCAAGTCATACTAACAAATGGACTCTATTGGCCTCTTTGCAACTACAAATGTACATACTAGTTTTGTAATGCCATATAATTAGGTGGGTGATAAGAAAATCGCTAACTTATTTCTCAAAGATGTTTACTATTATGAAAAGGCATATATTTACAACCCTTGGCTAAAATTCAAAATTTAAGTCTCTTTGAAATTCATGACCATATCTATGTTTTCTATACCTGTGTTGTATGGAAATTCCTTAGGTTTTATTTAATTAACATGTACATAGGTCTTCCTGATGGTATTACACTATTTAACAGAAAAGAACGGAATAAGTTGTATTAATTCATGACAAACAAATCCTATATATGCACGATTATTCACGCACAGTAAATGTCCAAGCAAAGGAATAGCACTGTTATTGCTGTTCTTCATCTTGAAGTCACAGTGAGGCTTTTCGTAGGATAAAACTGTAACAAATTGAGTGTTATGTTGCAGTCACATGTATTTCATAACCAAAGTACTGTCTGTCACAAAAGTTATACCATATCTCTAAAGTATAGGTGGGTGATATAAAAACACCCTGGTTAAGGTTTACATACAGGTAATTTTCAATGAAGGAGTGGTCTCATTAATTGTCATGAGACTTGTATGGATTATAAACTCTGACAAAATAATACAAACTTTTATAAGCATGAGTCACTAATTTTGGGGAATACTCTGAATATTTAGATGAATATCTAGAAATATATAATGACTTGATACCTGATAATGGCACACCAGAGTACCAGTGTACTCCAGAACATTAAATCATTTATTTGTTATTAGCATGCAATACTATCTATATACATTGTATGTACCTGAATGGAGTAAAGGACTCCTAAAAAACAATTCCATTCAAAAAATACAAAAGGTGTGTGATGTGACTATTGCTGACCTCTATCCTCTTCAACATTTCTTTTACATAAGTATAAACATTTTCATAAATACATCCATTTAATTACCTTAGTTGTGTTAATTAACCTCAATATTTGTACTTGGGGATTCAAATTAAAATGTCACAAATTTATTTATATTCATTCAAGAATATTGTTAGTCAGGCATACGTATGGCCATTGAATTCAATGTGTACCAAATTTACTGAAACATACAGTTACTATTTTGACAAGTTGTTTTCTGTGATGTTTGTGCATTGATCATTGCCCTTATTTGTGTTGTCCCAATAATCAATTATTGCCTGATCATTGCCCTTATTTGTGTTGTCCCAATAATCAATTATTGCCTGATCATTGCCCTTATTTGTGTTGTCCCAATAATCAATTATTGCCTGATCATTGCCCTTATTTGTGTTGTCCCAATAATCAATTATTGCCTGATCATTGCCCTTATTTGTGTTGTCCCAATAATTGCCTGATCATTGCCCTTATTTGTGTTGTCCCAATAATTGCCTGATCATTGCCCTTATTTGTGTTGTCCCAATAATCAATTATTGCCTGATCATTGCCCTTATTTGTGTTGTCCCAATAATCAATTATTGCCTGATCATTGCCCTTATTTGTGTTGTCCCAATAATCAATTATTGCCTGATCATTGCCCTTATTTGTGTTGTCCCAATAATCAATTACTGCCTGATCATTGCCCTTATTTGTGTTGTCCCAATAATCAATTATTGCCTGATCATTGCCCTTATTTGTGTTGTCCCAATAATCAATTATTGCCTGATCATTGCCCTTATTTGTGTTGTCCCAATAATCAATTACTGCCTGATCATTGCCCTTATTTGTGTTGTCCCAATAATCAATTATTGCCTGATCATTGCCCTTATTTGTGTTGTCCCAATAATCAATTATTGCCTGATCATTGCCCTTATTTGTGTTGTCCCAATAATCAATTATTGCCTGATCATTGCCCTTATTTGTGTTGTCCCAATAATCAATTACTGCCTGATCATTGCCCTTATTTGTGTTGTCCCAATAATCAATTATTGCCTGATCATTGCCCTTATTTGTGTTGTCCCAATAATCAATTATTGCCTGATCATTGCCCTTATTTGTGTTGTCTCCATAATCAATTATTGCTTGATCATTGCCCTTATTTGTGTTGTCCCAATAATTGCCTGATCATTGCCCTTATTTGTGTTGTCCCAATAATCAATTATTGCCTGATCATTGCCCTTATTTGTGTTGTCCCAATAATCAATTATTGCCTGATCATTGCCCTTATTTGTGTTGTCCCAATAATCAATTATTGCCTGATCATTGCCCTTATTTGTGTTGTCCCAATAATCAATTATTGCCTGATCATTGCCCTTATTTGTGTTGTCCCAATAATCAATTATTGCCTGATCATTGCTCTTATTTGTGTTGTCCCAATAATCAATTATTGCCTGATCATTGCCCTTATTTGTGTTGTCCCAATAATCAATTATTGCCTGATCATTGCCCTTATTTGTGTTGTCCCAATAATTGCCTGATCATTGCCCTTATTTGTGTTGTTCCAATAATCAATTATTGCCTGATCATTGCCCTTATTTGTGTTGTCCCAATAATCAATTATTGCCTGATCATTGCCCTTATTTGTGTTGTCACAATAATTGCCTGATCATTGCCCTTATTTGTGTTGTCCCAATAATCAATTATTGCCTGATCATCGCCCTTATTTGTGTTGTCCCAATAATCAATTATTGCCTGATCATTGCCCTTATTTGTGTTGTCCCAATAATCAATTATTGCCTGATCATTGCCCTTATTTGTGTTGTCCCAATAATCAATTATTGCCTGATCATTGCCCTTATTTGTGTTGTCCCAATAATCAATTATTGTCTGATCATTGCCCTTATTTGTGTTGTCCCAATAATCAATTATTGCCAAAAAGGTGATCATCTATAAAAATAAATTCTCCAATTAATAGGAATATCTTACTTAGGTCTATACCTTAGTATGGTATAACAAAAAATAGCTCGTTACATTGGCATTGCTCATTATATGAGTACAGAGAAGTAGGTTTGGTTGTAGATCAATTTAGATAAATGCACATATTCACCGTTTTTATCAATATTATTTCATCTGCTTCAACAACCGGCATAAAAGTAGACAGCACAAAGAACAATTACTGTTTGAAATTTCAATCATAATCGAAGATTTGCTGAATTGCACAAAACCAATAACCAATTATGAAATTCCCATCACTAGCCCTTATAGCTTAACTCATTATCGGTTCTTTTTCCACAGTAGGAAAATGTGCATCATATTTTGATCGGGACTGATTCCAGAGGAGCATATTTTGAGGATTTCCTCAGTCAACATAACCTTTTCCCAAATGACTGGGAAATCCATATTGATGTAGCTCCAGGAGGTACAATTAAAACTATTTCAGAAAAGCTTTTGACTAAAGTCAAAATATTACCCGTCACTGTTAACACACAAATGGTTATTATGATTGCTGGTGGGATTTGCAATTTGACAGTGAAAAAAAACCTCAACTCTGGTGGATATATTTTAATGTATCCAGAAGAAAATAGCTCTGACAGAGTGAAGCAGGTACAAACTGAAATAAGTCAGGCTGTTGAAAATTATCGTTGTTACAATGTAGTATTAAAATTTGTTACCATTCCGCCAGTTTCACTTTTAAATGTTGCAGACCATTTTTCTCATAAATTTTCCCAAGAAGATTCTCAAATAATATTAAATGAGCAGAAAAACCTTGAATATGATGTAAATTTACTTAACTCATTTATTATGTCTGTCAACATTATAAATGGTACAAGAACTGTAAGATGGGACAAAGACCTTGTACAAATACATTCTAAGCGAAGGGGAACCAATAAGAAACTTAAAAAAGTTGTTCACTACATATATGTTGACCTTTATGATGGTTTTCATCCACACATGTCTCTATCAGAGCTTCATGTGTGATTCAATCTATAGAGACCTCCCATGTGCTGTTACAAATGAGAATGGGGTTGTTGAGGATGAAGCTGTTGGTGTTGTTGAGGATGAGGATTTATGTGTTGTTGAGGATGAAGCTTTTGGTGTTGTTGAGGATTAGGATTTATGTGTTGTTGAGGATGAAGCTGTTGGTGTTGTTGAGGATGAGGATTTATGTGTTGTTGAGGATGAAGCTTTTGGTGTTGTTGAGGATGAGGATTTATGTGTTGTTGAGGATGAAGCTTTTGGTGTTATTGAAGATGAGGGTTTATGTGTTGTTGAGGATGAAGCTGTTGGTGTTGTTGAGAATGAGGATTTAGGTGTTGTTGAGGATGAAGCTTTTGGTGTTGTTGAGGATGAGGATTTATGTGTTGTTGAGGATGAAGTTTTTGGTGTTGTTGAGGATGAGGATTTAGGTGTTGTTGAGGATGAAGCTGTTGGTGTTGTTGAGGATGAGGATTTATGTGTTGTTGAGGATGAAGCTGTTGGTGTTGTTGAGGATGAGGATTTATGTGTTGTTGAGGATGAAGCTTTTGGTGTTGTTGAGGATGAGGATTTATGTGTTGTTGAGGATGAAGCTTTTAGTGTTGTTGAGGATGAGGATTTATGTGTTGTTGAGGATGAAGCGTTTGGTGATGTTGAGGATGAGGATTTATGTGTTGTTGAGGATGAAGCTTTTGGTGTTGTTGAGGATGAGGATTTAGGTGTTGTTGAGGATGAAGTTTTTGGTGTTGTTGAGGATGAGGATTTATGTGTTGTTGAGGATGAAGCTTTTGGTGTTGTTGAGGATGAGGATTTATGTGTTGTTGAGGATGAAGCTGTTGGTGTTGTTGAGGATGAGGATTTGTGTTGTTGAGGATGAAGCTTTTGGTGTTGTTGAGGATGAGGATTTATGTGTTGTTGAGGATGAAGCTTTTAGTGTTGTTGAGGATGAGGATTTATGTGTTGTTGAGGATGAAGCGTTTGGTGATGTTGAGGATGAGGATTTATGTGTTGTTGAGGATGAAGCTTTTGGTGTTGTTGAGGATGAGGATTTAGGTGTTGTTGAGGATGAAGTTTTTGGTGTTGTTGAGGATGAGGATTTATGTGTTGTTGAGGATGAAGCTTTTGGTGTTGTTGAGGATGAGGATTTATGTGTTGTTGAGGATGAAGCTGTTGGTGTTGTTGAGGATGAGGATTTGTGTTGTTGAGGATGAAGCTTTTGGTGTTGTTGAGGATGAGGATTTATGTGTTGTTGAGGATGAAGCTTTTGGTGTTGTTGAGGATGAGGATTTATGTGTTGTTGAGGATGAAGCTTTTGGTGTTGTTGAGGATGAGGATTTATGTGTTGTTGAGGATGAAGCTTTTGGTGATGTTGAGAATGAGGATTTAGGTGTTTTTGAGGATGAAGCTTTTGGTGTTGTTGAGGATGAGGATTTAGGTGTTGTTGAGGATGAAGCTTTTGGTGTTGTTGAGGATGAGGATTTAGGTGTTGTTGAGGATGAAGCTTTTGGTGTTGTTGAGGATGAGGATTTAGGTGTTGTTGAGGATGAAGCTTTTGGTGTTGTTGAGGATGAGGATTTATGTGTTGTTGAGGATGAGGATTTAAGTGTTGTGGATGTTAATGAGGGATTAAGTGTTGCTGAGGTTGATGCTTTCAGCGTTGTGGAGGAGCTGGATATTGTGGTTGATGTGGTTGATGTGGTTGAGGTGGAGGAGGATGAGGAGAATGATAGTTGGGATTTCAAGAGAATTGTCTAGTTCCATGACCAAGTTTAATGTGTTCTATTGTGGAATCATTGTGTAATAGTGTTTTTTTATTGTTAGATATTTTGCTTAAAATAATTATTATAAGTACTATTTGCTAACACAACATTATTATATAAATATGCTATTTTATTCTCTGATATACGTAAAGCTAATCTTACTTGGTTCCCCTTCGTATATTCCTGTACTAAGGACAATACATTTATACCAACCACAAAAAGAAACGGTACCCTCTTTTGATATGTCCCAAAATTATACATTTCAATACCTTTAACTGCATATTGGACTGTATATTAAGAAGCTAAACAATGTATTATTATTTTTTTAAATTCAAATCCAAGAAATTTTCCTTTATGGTGTCATCATCTGACACCTTAACTAATGGAACTTTACTGAGATCTTTCCTAATCTTTGATTCAAAGGATAATACATATATCATGCAGTGTGTGAAATTAGCAGTAGACCCATAGCCTTCATTCACATCTAGTTAACGCTATGATAATTTTCAGAAATGTAACATGTGATTTATTGTGTAGTCTATATGAGCCTGAGGAAATGAAATAGTCTATTATTATAAGATCTATTCTTTGTTGACCAAAAACCTAGAATTTCACACAGTCACTGTGTATCTAAATTAAACGGACGGAAATTAGAAAACCAGAAGAAAAAAGTATATATCGTTTATTTTTTTGGCATGGTATATAAGGTGGGTGACGTGCATGTCGCTAACCTTGTCAAACAAATGAAAACCAGTAGAAAGCTAAACTTTTTGAAAGTTTTTTCTAAATAGTAGAAATGCCTGCTTTGAAATTTTCTATTTAAACATTATCAAGTACTTTTAGGTTGGTCTAAAAAAAATATAATAATAAAAGCCAAAAGGTGGGTGACATGGAAGTCGCTAACCTTACCCATTAATTGAAGAACAATTTAGAAATATTATGTCAGTATAGAAATGTCATACTTTCATCAGATTACTATTGAATAATTTTTTTCATATGGTTTTTAACAAAGTTCAAGTTTCCAATGAGAGGAATTTATATAATTTAAATTCCTAAGCAATTTTCAATAATAAACTTCATCCAAAGGTGGTTGACGCTAACCTTATTCTTCAAATTCAAAGTCAGTTTATATGAGATTCAGAAAAATCCTGCTCTGGTTAAACATCAATATGGATTCAACAAATATAAGTCATCAAAGGTTTTTTCTATGTTTGTTAAGATTGAAAAAAAATGTACATTGTAAAAGTTGATTATTATTGTCAGCTTCCATTTCAAGTTAGTGTAGCTAAACTTACTTAGTTGACTTTGGCATATGAATAATAGGGAGAGAGAGACTAAACAACTTGTGCATATGTACATACATGTACGTGACATACACGTAGCTTAATGTAGTGCTTTTGGCTTACACTTTACCCTTATTATTTATAATGGAAGATGGGTAGAACAGCTTATCACATTTAAAATTCTATATAAAAAAAAAAGAAAAAAAACCCATCTTTTACAATGAACAGTTATAAATGCATGGGTTAATATTGCACCTTTTTGTTGTTGTTTTGTATGCTGAAATTTTCCTAAGCCATATTCATAAATTGTTTAAATTAAGTCGTTAGATTTGTTATCAACAAACTCTTTTCCAAAGAAAACTGTTACAATATATTAGTTAAGAAATGAGCTGTAATGAAATTAGCATAAATGTCAGAAATATTCTCTAAATTATAAGTGATTAAAAAATAAATTGCTTCATTGGGACCCCTTTTTGGAGAAAAAAAAATTGAATCCCTGTAAAATGTATGTGTATTGCAACAAAAGAAATCAGAATTCTAGCAAAAACGATAAAAAGTTTGACTTAGCTGTATGTTGTATGAAAAACAATTACCAGGGGAATCTACGAAGCTATAATTACTTATGAATTGTGCCATGAAGAGACTCTGACGAACAAATTATATATATATATATTATTCTTTTTTGTCAGAATATCTAATCACAGAGTTCCACAGAAGATCATAAGGTAGGTTCACTTACAGATTTTCACAGCTCCATTGTTTTACCAACACAAATACACATACAGCTGGAAGAGCCGAAAACATTTTAAGGCACCTTGTAATATATAGACCCTGAATTTGAGGGGTGGCCAAACGGACCCCCTTTATGTTAAGTGAGCAAGTCTCCTGCAGCTGAGACTTCATAAGTACCTATAGGATTATCTTTTCAATTCAGAACGTTGATAAAGAAATAGTCTGTGGTATAAGCCAAACATCTTGTGAAAATAATATAAGTCTTTTGGAAATCATGGGATGTTTGGGAACATAATAATGGGGCAGGCAGTAATTGAAATGCTTCCCTGGGCATCTCAGGTCACATCTTGACTGTAAGTTGAAGATTTTTTAATGACTGCGCTACATTCCTAAAAATTAATACCACCTACTAAATACAATGCATTCCCTTTTGTGTTTTTGCTACAATTGTACCTATGAATTGCAGCCGAATACAAAGGCTGTCTACCCCTACTGCAGTATAGAATTCTTTGTAAAATTTCTGACATTATACGCTGGAGAGGATATTTTGTAAACAGGAGAAAAATGACTGTTCTTCGGGAGCGTTTCAGGTTGTACCTGCCTCATATTATTTATATGTATGTACTTTTACTTCTTTTTATTGTACTAATACTATATTGAGATATGAGACTCAAAGAAGATAAATAATAATAATATTGACATTAATATAGATTTATTATTACATGGAAATAGATCATTTTCATATGATCTAAATACAGAAATATTTCAAGCTGTACACCAGTTCATAATTGACACTCATCGTTTCATTTAAGATGCTTCTTTTTTCAATTGCACTCCTCCCATTATACATTTATTTTGTGTTATTTTATTTTTCTTTAACTTCTTGTATGTTTAACTATTTAAAATATTTAGAAAGTCTACAAATTTCACTTCACTCGTAAATTTATTATATATGAAATATTAATGGTGTTCACAATTACATGTATTGAAGGAACATAATTATCTTATATTATTGATATAATTGTTATATATACTGAATATATGCCTTGTACATGTAAAAGGAGAGAGCTTGTATAGGCATAGCCTGTTGCTCAATCCTATTCATTTAGTTGTGAATAAAATATGTTTAAAACAAAAACAAAGAAGATATTGAATTGAATGGAATACTTATATTTTTGTACTTACATTTTTAAACTCCCGAGTGAAACATTTCTATTCATACATCTGGTAGTGTAAAATTCGTATTTGACATAGCTGTAGTGATAAATATATTTGTAGCCTAAAGGGGGTGGGGTTTGGTCCCGCCACTTTTTATTGAAGTATCTGTACCAAACCATGCAGGAAAGTGGACGGTCATGTATATGTGTTAAGGGTATCGCTTTTGATTCTGTTACTACGATTTTTCGATTAGATTTTAGAACTGTTCTGACAGTATGGTATTTTCTGTTTTTCATTTTATCCAGATAAAAGAAGTAATCTGGTTAATATTCCGGCATTGATAGATTTCCAACTTGAATCACCCATAAGTCCAAATCTTGTTACAATGGTGCATTTTATTTCATATTTTGTCAATGATATTCTTTAAAGTTATAAACAAATGAATCATAGACAATATATATACAACTCTTTCTGTTAATTGTAGGGTTATTTTTTTCCTGCAGTTTTTATAATAAAAATAATGACTTTGTCCTCTTGTACAGAATGTAATTAAATCCAAGATGAATGGTTATACTAAAATGATTATCAATTAATAACAAAAAATAAAAAATAAAAGTCGTGTGCTTGCTCAAAACTGCGTATCGACTAAATCGTTCAAATTATTAGGTATTTAAGCAATAATAAACGTAAAACAAATTGGTATCAAAGATCGTATTGTTTAAATTCATAATTTGTTTTTGAAAGGGATGGTGAAATAACCACACGCGAGGGTTATATTAAAAATCATGGACAAGTAGTCATTGTTTTATTTAAGAAAACGACTTAAAGAAGCTCTAATGTTAAAATGGAAATTGAAATGTTGGTAAAACGAGGTGTTTTATAGCAACGATACTTTTGAAGAAATATACAAGAAAAACTTTTAGGGACATTATACAAATGGGAAAGTGGAAAGCTGGATTGTTTGGATGTTTTAAAAATGTGAACTTATCACTACTGACTTACATTTCACCATGTTATGTGGCCGGTAAAAATGCAGAGGGCGTTGGGTATAGCTGTAGAACTATAGGGTTGTTATTCTTTGTTCCATTTGCTGGATGTTACTTTAACTCTGTAATGAGAGGACGAATCAGGGACAGGAAAGACATTCAGGTAAGTCGAGATTATACGTAATACATTAAGTCAATCAGGGACATGAAAGACATTCAGGTAAGTCAAGATTATACGTAACACATTAAGTCAATCAGGGACAGGAAAGACATTCAGGTAAGTCGAGATTATACGTAACACATTAAGTCAATCAGGGACAGGAAAGACATTCTGGTAAGTCAAGATTATACGTAACACATTAAGTCAATCAGGGACATGAAAGACATTCAGGTAAGTCGAGATTATACGTAACACATTAAATCAATCAGGGACATGAAAGACATTCAGGTAAGTCAAGATTATACGTAACACATTAAGTCAATCAGGGACAGGAAAGACATTCAGGTAAGCCGAGATTATACGTAACACATGAAGTCAATCAGGGACATGAAAGACATTCAGGTAAGTCGAGATTATACTAACACATTAAGTCAATCAGGGACATGAAAGACATTCAGGTAAGTCGAGATTATACGTAATACATTAAGTCAATCAGGGACATGAAAGACATTCAGGTAAGTCAAGATTATACGTAACACATTAAGTCAATCAGGGACAGGAAAGACATTCAGGTAAGTCGAGATTATACGTAACACATTAAGTCATTCAGGGACAGGAAAGACATTCAGGTAAGTCGAGATTATACGTAACACATTAAGTCAATCAGGGACATGAAAGACATTCAGGTAAGTCAAGATTATACGTAACACATTAAGTCAATCAGGGACAGGAAAGACATTCAGGTAAGTCGAGATTATACGTAATACATTAAGTCAATCAGGGACAAGAAAGACATTCAGGTAAGTCAAGATTATACGTAACACATTAAGTCAATCAGGGACAGGAAAGACATTCAGGTAAGTTGGGATTATACGTAACACATTAAGTCAATCGGGGACAGGAAAGACATTCTGGTAAGTCACGATTATACGTAACACATTAAGTCAATCAGGGACATGAAAGACATTCAGGTAGGTCGAGATTATAAGTAAGACATTAAGTCAATCAGGGACATGAAAGACATTCAGGTAAGTCAAGATAATACGTAACACATTAAGTCAATCAGGGACAGGAAAGACATTCAGGTAAGTCGAGATTATACGTAACACATTAAGTCATTCAGGGACAGGAAAGACATTCAGGTAAGTCGAGATTATAAGTAAGACATTAAGTCAATCAGGGACAGGAAAGACATTCAGGTAAGTCAAGATTATAAGTAAGACATTAAGTGAATCAGGGACAGAAGACATTCAGGTAAGTCGAGATTATAAGTAAGACATTAAGTCAATCAGGGACATGAAAGACATTCAGGTAAGTCAAGATTATACGTAGCACATTAAGTCAAGCAGGGACAGGAAAGACATTCAGGTAAGTCGATATTATAAGTAAGACATTAAGTCAATCAGGGACAGGAAAGACATTCAGGTAAGTCGAGATTATAAGTAAGACATTAAGTCAATCAGGGACAGGAAAGACATTCAGGTAAGTCGAGAATATAAGTAAGACATTAAGTCAATCAGGGATATGAAAGAAATTCAGGTAAGTCGAGAATATAAGTAAGACATGAAGTCAATCAGGGACATGAAAGACATTCAGGTAAGTCGAGAATATAAGTAAGACATTAAGTCAATCAGGAACATGAAAGACATTCAGGTAAGTCGAGATTATAAGTAAGACATTAAGTCAATCAGGGACATGAACGACATTCAGGTAAGTCGAGAATATAAGTAAGACATTAAGTCAATCAGGGACATGAAAGACATTCAGATAAGTCGAGAATATAAGTAAGACATTAAGTCAATCAGGGACATGAAAGACATTCAGGTCAGTCGAGATTATAAGTAAGACATTAAGTCAATCAGGGACAGGAAAGATATTCAGGTAAGTCGATATTATAAGTAAGACATTAAGTCAATCAGAGACAGGAAAGACATTCAGGTAAGTCGAGATTATAAGTAAGACATTAAGTCAATCAGGGACATGAAAGACATTCAGGTAAGTCGAGATTATAAGTAAGACATTAAGTCAATCAGGGACAGGAAAGACATTCAGGTAAGTCGAGATTATAAGTAAGACATTAAGTCAATCAGGGAAAGGAAAGACATTCAGGTAAGTCGAGATTATAAGTAAGACATTAAGTCAATCAGGGACAGGAAAGACATTCAGGTAAGTCGAGATTATAAGTAAGACATTAAGTCATTCAGGGACATGAAAGACATTCAGGTAAGTCGAGATTATAAGTAAGACATTAAGTCAATCAGGGAAAGGAAAGACATTCAGGTAAGTCGAGATTATAAGTAAGACATTAAGTCATTCAGGGACAGGAAAGACATTCAGGTAAGTCGATATTATAAGTAAGACATTAAGTCAATCAGGGAAAGGAAAGACATTCAGGTAAGTCGAGATTATAAGTAAGACATTAAGTCAATCAGGGACAGGAAAGACATTCAGGTAAGTCGAGATTATAAGTAAGACATTAAGTCAATCAGGGAAAGGAAAGACATTCAGGTAAGTCGAGATTATAAGTAAGACATTAAGTCAATCAGGGACAGGAAAGACATTCAGGTTAGTCGAGATTATAAGTAAGACATTAAGTCAATCAGGGACAGGAGACATTCAGGTAAGTCGAGATTATAAGTAAGACATTAAGTCAATCAGGGACATGAAAGACATTCAGGTAAGTCGAGATTATACGTAACATATTAAGTCAATCAGGGACATGAAAGACATTCAGGTAAGTCGAGATTATAAGTAAGACATTAAGTCAATCAGGGAAAGGAAAGACATTCAGGTAAGTCGAGATTATAAGTAAGACATTAAGTCATTCAGGGACAGGAAAGACATTCAGGTAAGTCGATATTATAAGTAAGACATTAAGTCAATCAGGGAAAGGAAAGACATTCAGGTAAGTCGAGATTATAAGTAAGACATTAAGTCAATCAGGGACAGGAAAGACATTCAGGTAAGTCGAGATTATAAGTAAGACATTAAGTCAATCAGGGACAGGAAAGACATTCAGGTAAGTCGAGATTATAAGTAAGACATTAAGTCAATCAGGGAAAGGAAAGACATTCAGGTAAGTCGAGATTATAAGTAAGACATTAAGTCAATCAGGGACAGGAAAGACATTCAGGTTAGTCGAGATTATAAGTAAGACATTAAGTCAATCAGGGACAGGAGACATTCAGGTAAGTCGAGATTATAAGTAAGACATTAAGTCAATCAGGGACAGGAAAGACATTCAGGTAAGTCGAGATTATACGTAACATATTAAGTCAATCAGGGACATGAAAGACATTCAGGTAAGTCGAGATTATACGTAACACAGTAAGTCAATCAGGGACATGAAAGACATTCAGGTAAGTCGAGATTATACGTAACACATTAAGTCAATCAGGGACAGGAAAGACATTCGGGTAAGTCAAGATTATACGTAACACATTAAGTCAATCAGGGACATGAAAGACATTCAGGTAAGTCGATATTATAAGTAAGACATTAATCATAGTATATGGATGTGGTCGAGTGGTCTAGGGCGCTGGACGTAAGGCTAAGCGAATGGTGCTGCAGTGTATCAATGGTGTGGGCTCAAATCCCGTCGAGGGAAAACAAAAATTTGACAGCTCTAAAATCTAATTCTAACACTGTTTGGTTTAATTTTCAGATTATATATATATATATATATATATATATATATATATATATATATATATATATATATGGAGTTTTGATACATATACTAGTATTTACATGTGCAAAGATTAACATGAAATTATAATTGCATGTGAAGCTGAGGTTCATATACGTTCCCAAACCTTATTTCACCGTGGAAAGGCTATGCATATTTAATTAATTAATCAATAGCTTTTCCACATCCTTTTTGTATAATACATGTAGTATAAATATTGCTGTTGTTCTTTTCAGGGTAACAAATTCAAAGACTGTATGGCACATGCCTTCTGTACTTATTGTGCACTGGTTCAAGACGCACAGGTATTACTACATGTATATTCGTTGTATTTATAAATTACATGATATTAATGATTTTAATTTACTTTTCGTAAAACTGACAAAAACTAAATGTGTTGTGTCTTTTGAACAGCCAACATTAGGGCTTAGTGGAATACCTCACCCGAAAAATGCAACATGCATTTAGAACGAATATCGACGAATCTCGAGTTATTTCAATCTTTGTATAGGAAATTTGAATGATCTGATGTATCCGAGAGTCAATTTCTGTTTTTATATGGGTATAGGTACAGTTCAGTAATATTCAATTCGACCATAGTTTCAATCAGTGGTGCTGAAATATCCCGGGTTTATATAGTGTCCGACATCGTGGGTAACTTACAGCTGATCACGATATCTATTACTCTCCGCTCATCATGGTAGCCCCGGCCAAGGCTTATCACGACCCTATTACTCCCCTCGCATCATATGAGTGTATCACTACGAAAGCATATTACTTTTCGAATATGGGATGATAATGCATGTTTGTTCTGAGTAAAAACACTGAACATTTGCTCAATGAAAGAACATTCCTCAAGTAGAAATGTCGGCCCACTTTCGTTGGAGGTATTTTTCTAACTCCGAACAACCAGACGTTGCTTTATCTTCTTAATGCTGCGCAATGTTACCTTGCAAAGATACACCAACGACCTCTCCTACCGCAGGTTGTTTGTGAGGAGCTGCTGCATGTCTCGCCCTATCTTAAAGGCGGATTGTGTTTTGATTCGTCCGACACAACGGACGCCCATTTCGGTTGTGCTATACCCACAGAGAAACTAGCTCCTATTTCTATGCTCAAGAGATTCAACTTAGAATTAAAAACTACAAAATCACCATTCATCACACAACCATTGGTCCGACGGTCGTTAGTCTTACTGTCAATACTTGACTGACGGACCAATGATTGTCGGACCAGTCAGATGACCCCATGTGCATAATTTGCATTAGTTCACTCAAATTGATATATTTTATTTGTTACCTGAGCCAGAGAGCCAATGATGTATTGCCATCATTTGGCGTCCGTTGTCGTCGTCGTCTGTAAACGCTTACGTTTGATCTTCTTCTCTGAAACCTCTGGGCCAATTGGAACCAAACTTTATGAAATGTTCATTGGCTTTTCCTGTATAAAGATTGGGTGTTTTTGTTGATCGGAAGTACACAAAAGAAACAATAGGTCCAAAGATATCAAAAGGTTGTTGTCTGTTTTTAACATTCTTCTCTGAAACCACTAGGACAATTGGAAACAAATTTGGCAGGAATGTTCATTGAATGGTTTTCAAAATAGTTTTTTATTTTTATTTTTTATTGATCGGAAGTCCACAAAAGAACAAGAGTCCCAAATGTGTCAAAAATGGTGTTGTCTGTTCTTGTATGTAGCGCGTCAATTTTGATGGATTTTTTCGCTATGTTCCTTATGAGGCCAACAGTCTCAATTTTTTTTTTTTTTTATCTAAAGTCCGGTTTTGACCAATTCTTTCTTGAGATTCCTTGTGACATTTCCTGTCTGCATTTTTGTTCAACCAAATTTGCCATAGTTCTTGGGGTTTCAGTAGGTTAAATGAAGCCGAAATGGACCAACACACAAAAAGATAACTTTTTTACTCTAAGTCTGATTTGTATGCAGTGGTTTTTATTGAATTCCTTTGAAAAATTCCTGTCTGGAATATGCCCATAGATTAGATGTAGCTTTTTCCGTTTCAGAGAAACAAGAGCACCAAAAGTCCTATTTAATGGATTAACGATTAAAATAGGATCATAATATGTGAAATGAATTAGAAAATCTAGTCTTGATTGTTGGGTTGCATGCTTACATATATTTACATAGGAATTTAGAAATACAAATGGGGAATTTAGAATAAAGAACTAGTTAATACAAATAAAAAAATAAGAATTAGGAATTAAGCATTAAGAATTTTGACCCCAATTGCTTTCCATATTCTTAATTTCTAAATGTCCATTGATTAAAAAATTGATATATATTGTTTTTGTCAAAACACTTTTGACTCTGAATAAATTGTATGAATAAACAGGTGAGCGATACAGGCTCTGGTGAACGATACAGGCTCTGGTGAACTATACGTAGGCTCTGGTGAACGATACAGGCTCTGGTGAACTATACGTAGGCTCTGGTGAACGATACAGGCTCTGGTGAATGATACAGGCTCTGGTGAACTATACGTAGGCTCTGGTGAACGATACAGGCTCTGGTGAATGATACAGGCTCTGGTGAACTATACGTAGGCTCTGGTGAACGATACAGGCTCTGGTGAATGATACAGGCTCTGGTGAACTATACGTAGGCTCTGGTGGACGATACAGGCTCTGGTGAATGATACAGGCTCTGGTGAACTATACGTAGGCTCTGGTGAACGATACAGGCTCTGGTGAATGATACAGGCTCTGGTGAACTATGCGTAGGCTCTGGTGAACGATATAGACTCTGTTGAGCGATACAGGCTCTGTTGAGCGATACAGGCTCTGATGAACGATACAGGCTCTGGTAAACGATACAGGCTCTGGTGAACCTCTAGTTATATTACCTATAGGAATACACAGGTGAGCGATACAGGCTCTGGTGAACATCTGGTTATATTACCTATAGGAATAAACAGATGAGCGATACAGGCTCTGGTGAACCTCTAGTTATATTACCTATAGGAATACACAGGTGAGCGATACAGGCTCTGGTGAACATCTGGTTATATTACCTATAGGAAAAAACAGGTGAGCGATACAGGCTCTGGTGAACGATACAGGCTCTGGTGAACCTCTAGTTATATTACCTATAGGAATAAACAGGTGAGCGATACAGGCTCTGGTGAACCTCTAGTTATATTACCTATAGGAATAAACAGGTGAGCGATACAGGCTCTGGTGAACCTCTAGTTATATTACCTATAGGAATAAACAGGTGATCGATACCGGCTCTGGTGAACCTCTAGTTATATTACCTATAGGAATAAACAGGTGAGCGATACAGGCTCTGGCGAACCTATAGTTATATTACCTATAGGAATAAACAGGTGATCGATACCGGCTCTGGTGAACCTCTAGTTATATTACCTATAGGAATAAACAGGTGAGCGATACAGGCTCTGGCGAACCTATAGTTATATTACCTATAGGAATAAACAGGTGAGCGATACAGGCTCTGGTGAACCTCTAGTTATATTACCTATAGGAATAAACAGGTGATCGATACCGGCTCTGGTGAACCTCTAGTTATATTACCTATAGGAATAAACAGGTGAGCGATACAGGCTCTGGTGAACCTCTAGTTATATTACCTATAGGAATAAACAGGTGAGCGATACCGGCTCTGGTGAACCTCTAGTTATATTACCTATAGGAATAAACAGGTGAGCGATACAGGCTCTGGTGAACCTCTAGTTATATTACCTATAGGAATAAACAGGTGAGCGATACAGGCTCTGGTGAACCTCTAGTTATATTACCTATAGGAATAAACAGGTGAGCGATACAGGCTCTGGCGAACCTATAGTTATATTACCTATAGGAATAAACAGATGAGCGATACCGGCTCTGGTGAACCTCTAGTTATATTACCTATAGGAATAAACAGGTGAGCGATACAGGCTCTGGCGAACCTATAGTTATATTACCTATAGGAATAAACAGGTGAGCGATACAGGCTCTGGTGAACCTCTAGTTATATTACCTATAGGAATAAACAGGTGAGCGATACAGGCTCTGGTGAACCTATAGTTATATTACCTATAGGAATAAACAGGTGAGCGATACCGGCTCTGGTGAACCTATAGTTATATTACCTATAGGAATAAACAGGTGAGCGATACAGGCTCTGGTGAACCTCTAGTTATATTACCTATAGGAATAAACAGGTGAGCGATACAGGCTCTGGTGAACCTATAGTTATATTACCTATAGGAATAAACAGGTGAGCGATACAGCTATGGTTAACCTCTAGTTATATTACCTATAGGAATAAACAGGTGAGCGATACAGGCTCTGGCGAACCTATAGTTATATTACCTATAGGAATAAACAGGTGAGCGATACAGGCTCTGATGAACCTCTAGTTATATTACCTATAGGAATAAACAGGTGAGCGATACAGGCTCTGGTGAACCTATAGTTATATTACCTATTGGAATAAACAGGTGAGCGATACAGGCTCTGGTGAACCTATAGTTATTTTAAAAGTTCTTTTCCGAGTTATTTTTTAACTGTGTTTTATTTTAGGAACTGGAATGGTGGAAAGAACAGAAAGCGCCTACTGATCAAAAGGTCAATCGAAAATAGGTGAAATACACTACGGTAAAAAAAACGTTAAGAGCTATCCGCAATTAAGAGTGTCGTTTAGTGTTAAATACTCCTAATCAATTGTATCTGTGATTCATAAAGATGATTGACTTAAAATTGTGGACTGGTTTGATATTTCATCATCAATATGACATATTGCACTTCAGATTAACTGATCTCTTTCTCAATGCTTTATTTGTACATTATTGTCTTTTCATATTAGGCCGGAAAGAAATTCATTGTTTTTTTCTATTCTATCCTTTCTCTTCTCAAGTCAATTAAACTTCAACGACAGAATTAAATAATAATTAGTAATAAATACAATTTAAGTTCTTTTTATTTAAAGCAGGCCTCCAATAAAACCAAGGCCGACCCATAAGCCAATTGGGTCCCGCTGGTAAGGGGCCCCGTGCTGGAGTTATTTACTTTCGGCTGTCCAAGTACAAAAACACAATACACTGCAGGTTTTACAGAGAACAATATTGGGCCCCGTACCTCCTAACACCGGCCCTGTCTAAAACTCGATCAATGATTTTGTCCTAAAATATGTAAATGTTAAGAATGTTGTTTAACGACAAACGAGCATTTTTTAAGCTATATTTTTTTTCTAGGAGATTATGATGATATTTGGTTTGCATATTAGACCAACCTGTTAAGTTAGGTCTTGATGGTGCAACATTCTACAGACAGACATGCCGCTCTCCTCTCGTGAATTAACCGCGCATCGGTGGTGTAATGGATAGCGTGCTCGCCTTGGGTGTGGTATATCATAGGTTCGAGCCCCGATCGGCTCAAACCAAAGCGCAAAGCACTATGGAGACAGAGTAAATACTGGTTGCTCGAAATCGGGATAATGTGTCCGAGTGGGGCGACATGTTTATCCGCGGACTGCTGTTTCAGTGAGATAGCACTATAAAAATCCAACTAAGTGTGTTGGTCTAGTATAAAGCGGACCTCTTCATCATCTCATTGAAAATTAACTAAGTGCTCGCTATTGGATATAGCTGAATTATCCTGACTGAGCCAACCATTGTTTGTTCTTACTCCTTAATGTTGATAAGCAACAAATGCCAATTTAGCATTGATCCACCTGGGATCAAAGAATATTTCTACTGCACTCCCGTGAGGCGTCATATACCTAGCCGTCAACAAAGTCGTGTCCTTCGAACAACTGATAAGAAATGTTAGAGTTGTCTCGCTTTTATGTGTACACTATATTATACAACGCGGAAATATTTAGAGAACTTTAAATATTCACAGTAAGACTACGAAATAAAATCTAATACTTAAAGGCATACAGTCGCTCAAATTGATTTTTTTTTTTTTTATATTAAAAGTTGCCAATATTCGATATTTTATACTAGTTGCAGTTGAAAATTTTCATTATATCATACGTAAATAGCCTAGAACGAATGAAATACGTCGCTTTTTGATTTTCTTGTTGACCCGTACAATATTCATATATTCCGTGACCTACAAAGTGAACCTATTCGGTAAAGCGTTTGTGCATGTGCGAAATTTTTGGCGGAAGGAAAAGCACATGTATGGCAAAAACAAAAATATTGACGGATTCTACACGAAAACGACACAAATATGAGGATTTCGTGTTAAAAATTAAAAAAAAAGTGTTATACCGATCTACTCCATTTTTCAACACGTATACGGTAAGCATAATTTAGTATCTTTTTACGACCGAATCGTATTCTGACAGTAGAATTCAGGGGCGGATCCAGGATTTTGTGTTAGGGTGGACGAAAGTCGGCGGGGATCTGGGGACCGCTTAAGGTCTCCAGCAGGTCCATGGCAGAGACCTGGTAGGGGGCCCCCGGGGGAGTGGGTGATTAAGTGTATTAAAATGCATGAATCTTCTCCAAAAAGTTTCAAATAGTTTCTAAGCAGTGAATGTAAATTAAAGGGAGATGTCACTTTAAATTATCTATCTGGAGCTGTGACTCCCATGATTTCCTCGTCACGCTGGGTATTCGTATACTCGGAACAGATGCGGAAACTTTGAACTCGGTGCCAGCTAGTTATTTTGAACGTTTTCATTGGCCAATTTTGAATTTTTGGACACTACAGACCGTGGAGCATGACGGCAACGGAACACGGAACAGCATGCTCCACGGTCTGTAGTGTCCAAAAATTCAAAATTGACCAATGAAAACGTTCAAAATAACTAGCTTGCACCGAGTTTCCGAATACCCGACGTGCTATATTAGGCAATTTTCTCCTGTTTCTCTGTTGAAAATGGGGTAATTTGTATTGAAGTGTTTGTAGAATGGATGGATTTTGATAAAATTAATGTCTAAGGGATTATAATATCACTTTGTTTTCTGATTAATCGTCGACTGCTTCAAAAGTTCAAAAGTAATTAGATAAACTAAAAGGGCAATGCAACGGGTAAAAATATATAATGATTTATTACACTTAACAGGCGAATGAATGAATGCTGATATGCTTAATAGAGGGGCGGATAGTAACATTCAAACACACCCGACCTTGAGTGTTTACCCGCACAAAGTAAAAAAAGCGTTCAATATCTATCTATTGAAAAATTAAGGCGAAATTACCAAGAATAAGTAAATTTAAAATTCACCTGTGATGTAAATCTATTGTCTATAAACTCTCCATTATTTTCAATTAAAATCCACCTGTGATGTAAATCTATTGTCTAAACTCTCCATTATTTTTAAGGAATGGAGAGTTATGAACAATGTGGACAGGGGCGGAGCTAGAGTTTAAAGGTCAAAAACCTCAACCTGTTTAAAATTGCAAAATTGAATAACAAACAATTTATTTAAATTTTTTTGTTACAAGATTAATAATTAATAAAATTAATAAACTACAATGGGTGGATTTTAAGTTGGAGAATGTCCTCGTATCTCTCCATTCCTTAAAAACAATGGGCCTCGGCTCCATTATTTTTAAGGAATGGAGAGTTACTCGGACATTCTCCTATACGGAATGGAAGGTTATGAACAATGTGGACAGAGCCGGAGCTATTTTATTGTTCTCTTTGTACTTTAGATACTATGCACAGACTTTTTTTTGTTAAAAAATTAATAATTAATAAAATTAATAAAGTACAATGGGTGGATTTTAAGTTGGAAAATATCCTCGTTGTTTTTAAGGAATGGAGAGTTACGTGGACATTCTCCTATACATAATATCAAACGGTAAATGGAGAAGAGTTCCGATAATTTTCACTTAAGGATTCCTTAGTTAAGTCCAAATTTTAGTAGTTATGTGCATACTACTTAATATCATCACTTAACTAAGGGATTCCATAGTGGAATCTTAGTTTAAAGGGTACTTAAGTTAAGATGTTTTATGCATATGGGCCCAGTTGTGTGAGAAACTGCATCACAGATTTTCTTAGTATATTGTTTGTGTTCATAGAATGAGTTTTAAACTTTGCAGTATTATAATAGCTGGGTATATTCTCTTTACATTTTAACATTGTTAAATCTATAATCAAATATTCGTTTATCAACAGTTTCCAATTCTAAAAGATGTATATCGATGTAGTATATATCTTCATGATAACAACACAAATCATTTGTTAAAATTGCTTAAAATAAAACAGGAATTTAAGAACCCAAGCATTGGAAAATTAAAAAAAACAATAGCCTCCATAAGATTGTACATGTGAACACTCGGACTAGAAGGCAGACTCCGAGCTGTTGTAAAATCAGTCACAATACTTTTTTCTTAATAAAAGAAAAGCATTCACATCCTTTATTTTCTAATTCTTAGAAGATTACGAGGATTGGCTTTCCCAAACTGTACGCATGCCTGAACAGGCTTGTACCCTTAAACGATCCCCAGACCGATCGCCTATAAAATACTCTCTCTAACATAAAGTACTTCATAAGCATCTGAGTTAAATTGGTATACCACGCTCGAAGATTCTCTTAAACATCTGATAAATGGCTTTAGTAGGGACTACATTTAAAACGTGCATATCAGAGGGTTAGGGTTATGGTGTTTAACGCCAATTTCAACAATATTTCAGCTATATCGTGCCGTTAGTTTTATTGGTGGAGGAAACCGGAGAAAACAACCTGTCGCAAGTCACTGACAAACTGTACCACATAATATTGTATAGAGTACGCCCCGCCTGAGCGGGATTCGAACTCAAAACTTCAGTGGTGATAGGCACTGATTGCAAAGGTAGTTGTAAATCCAACTGCCATACGATCACGACGGCCCCCTGATGCATGTACATATAAGAAGTCATACACACACACGATACATGTTTTATTCCTCCAAGCTCTAGTTTTCCGTCGACCGCATCATCTCGTTTAATAAATACCAAAAATGAAGCAATACCCCTTGAAACATTTATCCAAAAATATATCCTCTCAAATACTCATTTTCTGTCAAAATCAATACAATGTTAGATGCTAATGACTTCATGTCACGTTTATAGAAAATCGCAGCCTCTAATTGTGTTTTTACTTGACTAGACATTGACCAATTTGTTAATTTTTTGGTGCATTTTCAGTGAGTTATTTTTTAAGATAAAATAGAATAAAAAACAAAAAGATGCAACACTGGCGGAACAGTTCCAAACCCCAATACCAAAATCGTAGAAAGAGGCAAAATCGATACCCTTAGCACACAAATACATGACCACTGACTTCCATGGCTTGGTACAGGCACTTCAATACATGACCACTCACATCCATGGCTTGATACAGGCACTTCAATACATGACCACTCACATCCATGGCTTGGTACAGGCACTTCAATACATGACCACTCACATCCATGGCTTGATACAGGCACTTCAATACATGACCACTCACATCCATGGCTTGGTACAGGCACTTCAATACATGACCACTCACATCCATGGCTTGGTACAGGCACTTCAATACATGACCACTCACATCCATGGCTTGGTACAGGCACTTCAATACATGACCACTCACATCCATGGCTTGGTACAGGCACTTCAATACATGACCACTCACATCCATGGCTTGGTACAGGCACTTCAATACATGACCACTCACATCCATGGCTTGGTACAGGCACTTCAATACATGACCACTCACATCCGTAGCTTGGTACAGACACTTCAATACATGACCACTCACATCCATGGCTTGGTACAGGCACTTCAATACATGACCACTCACATCCATGGCTTGGTAGAGGCACTTCAATACATGACCACTCACATCCATGGCTTGGTACAGGCACTTCAATACATGACCACTCACATCCATGGCTTGGTACAGGCACTTCAATACATGACCACTCACATCCATGGCTTGGTACAGGCACTTCAATACATGACCACTCACCTCCATGGCTTGGTTCAATCAAAAAAAGTCACGGGTTGAAGCTAGTTTGATGGGCACAATTTTTTTTTATTCGTCTGCAGCTAAATACCTAACTTTTGGTTTTAGTAAAAGTTTTACTTTATTTTTTATCTAAAATTAGACTGAGTGCTCATTCTTTAGCTATTGAAACAGGGAGATACAATAAACCATTTACCCCAGCTGAAGAGAAATATTGCAAATATTGCCTTAACCAAGTTGAAAATGAAAAACATTTTCTCCTTAAAATACAACTGCATCAGATAAAGTTTTCAATCTATTTTCGAAAATTCACAAAATTCTACAGAGGATGACTTATTATTACAAATAATAAACCATATTAATCCTCAAGATACCAAAGATATGTGTTTATTTATCAAAGAATCATTCACCAAAAGAGAAACATTTAAAGGTAACAGTTTGTCTTCTTCCTAATACTGCTTTTATAATTTAAGATTATAAGTTAGCTCCAATTACTTGTTTATATTCTATGTCCTTGTATGTTTGTGATTGTATTGGATTATCCAAATACATGTGATCTACTCTGCTTTATCCAATAAAGTATTTGAATTTGAATTTGAATTTGAATTAAAATAGTACACACGTGGACCTCGAGGAAGACACCCCTCTTATATATAAATAATGGTTTGATAAACTAAAGTGTATTGCTTATGTAAATAGTGGTTCGACAAAGTGTTGATTCTATATTGTTTCTCTCGCTTCACAATGATCTACAAAACACTGCTCAGAAATAATACATACACATTAGACTTCATCAATAAAATGTTATCATTTAGGGTGTTGGTGCCTTCTGGCCCTCATTGTCCCCACTTTTTTTTTTATCTCGGAAACAATCAAATCTCGGTGAAGTCTGTTTGGAAAACATGTACGTAATTTAATAGGCGTAGGCGACGGGGAAATAATTGTTGACCTGGGTCGTCCCATTTTGATTTCATTTTGGCTTCAGTGCTCTTCAACACACTGGTAACTTAAGTGGGTCATTATCAAAATACACGCACTTTTCTGTTATTACGCAATTAAAAGACAAATATCAACCAAACTGATTGGAGAAAACATGTTTTGCATGAAGGCACATCAGCTTTCTATAGTTTTACCATCTAAATCCAGATTGGTCCAATTGCGAATTCATACTTGCTACACGAAGACCTGTTTTTTCCTTGGTGTTACGTGTTATTTTTCCAAAATCACTTACTTCTGGTCAGTTGCACTATTCAGATGTAATGATTTTATTCGATCTTTATATTATTTTTGAACTATTCCTAAAACTCTAATAGCACAACATTATTTTTGCTTGATATATATTTAAATTTAAAAAGAAAATCAGCATAAACCAGCTGTTATAGATTTTCATGTCTGTGGTGTTACCCTTCCTATTAAGGCTGGTAAGAGTTATCTGTCTTGTCATATTTGAAGCAAAATTAGTTTCCCCCTTAGCTTATTTCCTCTTTTATGACATGTGCAGACGACAAAAACAAAAGTGATCCATAAACTAATATACAGCCGAAAAAGTACGTGCGATTGGTATAGTATATACATTTTATATCTGTGGTGCACCACAGGGGCTAGGTGCGTCCGGAAAAACCCCCCAAAACAAACTATATAATACTACAAGAGGGCGAACTCACTTGCTTCCATTTTTTTAAGTCGTCGTGTTAAAATGATCGCAACTTCGGAACGCCTTAATATTTTCAAAAAATGTTTTCACCAGTCGAAAGTCAAGTAATTGTCCTTTCCAATGAGACCCCAATTGTTAGTATAGGCCTCCGAACTGCTGAGGTATCATACACGAACCAAAGCAAAACGGCGTGAAAATCCGAAGTCGTACATCTGCTGGGTTGACCACTTCCCATCTGTGTACAGACTTTCCCATGCGTAAACGAGTCATTTTGATTAGCTAAATACTTTCATCCATTCAAATTACGTTAAAATTTCTTACCTTTCGCCAATTTATATGCCCTTTAAGTCTGTTTTTGAAAGAAATCCCCTTTGCATCCTTCACAAACGCCATACACTTGAAAATTGAGAGAGTTCTAACGGGCTTTTTGATTGGAGGAACAATCTGTTTCAGCCAATCAAAAAGCCCGTTAGAACTCTCTCAATTTTCAAGTCTATGGCGTTTGTGAAGGATGCAAAGGGGATTTCTTACAAAAACAGACTTAAAGGGCATATAAATTGGCGAAAGGTAAGAAATTTTAACGTAATTTGAATGGATGAAAGTATTTAGCTAATCAAAATGACTCGTTTACGCATGGGAAAGTCTGTACACAGATGGGAAGTGGTCAACCCAGCAGATGTACGACTTCGGATTTTCACGCCGTTTTGCTTAGGTTCGTGTATGATACCTCAGCAGTTCGGAGGCCTACACTAACAATTGGGGTCTCTTTGGAAAGGAAAATTACTTGACTTTCGACTGGTGAAAACATTTTTTTGAATATATTAAGGCGTGCCCAAGTTACGATCATTTTAACACGACGACTTAAAAAAATGGAAGCAAGTGAGTTCGCCCCCTTGTAGTATTATATAGTTTTTTTGAGGGGGGGGGGGGGGTTTCGGACGCACCTAGCCTCTGTGTGGTGTACTTCTCACTACTTTTTTTTGTTAGAATTGAGTAAAATAAAAAAAATATACAATACATTACATTTGGTATTCTTCACAGGAGATATATACAAATTTGACACAAATGAACGAGTGAGGGTATTCTTAGCACGATGTAGCGTGCAACATCTTGTTTGGTCACAAGCGTCATATAGGTAAACCATATTGTGGGTAGCGTTTTTGGACCCGTCAGATTCCTACTTCCTGTTTGCCGACTTGGTTGGTTTATATACACATTGAACATATATGCACATTTTTCGTCACATTTTTCACAGCAACTATTGATGGCAGAAATCTGATATTTGGTCACAAGCTTCATATAGGTACCCCATATCGTTGGAAGCGTTTTTGGACCCATCAGATTCCTACTTCCTGTTTGCCGACTTTGTTGATTTTTATACACATTGAACATATATGCTCATTTTTCGTCGCATTTTTCTCAGCAACTATTGATGGCAGAGATCTGATATTTGTCACAAGCTTCATATAGGTATGCCATATTGTGGGAAACGTTTTTGGACCCGTCAGATTCCTACTTCCTGTTTGCCGACTTAGTTGGTTTTTATACACATTGATCATATATGCACATTTTTCGTCACATTTTTCTCAGCAACTATTGATGGCAGAGATCTGATATTTGGTCACAAGCTTCATATAGATTCCACATGTCGTGGGAAGCGTTTTTTGACCCGTCAGATTCCTACTTCCTGTTTGCCGAAGAGCGGGGGTATCATAAGTGAGAATTAGCTCACATTTCATCTTGTTTTTCATTTTCCTAAAAAGAATAATTTTATGTTGGTAGCACCACGGACTGAAAGGTATGAGGGGGTGCTACATATCTAGAAATATATTTTTTTCATGGAGGTTTTCCCGACTGCATATTATGTAAATATGTCATTGTAATGTAGAAAAAACTAATAGACTAAAACAAAACGGGAACGAAAATATTTGATGTCACCAAAATATGAACAGGAAAAAGTGCATGTATTTTGATAATGACCCAAGTCTTATCTTGGCTGTTGTATGTTGTTTAGGTTTACCGTGTTATGCCACTTCATATAATGCCAAAACTAAAATAGTGGCAACCCCTCGTGGGAAAATTATTAAAATAAAAGGATACTTCCCACATCTTCTCACTTCTAATTAGCAAATTATTAATTAATGTGGTAAGCTAAGATCAAAGAATCCAATTGTGAAATAAATCGTTTAAAAGTTATCGTCACGAACGTTGAACTGGTGGTCATTAAAAAAGTACTTTAAAACGGACAGACGACTTAAAAACCGATTACGCTACGTGAGGTGACTATCGTGTTTGCTTGGTTGTCTGTTTGTTCCTTTGATGGTGTTTAAGCCACTTTCAACAATATTTCAGCTATATCGTGGTGGAGGAAACTGGAGGACCCGGAGAAAACCACGGACCTGTCGGAAGTCACTGACAAACTTTATCACATAATGTTGTATATCTTGCCCTGATCGAGATTCGAACTCACAACATCAGTGGTGATAGGCATTGATTGCATAGGTAGTTGTATGTCCAACTACAAATACGATCACAGTCACGACGCCCCTCGCGTGTTTGTGACGGGGTCAGAGTTACTGTTTTTTTCGTTACTTTCAGAAGTGTTTCAGCTTTAGCTTAAGCATATTTTTTTTGCATGAAAAGTAGGAAATGTGATTGAACACAAGTTATTATTACAGCATTAGTGTTGTTCTTTCCCTCTTACAAAAAAAAATGAAACTGCACGCGTTGTCGTGCTGTGATACCCCCACTCGCTATACATAAGTTGATGTGTAGTAAAGTATTAGATTATAGTGGGACTTAACGTGGTGGAGAGGCATACAGGAGTGTAAAGAGTGTTGGAATCAAGAGATGTGTATCCTCCCAGGGCAGTTGGCTAGTAAACGTTTGGAATGATGAAAAATGATGTATTACAGATTATGAGATATACATATTATACATAGCTAACTAAGGAAATAATTTATAGCAGCAGCTCGAAAGGGAACATGAAAAGGGCTATAACTGAGTTACTCTCGCAAAAATCAACCATCCGTGAAATCGGTATAATATGCGCATGCTCAGATCATGGCCATCCAAGATACCAAATATGAATAAAATGCAACAAAACGTACACAAGGTTTAGGGACGGACGAACGGACGGACAGACGGACGGACAATGGTATTCCAGTATACCCACCACTCTGCGAGTGGGGGTGTATTAAATAAAAATGATAGCACATAATGGCGATAATTATACAAATAAATTTACAATACGATAAAAATAGACGATGATAAAGAAAATGTTCAAAACTTCAAAACAGAGAAATAGACAAGAAGAAGAAAGGCTTCAAACAGGAGAAAAAAAAACCAAAACAAACAGATAGAGGACAAAGGTATTCACACGTTAGAAATTTTCCTATATATTTCATATAAAACTACGCTTTTCCAAAAATATTATCCTGAAGTCAATTCAAGTTCGATTTTGATATGTTTTTTCTTCTTTCTTTTGTATCAACAGACGCAGAAAGGTAATCTTCGTCAGCTTAGAATTACAACCCGTCTCCCCTGAAGAGTATGGGGATGGGGGTGGGGAGGGGGTCATAACGTTTGGCAAGTGAAGATGTATATTATAGTAGTTATTTTCAATTCTCCATGATTTAAAGGCAGGAATAAATGTATCGTCAATGTATTTTGCTTAGAACGAAATTAATTATGTCTTGTCAACATTTTTAGTTAATACAACTATTTTTGGAATAACGTTTGAATAGAAAAAACTTTTAATTTAATTCTGCTTTTGCTGATAATTTTTTTTTAATCAAAACCAGTCATCTATTGACTTCACAATTCAACCTACTTTTCTTCCCCATTTTCCAAATCATTTCGCTATTTTCTTTCATATTTTCCGTTTCTTTTCATTATTCAACTTATTTTTCTTCCGTATTTTTCATATCTTTTCACTATTCAACTTACTTTTCTTCCATAATTTGCATATCTTTTCACTATTCGACTTACCTATCTTTCATGTTTTTCCTATCATTTCACTATTCAACTTACTTTTCCTCCATATTTTTTCATATCTTTTCACTATTCAGCTTACTTTTCTTCTGTATTTTCCAAATCTTTTCACTATTCAACTTACCTTTATTCCATATTTTCCCTATCTTTTCACATTTCAACTTACTTTTCTTCCATATTTTTCATATCTTTTCACAATTTTCTTCCATATTTTCCAAATCATTTCACATTTCAACTTACTTTTCTTCCATATTTTCCATATCATTTCACATTTCAACTTACGTTTCTTCCCCATTTTCCAAAATCTTTTCACTATTCAACTTACGTTTCTTCCATACATGTATCTTTCACTATTCAACTTACTTTTCTTCCATATTTTTCATATCTTTTCACTATTCGACTTTCCTTTCTTCCATATTTTCCCTATCATTTCACATTTCAACTTACTTTTCTTCCCCATTTTCCAAAATCTTTTCACTATTCAACTTACTTTTCTTCCATATTTTCCATATTATTTCACAATTCAACCTACTTTTCTTCCACATTTTCCATATCTTTTCACCATTCAACTTTGATTTATTCCATATTATCCATATCTTTTCGCTATTCAACTTGGGTTTCTTCCATATTTTTCATATCTTTTCACTATTCGACTTACCTTTCTTCCATATTTTCCCTATCATTTCACTTTTCAACTTACTTTTCTTCCCCATTTTCCAAAATCTTTTCACTATTCAACTTACTTTTCTTCCATATCATTTCACAATTCAACCTACTTTTCTTCAGCATTTTCCATATCTTTTCACTATTCAACTTGCCTTTCTTCCATATTGTCCATATCATTTCACAATTTTCTTCAGTATTTTCCATTTCTTTTCACTATTCACCTTACTTTTCTTCCATATTTTTCATAACTTTTCACAATTTTCTTCCGTATTTTTCATACTTTTTCACTATTCAACTTGGGTTTCTTCCATATTTTCCAGATCATTTCACTTTTCAACTTACTTTTCTTCCATATTTTTCATATATTTTCACATTTCAACTTACTTTTCTTCCATATTTTCCAAATCTTTTCACTATTCAACCTACTTTTCTTCCGCATTTTCCATATCTTTTCACAATTTTCTTCAGTATTTTTCATATCTTTTCACAATTTTCTTCCGTATTTTTCATATCTTTTCACTATTCAACTTACTTTTCTTCTGTATTTTCCATATCATTTCACTATTCAACCTACTTTTCTTCTGTATTTTCCAAATTTTTTCACTTTTCGACTTTCCTTTCTATGCAAGTAGTGATCACATTTACCATTTCATTCATTAGATTATTTAGTACCCCCACAGTAAGAACGTGATAGACTACTTGGAGTACATAGCGAACATATCCGAAAACACTGTAGGTGAAAACCATTATTGAAATATATTATATTATATTATATGAAAATAAAATGGCGGGAAAGGGGATGATAACCAGGGCTAGAAAACGAAAGACACGGATGTCCTAGAGAGCACCCCACTAGGGCGGATATTGCGCAACTTGCGGTTGTGCATGCGCACACCCCTTCCATTCCCTTCGGGTGACCTTCTGTCACTATAGATGATGTTTCATAGCGTCACTTCCGGTCGAAAGGCCCCACTAGGGCGAATAGTGCACAACTTCCGGTTGCGCATGCGCACACCCAGGCCATGGTACTTGTACTACTACTACAGTAAGAAAAAACCGCGGGAAACGGTTGCGCATGCGACATGTGACTTCCGGTCAGTGCCGCTTCCGGTCATTCCGGTGACGTCAATTCCGGTGATGTGACTTCCGGTAACACCACCGCACATTCTACTTAGTGTAAGCAATATTTATTGAATAAATTGCATGAGTTATAACAATAGTACATACATAGGGATCAGAAAACAAGTGACGCAGCACTTATATAAATTCTTCTCCCAGATACCAAAAAAGAAAAGAAAAGAAAAATACATGTAAGATGGCTAGGACATGCACATTAATAATACACACATTTGTTTAAATAAGCATACTACTTGAGCTATACCCATATACTACTACTAATTAGGTCGTCGTTGGTTGTCCTTTGCAAAGAAAATTCAACATCACCACCTTTCACATGATTAGTTGTAATTGTATGTAAGCGTGTTCTCGTCATGAATATGCTGTAGTTATAATACTGCTCACCCGACGTTAATTAGAAACTAATCCAGCAACTACATTTCATGGTCTAAATCAAAATATTGTATCATAAGAATGTCACCAGACAGAAATTCCATGTCACTACTTTCCTGGTGTAATAAAACAAAATAAATTAAATTGCTCCAAAAAGGTGAACTGTTTTAAATCGATAGTATTGCGAAGATTAAGGCAACATATTTCAATAGTATCATATCTACTCCTGTACACCATTGAGGATCATTGAGCGGGACGTTGCTGAAATCGTCACTGATTTGTATGTGTTGTAGTCAGATTTTTTTCCCAAACGAAACAAAACAAAATCCAGATAATTTCTTCAAAATTTCTCTTTGAAAACTGCCGGGTCACATAATTTGTGTGCAAAGTCATCTCCATCCCGTCATATAAGTTATATGTTCGCCCCCTTAGTTCCACCACCCCCATATACCAATATACCAGGTGAAAAATAGGAGACAATTTGAAAATACTTGAAGAACGGGAATGCTATCCGCGAAGGAATTAGAACATATCGTACATTTCTCCAGATAATTGTGTGGGGTATGAGGAATGTCACGCCCTTTTCATGTAAAACATTTACTGTATTATTGGTTGCTTAATGTCCAGCCGAAAATTTCATACATGTTCAAGACGATGCACTTAAAAGGACAACTTACACCAATACCTAATTAGTAACGGCTTGATACATGCATGGTCTTTGATAGTCCGTCGCAAGGGAACGTTTTCTGTCCATATCCAACATCTCTCACATTTCTTCTTCTTCCATCTATATATATCTTTGTTTCTCATAACCAAATTACGTGGTAAAGAGATAAATATCAAAAGTACAAACATATTTACATTAGTTTCCGAAAGGAAGTAAACAAAATCAATGTTTAAACAATAGCTACCTAGGGACATACTTTACTGTTAACTATTTTAATGAATTTACATAATTTATTTAATTCAACAACTGAATTTGAATCAAGGTACAATATTTTACAGTATTTTAGACTACATCTGTATTTACATCTATATCCCTATTCCTATGTTTTGAAATTTGGAACATTTTATTTTACCGACGGTATTCTTTATAATTATCGTCTAAATATATCATATTGTAATGTTTATTTGTATGATCATTATTTTTGTTTATATTTTTGTAAAAGGGAAAGGACTTAATTCACTAATGGTGTAATAAATTGTGTCCAATCCCATTTGCCTCTTTTTTGCAACTAAAATACATTGTCTGTATGAACTAAATCTCTCAATATACCATTTTCCTGTGTTATTTTTTGGTAAATTTAGTTCTCGTCATGAATATAATTAATGTATTACTGAAGTACAGTTCACTTGACGTTAAACAACAATCCATCAATCAGTTCTTAAATGTTCCAGCTGACTGAGTACATCCGACTGAACAATTTATAGCACAGTTTATTCCAGACTTATATTTACATTGAAAGTGTATTAAGGTGTATTATTGTTTGTTTTCGTTTTAACTAGAACAGCTACCGATCTGCCACCCACACTAAACTTGAAGAAAAGTACAAATCAAAATATAAGTGATCTTGATTATGTAACATTGGAGGACGAAATTGCAACGCAATTCGAATTATTTTGTTCAATGTGAATTTAAATGTACTTTTCTTTTCAGAATCTTACAGTGTGAAGTTACTACGCAACATTAGTCGTGTATTTTACTTATATGTCAGAATCTTACAGTGTGAAGTTACTACGCAACATTAGTCGTGTATTTTACTTATATGTCAGAATCTTACAGTGTGAAGTTACTACGCAACATTAGCCGTGTATTTTACTTATATGTCAGAATCTTACAGTGTGAAGTTACTACGCAACATTAGTCGTGTATTTTACTTATATGTCAGAATCTTACAGTGTGAAGTTACTACGCAACATTAGTCGTGTATTTTACTTATATGTCGGAATCTTACAGTGTGAAGTTACTACGCAACATTAGTCGTGTATTTTACTTATAAGTCGGAATCTGACAGTGTGAAGTTACTACGCAACATTAGCCGTGTATTTTACTTATATGTCAGAAACTTACAGTGTGAAGTTACTACGCAACATTAGTCGTGTATTTTACTTATATGTCGCTTGTTAAAGACAACATAAAATTATACGTTTTTCATGCTGAAGAAATATATAAATTAGTGGGGTGGTGGGGTTTAAACTCTAGCGCCACTACCGTACGCCTTTCCCCGTCGTCCACTTGGCGATTTTTTTATGAAGTGTCAGTGTTTCAATTATTTCTAAAAGTTTTTAATATTTTGGTTTTCGAAATATAAATGTAAATTATAGTTATAATTGTGAGATTTTTTTCCTCTTTCAGAAATATATACGATTAAAAAATTTACGAGTCCCGTTAAAAATTCTTTATTTTTTTGTATAACAAGTAAAGAATCTTTATTTGTCCTTGGTCTCAAACACATGATCAACACATAAATACATTGTTGATATATAATTTTAATTAAATATCCGTTTACCTAATGCGTGATCTGCGGTCAATATTTTAGAGATAAAATTACGCCTCCATTAAAAAAAATAAATAAACAGTTTTAGTAATGTGTATGTTAGCTATGACGTGGGTACACTGCCTACACACAAATATAGAGAATCTTATTGAACTGCAGTTAAAATAGGTCGAAAAATCAATAAATCTATCATTTTATTATCACTCTAAAAACGACTGCGGAATCATGTTCCGAAAACCCCTGAATGGAATCGGTATTGTGACGTCATATGATGAATAATGAATATTCATAACGCACCTGCCATTTTGAATAGAAAATCACTGAGGTTCGGAGTACAGAATAACAAACAGAGATGTCATCCTTTTGTTTAATTTACTAACATGGATTAATATCATCTAACTCATTTCTAACATCACAAATATAGCATGGGGATTTTATAAACGGACAAAACAATATGCCGTCCATGTATCTTTGTACATTATTCCTCGTGGTGGCGGTTGGTCGAGGATGTTTTGGTGCCCTTCTTGAAAACCCTTTTCCTTTGGGCACTATTGGTAAGTTTTTCTACGCATCACATCCACTTCTATCCATTACTTGCATGAATCATCTTTTAATTTTTCATTTTGTTCTATTTATTGAATATAATCGTTACATATGTTTTGTTTATTTGTGGGGGAAATTAACATAAATTTTGATTTTTAGCAGACGCCTAATGCTACTTCCGTTACAAATATTCATAATTTCCCCCTTTTGTTTACTTTGTTGCACAAGGGACTTGTATTCATTGTATGTATACATAGACCTATGAACGAGTTTAAAAAGAATAGTTGTTTTTAATGTGAGGCTGAAAATTAAAGATTAAAGAAAAAAGGGGGGGGGGAGATAGTAAAAAAATAAGTTATTAGTAGTGTTGTTTCTCGAAGATGCAGTATTTTTAAGTGTCAGTTTGATATTCAGAAAACTAAGTGGTCTGAAGGTTCAATGGTCTGAAATATCGATAGTTAGAAGTCAATTTTATCACTGGAAATGAACAGTCAAGGAAATTAGGAATTTGAATCCACAGGACCGAATGTCCTGTGAACTGTGAGGAATTACAGGACCGAACTAGATTTTACAGGACCGACAATAAAATAATGATTTTTTTTAAATAATAAATTTATTTTATTTAAGTGTCACATATTGATTGCATTAAACTTAGAATCACAAACAGCAATATCTACAATTAGACAGCGGCATAAAGGTTAGCGTGCAAGTGCTCCGGTCGGGTCAGACCAAAGACTATAAAATTGGTATTTTTTTGCTTCTCTGTTAAGTACGCAGCATTAAGGAGAAAGAGCAAAGACTGGTTGGCTCTGAATCGGTATAATGTGTCCAAGTGGGATGACAATTTGATGTTCATAAATATATTATTGTATACAGCATGATCATATTCATTAAGGTATATTTCCACTCTAAAATTACAAAACTATTTGTGACATTAAAAATTACTAAATGAAATATTCATTCTATCTAAGCAAATGAATCCTTGTATGTAAAAAAAAAATAGAATAAAATAATACAGTACAGAAAGGGACATACCGTGATCAATCACTGTGATAGTGGTCATATCTAGGAGAGTGATGGGGATTAAAAATTTTAATTCATGTCGGTGATTAGGGGGCAATAAAACACCAGGTGTTAATCTTGTAATCAAGTGTCGTTTTACAGGTAAACTAGTCAGATAAGATGTACAGGTGAAATTACGTTTTTATATCTCCAATTTTTTTTTCAGGTACTGTCTCAGATTCCCCTCAGAATTAAAAAACATATTTATTTCTTTCCTCAAAACGTAAAACATCCTTCAACGTAATCCCGGGAATGAAATCCAAAGATCGAGAAAATAGCACGAGAACGGAGAGTTCATTTGAATTGATGAATAAAATGTAAATAATAAATGATTATTCAACTTCAATTCAGTGAAATCGTGGGTTGTGCAAATTTGTTTCAAAGATTGTTAACCGTGGCTGTGTATTGCGTATCTACACCTAGTATTTTATTGACACGCATACACGTGACCTGGCTTGTGCACACATGAAGTTTCATAAACACATGCACGATATGCGTGATTTGTTACATTTTAAAGCGTATTTCCAGTTCAATATTACATTTTAGTTCACTAATATTTTTTATACGTTCAGTAATTTTTTTTATTTTAATCTTCGTAGAAAACCCAGTTAAAACCCTTTTGGTTGTAGAAATACGTACTAAATAATTTTTATACGGTCATTGAAGAATTTGATTAAAAATTAACGAAACAAATATTTATAAACAGATCGTTCAAAGAAGTACTACATGTCCAAAAGTCACTAAATTTACGGATATATTTTGGAAATTAGTGGCTAATCTGCAGAAATTTTAGAAACGTGAAAGGAAATAAAGAATTAACCTTTATCATGATTTTTACCCCTACAAATGTTTGACATTACACAATATCTGACCAAAATCAAATGTCACCAGTTTATTTATTTATTCAAATTCAAATCTTAATTGGCTTTCAACCCAATAGATTTGTGACAAAATACAGCCAAAAACCCCCCGAAGTTATAGGTTTTTGTTTGCAATTTTAAAGAAAATTATTTTCATCTATAACGGAATTACGTAACAAGCCAAGTGTGTAAAACAGTTTACTTGGATTGTTAATTTTTTTCAATAAGAGAGGTTAAAGTCCAAAACACAAAATAAACCAATAATCAATTTGAAGTCTGCTCTTTACCAACTAAACACTACAAAACCCGTGCTTGCAAAGTCCGCGCTTCAAAACCCAGCGCCTGCGGTTTAACTTATAAACAAAAAATACATTTATGAAGTAGCCCGTATTCACGAATAATTCAATACATTCTGAATTCGACCCAACAGAAGAAAAAAAATGAGAAATTAGAATTAAACAAGATAAAGTTCAGTGCGGTTTCAACAAAATTCTTAATATAGAATAATAGGTCATAAAGTAGAACTTTCTAATACAAACGAAAACGATAACTAGACAGACATTCTTTGGCAATGAAAAGCAACAAACAGTCAAATATTAACAGCAAGAGGATACAAAATTAATTGTCAAAAATACATCCTTCAGTAGCAATAATTACGGCTTACGATATTAAAAGTCAACAAGTAGAACAGGTAACGCTAATCTCTTAATTGGCGGTAAAATATCAATCGGCGCACAAGTAACCTAGAGCCATAAAATTTAATCCCCACCACCTTGTTTTATGGTCCTTTTTAGGTCTATCACAGTGGGTTTATGTCCGTGATGATATGTTTAAAGGATTAAAAATTATGTCTCTCGGAGAGATCAATCACGGTATGTCCCTTTCTGTACTGTAGCTCTATGCTACCAGAAAAAGTATATTTAGAAACCAGAATTTAGAATTACAAAAGAATATATATATATAGCTCTTTTGATCCATTGACTTCGATGCACCAGTTTGCAGACCATAACATTTTGTTCAACGTTGTGATGAAGCCAGGGTCGGTCCTGCTTCCAAGAATCAATAAATTTACGTTCTGTCTTTTTCATACTGTTTCTTCCGTTCTCTCGTCTCTTCTGGGGGTACTTTTCTCTTTAATGGCTTTCCTGGTATGGCTCCTGTCTTATACTGCATGAAAGCCATGACCACCGTGTTTTGAAGTGATAAAATGTTCCGAATTAACGACGATTATTAATGAAGAAAACTCTAGAGAATAATATTTTTCCGAAATACCACGATCTGTAGTCACACGAAATATTTTACGACAGTAACTGTCGTAAATAGTTAGTGTCTCTGCCAAAACTCGTCATTATCAATTACGATATGTATTATATATTTTAGATTTTTCTTGATCTAAAAATAACAAATAAAAGAGAAAAAATTAGAAATATTTTTAAGTTGAATTAACCGAGAACCTCGATTTATCTATTCTTAAAGGCAGCGGCTGACAAAACAATTTACCGGACAGTCGGTCCTGTGAGTTAACGAAAACTACCGGACCGCCAGGAAATTTATCGGACGCGGTCCGTCGGTCCGGTGCTAATTTCCTTGACTGAATGAAAACGAAATACAATGTACATTCGTGTTATATTCCAATCATAAAATGGTTGAATATGAGTGACACTGACAGTCCTATGTATTTTAATGTAATAAAGTGTTATTTCGATTTTGGGATTATATATTATATAATTAGTATTATTTTTATTTTGCAATTTTTAGTAGTGCTCTGATCCTCGATAATTATTGAAAATCAGTCGATTATGTGTACATTGTATTTCAATATTATTTTTTTTCAAAATCGATCATCTTGTATATTCCGGAAATACAATTTGTCTGAATCTATTTTGTATTTAAATGTATGTCTTGCAAGCATGGCGTTTGTAAGAGACAGTAAATTATCCTTTTTGAACAGTAAAACTGACACAGACTCGTCAATGGGGGCCTCCTAGATCAAATGATACGTTAACCCCACCAATTTGATTTGACTGGAAATGTTACCTGGGTCTGAAAGCATTCAATCAGATTTCCTCAGAATTCCTCTCTTATGTCAGCCAGCAAGTAAAATGTAGAGAAAGTTCTAGCTGGACATTATAATATAACATAAAACATGGACCATTTCCATTACAAAGCAGTGATTCGGCTAGGCATCGGTCTCAGGACATTTACCCACCTACATTGTATTTCTCAAATTGTCCTGAAGAACTTCATAAAAATGAAAATTAGTTGAAGTATTAAAGAATGTCCTGAAGAAATTTTGATAAAACTAGCAATTTTCCTGAAGATTTCAAGGTCTAGCTGAAACACTAGTACTGCAAAGGGTAGAAAATGGGCATATAAATATAGGAGAACCATATTCTGGAAAATCTATTTGACACAGGCATAGAGATTGACTTATCCATTCAGAGATGCAAATTTAGTGGAAAAACTTTATGAAACATGGAGTCATATATTGTGAATTTCATAAATATAATTTAATTCATGTTGGACAAGCCATATGGTTATATATCTGTGGTGCCTAGTGACCCATTTTAATTGGAATGATCCACAGTATCAAACATAGTTCACATATTCATTCAGAGTTTAAATTATCATAATTGAATTTGAAGATGTTGAATAAGAATGAAGGATAAATACAGTAATGTACAATGTACTTGCACTTCGTATTCTTTATGCCATAAAATTTGTAATATAGTGTAAAAGTTAACTGTGGTGACAGTGAGTAATAGTTTCTGAATGTCCTTGCTTTAATAGAGGAAAAAATATAGAGAGTTTTATTTTTTACTGTTTTATTCTTTTATCAACTTCACATCAAACATTGAATTTTATTTTCTTGGTGATCAAGACCACACAAAATAAAATACATTGCTGACAATTTTAAAGGTGAAATGCAAAGGTTTTGAGTATTTGATTTTATTGCTTTATTCAATAAAGATACATAAATAATGCAGAATTATTATTTTTTGACGCAAAGTGTGTAACCGTTTATCTGTAAATTGATGGTTTAGTGTCGAAGTTTGACATGATTATCTCCTCTTGCCAGTCTTGGCTTGCCAAGACTGATGTCATTTGGTTCTTATCAGTCTGCTGCACCTACGAGGATAACATAGCTTCTTGATATTCTGATGATGAAAGTGAGCAAAGTGACATCACAGGCATCATAGAAAAAAATATATTAAAAACTAAGGGGGAAACAATTCACCGTGTGTACCGAAATCGCAATTATTTTGGGGACGGTTCGGTTCACGATACGTGGAGGCCGCTTACGATACAAACGATATGATGCTCATTTTTTGAAAAAAAAGTAATGTTGAACTTCCGTTTTCTTCTCTTGGTGATCATTTAATTAATATTTTGAGAAAAGTGAATCAATTAATTTACGCTTTTAAAATTAATTAATCAAATATCAAATATTTATAATTTCCGCTAGTACGTAAGTGACCTCATATTAAAAAAAACAACATGGCAGCGTCCATGTCGACCAGCATGGACTTCAAGGAATAGTTACAGTTTCCTATAAAACGTATCGTGACACGTATCGTAATACCTATCAAATATCACGATACGTATCGCTTGTGGAAAAAGTGTATCGTTATACCCCTATTAGTATTAAAAACATATAAATTAAAAAAAACACACAAAAGCATTTAATTTGAAATAAGAAATATTTAAAAAAATACATGCCAAACTTTTGTATTCTAGCTGTTTACTTACATTTAGACAATATTCGCCAGGGAATTTATGAATAAGCTCTCCAAAAATATTGTATAGGGAAAAAAATATGAATGATAAATACTAGCAACTCTGGTTATTTTGTATATGAACTATTACTTTCACATTTTCCTCCCCTTTAATGCATTTTTACGTCAAATGTGTTACTTATGACTTGTCAGTAATCGTTGAATGGAGAACAGCGAGATGTGGAATTCATGTCCGTGACACACTAAGTCTGTCATTATTGCCTTGATTTACGTTAGTTCTAATTTACAAAGTTTACTTTAAGGGGCTCGCTTCATAAAGTGTCATTTTACACCTTTTCAGAGAGAAACAAAATTCAATAAAAGTTAAGTCCTTTTTAGCTCACCTTGCCAAAGGCAATGTGAGCTTTTGTCATCACTTGGCGTCTGTCGTCCGTTAACTTTTCACATTTTAATCTTCTCCTCTGAAACCCCTTTGCCAAATGAAGTGAAACTTGGTAGGAAGCATCTATGGAAAGTCCTCTATAAAGATTGTTCATTTTGTCCCGATCCATTAACAAACATGGCTGCCATAGACAATTCTTGTTTCTGATTGGCCGATTTAAAAAAAGTCTTCTCCTCTGAAACCGCTTGGCCAAATGAATCGAAACTTGGTAGGAAGCATCTATGGCATATCCTCTATAAATATTGCTCATTTCGTCCCGATCCGTTAACAAACATGGCTGCCACAGGCAATTCCTGTTTCTGATTAGTTGATTTCTAAAAAAATCTTCTCTTCTGAAGCCGCTTTGTCAAATGAACCGAAACTTGTTAGGAAGCACTGCACATTTAGTTCAGATCCGTCAACAAACATGGCCACCATAGGCAATTCTTGTTTCTGATTGGCCGATTTAAAAAAATCTTCTCCTCTGAAACCACTGGGTCAAATGAACCGAAACTTGTTAGGAAGCATCTATGGCACGTCCTCTGTATAGATTGCTCATTTCGTCCCGATCCATTATCAACCGTGGCAGCCACAGACAATTCTTGTTTCTGATTGGTTGATTTCTAAAAAATCTTCTCTGTAACCGCTAGGCCAATTGAATCGAAATTTGCTAGGAAGCATCCTTGGAAGGTCCTCTATAAAGATTGCTCATTTAGTTCCAATCCATTAACAAACATGGCCATCACAGGCAATTCTTGTTTCTGATTGGTTGATTTCTAAAAAAATTGTCTCCTCTAAAACTGCTTGGCCAAATGAATCGAAACTTGGTAGGAAGCATCCTTGGAAGGTCCTTTATAAAGATTGCTAATTTAGTTCTGATCTGTTTACAAACATCGCCGCCAAGGGCAATTCTTGTTTCTGATTGGTTGATTTCTAAAAAATCTTCTTCTCTGAAACCGCTTTGCCAAATGATTCGAAACTTGGTAGTAAGCATCCTTGGGAGGTCATCAATAAAGCTTGCTCATTTAGTTCCGATCCGTTAATAAACATGGCCACCACAGGCATTCTTGTTTCTGATTGGTTGATTTCTAAATATCATCTTCTCTGTAACTGCTTAGCCAAATGACCAACACTTGGTGGGAATTACGTATGGGAGGTTCTCTATTAAGTTTCCTCAAAGCAGAATGAAAGGTGAGCGACACAGGCTCAGCCCACTGAGCCTCTAGTCATAATATATATCTACGATTTTAGGGAACCCTTAGTGTACTTTAGGGACCCACTACCATATATACAATGTACCTGGTTCATATCATAAGACAACAACATTCGCTATAGAAAATAATAGTCCCCTAAAGTATCTAATAAATATCGTGAGACAACAAAACCAAGTCTCATAAAACAAAAATGATAAATTATTTGGTGAGTGCCCGGCTTTTTTTTGAGGATATGTAGAACCCCCTAAACTACATGAAGGCCTGATGCACTGATTCACTAAAACAGTAAAGTTTACACAATCTACAACAAAGATCGTTGTATCGTATTCAACAATTGACGACAGACCACACTGTACGACAATGTACATGTATCTCAGAGGCGGATCCAGACATTTCCATAAGGGGGCCCGTTTTATTTCAGAAACCATTTTTTTTAGAAATACCAAAAGATACCGAGACGTAATTCAAAGCGAAAATTACAAGACATGGTAAAAAGAAAAATGATTGGACGAAACTGGAAATATTCTGTTCAAATACATTTTGACCAGTCTATTACCTATCACAAAAAAGGGTGGCCTGGATCCTCCTGTGTTTCTTTTAGGGGATGGCCATTTGATTCTGAATCTGAGAGGGATCTAGAAGTTTTTTTTTAGAAGTAAATATTCTGGCCAGGCGATGAGCAACAATAAGATTTATAAATATTCTGTAACACAACGAAGCAAAACGAAATACAGAATAAATAGATAATCATGACTTGATAATAAATGAAAAAAATATATAAAAAATGTCGCTCGTAAACATCAGAACCAAGGAGGTTTTATTCAGAATTTCTGGGTAAATAAATTCGGGTTTTTGTCATTGTGTTGTCCTTGCTACAAATGTAGCTAAGACAATGGCCAAATTTTTTACACGAATATACCTATAAATTTGGTGGTCTATTTTAGCATAAAAAACAAACAAGCAACATGTTAGACAGCAATATATTTTTGCAGCTAGGGGCTATGTAACCCAATTTCGACATCGAGAGGTGCGTTGGGAGGGGCTAATAATGTTTTCAAAGTAAAGAAATACTGTTTTCTGACAAAAAAGGGAATGTGATCGTGCCACCTCTCCTTTGTATGAACCAAGAGTACATCTCCGCTTTGAAATCTGAATGGGCTACCTCTTTTTTGGTATACATTGATAAAATTTACGGTCTACATTTGAAAGGACAGACACAAATTAAGTCAGAATTGAAAATAATTTGAATTTTTTTCACACGGTTTTACTAAAACGCGTCATGGCACGGCACTAACTGTTTGATATTTCACACTGTTAAGAAAACAGACCCATATGCACGATGAACCCACGGGAGGATAATTTAGAACCACTGTATTTATTCTGTCATTTTAGCATATTTTTACAAGTGAAATTTTTCAATTAGTATACTTATTAGCCTTTTAATGTTAGCTTTACTAAAAGTAACAGTAAATTTACCAATGACATGTCCACCCGTCCAACAGTTTTGCACACAAAGAAGGGATATGGTACAAAATGTATGATTATATCTTTGTTCCCATAAAGGATAAAAAAGAAGAAATGACACGAACGACGTCACGACAGGAGATTTTTAAAGGGGAATAAGCACGATTGATATTTCCTGTGGTTTAAACAGGTAGGTTTACCTGACGATTTCGCACAAACGGCTTGAGAAAATTGAAAATTATTATGATTTTCTATCAAGGTACTAAAATCACTATCTAAAAATGTGTAAATCTGAAAAAAGTTATGACATTTGCATTTCACCTTTAATGTTTAGCAAATTTTCAATTTATATTAACTTCACTTTGAGTGACAATTTCAATTTTTCAAAAGATTAAAGTGTTGTACATGTACACTGTACCTTTGCTAAAAATATAAAACTGACAGACCAATGTTAAAGCTCTGACATGGAGCAATTAGATTTCAAAATATACGGTAATCAGATGGTTATAGATTTGTCCTCGCAATACAGTATATCACTATATGGTGACTGAATGCCAGTTTTGGTAAATAACCTGGAAAAGTGAATTATTTTTTTTCTTTTTCAAAAAGTGATTAATTAATCATACATTTCTTGAACAAGAAGAATAGCAATGACTGTGACATGGTACCATTATATTTCAAAACATTTGAATTCCAACATTGATAATTTTCTTTGATGACTATAAAATGGTGCAGCTGCAGATTTATTGCACATTCATACACTTAAAGTACAGATAGTTCTTTTATTATCATTGATACAAAATGTAGCATTCCAAAAGTAATTAAGGGAGACATACCACAATATGTATCACAGTAATTGTATGTTTTTGTTTACTAAAACAGCAGTTCCTCTCGTGTATACAGAACCCAGATTCCAGAGATTGTCTTTTCAAGAACTGCTTAGCCAATTGAAATCAAATATGATAATCCTTGCTAGATCCTTCCCATGTGTTGTTTTGTTTTTATCATAGAATCCTATGGGAAAATGAATAAATTCTTTTGTCTTAGAAACTACAAACATGATTGATCCCAAACTGTACCATGCATGGTCACAAAGTTGGCATTTTTTTTGTGAAGTGGAAATCCAAGATGGCCACCACCCCCAGGACGTAGTATTTAACATAGGACCACATGGGAAAATGAACAGCAGCTTGTATTCATGAATAAATCATCTCAAATCTGGTTTTCATTAACGGCAATTACAAATTTGTGTATTTGCACTTGTATTAATTACATTCTACTGGACCAGATAATCATTTTACATTCTACTGGACCAGATAATCATTTTACATTTTACTGGACCAGATAATCATTTTACATTCTACTGGACCAGATAATCATTTTACATTTTACTGGACCAGATAATCATTTTACATTCTACTGGACCAGATAATCATTTTACATTCTACTGGACCAAATAATCATTTTACATTCTACTGGACCAGATAATCATTTTACATTCTACTGGACTAGATAATCATTTTACATTCTACTGGACCAGATAATCATTTTACATTCTACTGGACCAGATAATCATTTTACATTCTACTGGACCAGATAATCATTTTACATTCTACTGGACCAGATAATCATTTTACATTCTACTGGACCAGATAATCATTTTACATTCTACTGGACCAGATAATCATTTTACATTCTACTGGACTAGATAATCATTTTACATTCTACTGGACCAGATAATCATTTTACATTCTACTGGACCAGATACTCATTTTACATTCTACTGGACCAGATAATCATTTTACATTCTACTGGACCAGATAATCATTTTACATTCTACTGGACCAGATAATCATTTTACATTCTACTGGACCAGATAATCATTTTACATTCTACTGGACCAGATAATCATTTTACATTCTACTGGACCAGATAATCATTTTACATTATGGTACTCTAACACTTGTATTAATAACATTCTACTGGACCAGATAATCATTTTACATTCTACTGGACCAGATATTCATTTTACATTATGGTACTCTAACACTTGTATTAATTACATTATACTGGACCAGATAATCATTTTACATTATGGTACTCTAATATTTGTTTTCTGACATTCTGACCAATTGTAAATTAAAATTTGAGTATTGTTAGGTTGCCATTATAATTTTATCCAAAAAGCTGAATCAGTTACAGATTTTTGAAAATGGGAATTTTCTTTTTGAAGTATCCCACATGTGAGTGATGATTGTTTCAAATGAAGCTTAAGAAAGATATGTAATTATTGTTATTTTTCTCTATTGTGTCCACAGTGTGAATAATTTCATAAAAAGACGATTAATTGGCAATATTTAGTATAAGCTCATGGTTCTGTCAAATTTAACTAGAAATGTCAAATGTATTTTTAGCCAGATTGACTACTTTATATATATATATATCCCATTGAATAGATGGATAGAATCTTCTAATTCTGTTACTGTTGACAAATCAACCATTGATTTTTTTCTAGATGAAGACAGTGGTGTTAGAATTTGTTTCACAGAACCTAAATTAAATAATAAAGCTCCAATTATTGTCCAGCACCAAAGGAGAAATACATGTACACCTCTCAAAATAATTAAAGTAAATACTACAGAATGTATTTATGGAATTTAAGGTTTTGTTTTCATCGTAGGAGTATTACTGATTATAATTTTGGAGTATATTGTCAACATGAAGGCAAACATTAACAATATTAAGACCTTATTGATATAATTGAACCTGTCTAAATCGGACATCCTTTGAGACTTATCTCACACCCTTGAGACTAAAACTTGATTGTCCAAAATAAACAGTTGTTCCAATTACATATGTTAAATACTGGGTAAATGTACATAGAAATCAGCCATTTCTCTGTACAAGGATTTGATGTTGGTTGATTTTCATCAACAATTACCGATACTGAAAATAATATTTGTTGGTTTGAAATTTTGGGTAGTTTTGAACACTGTACCTGGGTCTGAGAAATGTATAAATGAAAGATTGTTCACCTAGAGTTTTCAATATTCATATATGGGCAAGAATTTGCTATCAGTACCTGAAAGTGTGACATCAGCAATAAAAAATAAAAGGGCAAACATTCATTAAGCTACAACCTGAAAAGATAGCAAATTCTATCTAGTTTTTGAAAATATCAGTATTTTTTCAGCATGCTTTCTTGTATCTGTGTAGAAACAGGCCTCTACATTAACATATTTTTCAACTTGTCCCTTCGGACAACTAACTAAAAAAAGTACTTGTCCAACTCAATCTTTTAGTTGTCCGAAAAAATTAATAAAAATTACAAAAACTAGAGAATAATTATACAGGGCTCCCACTACTTTCAAATTAGAGGGAGAAGTGACTTCTCTTTCAGAGAGCTCACAGGGAGAAGTGGGAGACAACAGAGAGAAGTGGGAAAACTTCTGGGAGAAGTCAATTGCGATTAATCGAAACATTGTTACGCGACCCCTTTGACGTTACCCTGCCCAAATTAAGTAAATAGTTTAAAAAGCTGTCTGAACTGATTTGTTCTGCTTTTTTTTTGTGTACCTCCCCCCCCCCCTTTTTCCTTTTGAAATATTACTGTGTTGTGATCCAATACCACACAAATTGTAATAACTCATATTTGTGTTATATAAATCCTTGTTTCTGGTAAAAAAAATATACCTAGATACTATATATACCAGTATCTAGGTATATTTTTTTTCCTACCAGAAACAAGTGCCTGTGATATAAATAAAGCAAAGTATTTTATTTAAATTCACAGAGAAATAAAAATTTTAGTGGATCTTTTTAACCAGATCAGGAAAAAGCTTGTAATATTTGTCCATTTCAAAAGTTTCAATATTTCCCAAAAGCCTAAATCAAGTCCTCTATCGTATTTTGTACAAAAGACAAGTTTAAATTTGGTGCCAAATTGATATCCGATAATTTTGACGTGTCCGTTCCGGAGTGATTCTTGTTCTTATATTTCAAATATTGATATTTCCGTTCATTAAAGCGTTTCTGAGATTGCGACTTTAATTTTGTCAACGTCCTTGAACTTCATCACAGCATGGAGAACGATAAATGATACAAAAAAAAAGAGTTTTGATCTGACTTACACTTTAGTTTTAATAAAAATAAATTATGGACAAATTGGAGATCAAACAGGGCTCTTTTATACAACAAACCCAGTATTTTATACCAGTGTAAATAGATTTGTCCGTCGTACCGGCACGTTTGGGAATCCGACTTTTTCACTTGTCCCGTCGGACAACCGTAATACAAGATCTACTTGTCCGACCTCAGTTTTCACTGGTACCGAACAATCGGACAAACGTTAATGTCGAGGTCTGAGAAAGTTTCCATACTAAATTTCTAGTATGTAACTGTTGACACAATGTTTTTATAAACAACCTAGGACCATAGCTCACAAACAAATTCTTTAAAGGTTCAATAGTTGAACAAGTTGGCAGTGTTAAACTCTTTTAATTTCACTTAATTTTACCACACAAAGTTTTAACCTTTAGGCACGTATGGTCTGCAAAAAAATAAAATTGTCAATGTTACAAACATATATTTAAATACTACTTGTATTTATCAATATTTCTATATACATTACCCTGTATGTTTTTCAAAGTATTTATTTATTAAAACATTGCTTATTCTTTAAGTATTATTTTCAGAAACAAATACTCGCTGGAACTTTCCTACCATTTTGATTACTGTGACATGCTATGTATGTAACATTGACAATAATTTATCGACTAAGAAAAAAAATTTGTGCATTTATTTTGCATTGATTATTTGAATTGTTCTGCTTCTTTCAGTATTAATAACAAAATAAAAATACAATACAAGTCATTTTATGAGTTTATAAGGGTGTGTTTCTGTCCATTGGCTTGTGGCTAGCTTGCATACTAGTAGTGTATGTAACACAAATTTGACAGAAAATTCAATAGGTTTACTCATAGCTGTAAGTAATTTTTACTTGCCGCTATAGGGAAAAACTTTAAATCGCAAACTGAAACGTATAAATAACCAACTTGATTACGACATGTCCAATCATATTCTGCAAAATATGTACCCCCGGCATCCGTTTAGTGTATGTAACACTGTTTTGACGGGAATGCGTTACATACATAGTCCTTTTTTCACTGCAGTATTTAGAAAACAATAAAGCCCGCACACAAATATCTTTATAATGCTGGAAAACTTACATGTCTAAATGGAAGTTTGACGCATAAAAAGTCAGTTTAGCAATTTAAATTTACAGAGTAAACAGACAACAAAGTAAGCAGGGTGTTAAATGTCATGCTTTGTCTTACCAAATTTACGCCAATTGTGACATTTTGAAACTGTACAACTTAGTAAGAAAACACACCAGAATCATTTTAAATCTTTATTTATTTACAAAATTAAAATAATTTTGTAGTCAACAACATACCGTAGATATGCATAAATCTAAAACTGTGACCTCTTTTAAGCCCAGAAAAGATCGTTGACATGATTTTTTTTTTAAATTCCCCGATATAGAATTCTTACCCATATGGTATAGCTAACATTTGAAGTTGAAAAAAAAAAAAATAAAGAAGCAGACAGGGTTACACTTTACAGGTTTCTTTCAGTCTGTTAGTTGTTAGCCAATTTCATTGTCACTGATCTTAAAAGGTCTGTTATTTTTTTTTCCTATCAGGTGAGGATAATTTGAAACAACCTTATGTGATAAAAGTTTGTCAATGTCTTGCACTTGCGACAGGCCTGGTAATAATTTTTCCTCCACGAATAAAGCTGACGGCCACAATATGACTGAAATGGTGTTAAGCATCCATCATTGCAATTTTTTCTGTAGAAATGTATATCTACACAATATGAAGCAATGCTGGATTTGTACTTGCATGTATACTTGACAGACATAATTTGTAGGGTACAGACGTAAAAAAAAAAAGGGTAGGAAGGCACGTGTAGGCAAAACTTAATTTTTTTGTTGAATTTTTATGTAGGTTATTCAGGAATAGAATCTGACTTTTAACAACTATTGCTTGTCCAAAAAGGCAATGAAAACTTTAGGATAGGCACTAAAAATTATGGTCAGTTGAGTAGCGAAAAAAAAAAGGTATTTTTTGGGACTTCTACGACATAAGACTGTATCAAGTACAACTCGCATTAGTCTGAGTCATCGGTCAATTTCATAAAACTTTACCAAATGATTGAATAATAATGAATAAGAAGGTTGTGCTACACTTTCAATAAGATTGCAGACACATTTAGATCCCTACAGTACACCCTTGCAGTGTGCGAAATTAGCGGTAGACCTAGACAATGTCTTGTGTAAAATCACGTTGGTCTATGTCAAATTTTGTAAGTTTTGTATTTAATGTACAGTGAGGTCTATCTAACATACAGATTGGTCTATGATACCACAAAATTTAGTTTCACACACTGCCTTGTTTTACCGCCCCCATTTGGACCTAGCTATATTTTGGTGATAAGCAAGGGTGAACATATATTGGGGGAGAAATTTATGTATTTAATACATAATTAAAAAAAAATTTGATGGTGATAGTCATGAGGATTAAATATGGGTGATATAACGAGGGTACACTGTACTTCAAATTAGAGTAAGGGGCTGGGTGGGTCAATGAGTTAGGTAGTTGAATTACCTAGCAACTCATACAAGCCTATCGCCAATACCATTACTGCCCGGCTCAAAGTTTACCAATTGCTTGTCCATGGTCGGTGGTTCTTTCCGGGTACTCTGGCTTCTTCCACCACTAAAACTTGTCGCCATGATATAGCTGAAATATTGCTGAAAGTGGCATTAAACACCAAAAATCAATCAATCAAATTAGTGTAAAAAGTTTGTTTGCATAATCATTTGGGTTGCTTGTACTCTTAGATATCTCATCCTTTGGCTGTATCATTATTTGTTGGCAGAGCTCTTTTAATATTATCCAACTTTGTCTAAAGTAAGACTAAGCGGAAAAGTTGTGATTACTGTACATTTTGTACAGTTAAAATATTCTGTCTTTCTAACTAGGAATGGTTTTTTTACGACCATCTATCTATATCAGAATATCAGAATTTGTAAATGAGAATTTTTTTCTGAGTTCGGTTCTTCTTAAAAATCAATTGAAATCTTAAGTTATAAAAAAGTAATTACTGGAACAGCCTTGCTCCACATCTTGTACAGATTTTAGAGAAATAATTCACGTTAAGCTTATTGGTCTATATTTTAAGGGCAATTCACAGAGATGAGAAAAAAAAAATGTAGATTGATTTAGATGTCTCTAGATGTTCTTAGGATTGTTTGGAATGAATGAATTGAATTTATGAAGTCTAGTACTACATGTAGTTGAAATTACTGGTTTCCCTCCAGCTTTGATGACAGTGTCACTGATGTGAAATTCTTTACTTCATTCAATTTTTTTTGCAAGGACAGTGTCAGTGATTTAGATTGATTTATGGATGAAGATGATTTGTTTCTTTGTAAATTCAAACTATTCTGCATACAGTAGTCGCCCCCACTGATAAGGCCACCACTTCTGCAATGAAAGAAGTGGTGTTGTAAAAGGGGTATCCTTTTTTGGGAGGGATAATTTAGCAATACATTTTATTTTACTAGTTCAGTGCATCTGAATTCTGGTCTCATAATAAGGGGTGAAAACCCACCCCTTATTATGAGACCAGAATTCAGATGCACTGAACTAGTAATGGGAGGTGGGAGGAATACTGTATCTTCAGGGTTAGAGTTATGGTGTTTTAACACCATTTTCAACAATATTTAGGTCATATAGTGGCGGAGGATACCAGAGTACACAAGGAGAAAACCACCAACCTACATGTACCTTTGAGTCACTGACAAACGTTATCACATAATGTTGTATCGAGTACACCTCGCCATGAGCAGGATTCGAACTCACAACCTTATTGGTGGTAGGCACTGATTGCATAGCAGGGGCGGATCCAAGGGAGGAGGCACACCCGGCGCGCGCCCCCCCTAAAATTGGAAAAAATATGATTTTTTGGCGTAAAATCTTGTTTTTCCACACGAAATACCCCAAAAATTTTCGCGTCTCCCTTCGCTCGGCGCAATTTTTTTAAATACACCCCCCCTAACTTGAAATCCTGGATCTGCTCCTGCATAGGTAGTGGTAAAACCAACTATCAAACTATCACGACCATGGAGACCCCTGTATCTAAATATACCTGTATGTATAAGCTTTTATTGATTCTATGGACACTCCACTAAAAGGTGTTAAATTTGTTCACTTTTTTTTACATGATAAATGTTAAATGTTAATCCTATTTTTAGTGGATAAATTGTTTTTTGTGATCATAATTACTTGTGCAGTTTAAATCTTTAATGATTTTTTCAGTTGGTATTGTCGATATCAACGACAATATTACCCTCCAATGCCATTTCTGTAAATTTCATCCTGGGCCCCTGTAGCAATTCAAACAGTACTTAAGCCCCAAGTACAGGTTAAAGAATTAATATTTACACTAAATTACCCATAAATGTAAAAGGGAACAGGTAGACTCACATTTGTGTAAACTAACCACACAAAATTATTTCGTGAGCGTTGAGCTGGAACAATCATAGCAAGTTTTATATAAATTATAATGACCTTGTATCATCTTTGTTATACAAGAAATATCTACCGGTATATGTAATTTTACGTTTTCGCACTTAAGGAACGGGGGAGGTAATATGTTAGATTTCTAGTTTCTATCCACTCTTTACTTTTAATTGGTACTGTCTGTATGCCTGATTACCACCCCCTTGCATGTCATATCATTTTCATCTCATTATCATCACTCATCAACTACTAAAACACTAAAATGAAATAAATAAAAATAAATATACTTGTACAACTTTATTGTTTGTTATTTGTATGTACCTCAAAAACAGAAGATGAAATTACCTGTATTGTACAGTTTATACTGGGGCCGTGTTGGAGTACAAAACAGTACATAGACTTGTAGTACATACCAGTGGATAGACTGTTGGAGCACAAAACAGTACATACTAACATAGACTTGTAGTACATACCAGTGGATAGACTGTTGGAGTACAAAACAGTACATAGACTTGTAGTACATACCAGTGGATAGACTGTTGGAGCACAAAACAGTACATAGACTTGTAGTACATACCAGTGGATAGACTGTTGGAGCACAAAACAGTACATAGACTTGTAGTACATACCAGTGGATAGACTGTTGGTGTACAAAACAGTACATAAACTTGTAGTACATACCAGTGGATAGACTGTTGGAGTACAAAACAGTACATAGACTTGTAGTACATACCAGTGGATAGACTGTTGGAGCACAAAACAGTACACATACATGTAGTACATTACTACATACCAGTGGATAGACTGTTGGAGTACAAAACAGTAGTAGACTTGTAGTACATACCAGTGGATAGACTGTTGGAGTACAAAACAGTACATAGACTTGTAGTACATACCAGTGGATAGACTGTTGGAGTACAAAACAGTGTGTAGACTTGTAGTACATACCAGTGGATAGACTGTTGGAGTACAAAACAGTACATAGACTTGTAGTACATACCAGTGGATAGACTGTTGGAGTACAAAACAGTACGTAGACTTGTAGTACATACCAGTGGATAGACTGTTGGAATACAAAACAGTACATAGACTTGTAGTACATACCAGTGGATAGACTGTTGGAGTACAAAACAGTACATAGACTTGTAGTACATACCAGTGGATATAATGTTGGAGTACAAAACAGTACACAGTACATACCAATGGATAGACTGTTGGAGTACAAAACTGTACACAGACTGTTGTAGTATAAAAGAGTATATGGATAGTTGGAGTACAAAACTACATAGATTGTTGGGAATACAAAGCATTTCTTATAGACTGTTGTAGTAAAAAACAATACATAGACTGTTGGAGTACAAAACAGTACATGGACAGTTGGAGTACAAAACATTACATAGATTGTTGGGAGTACAAAGCATTTCTTATAGACTGTTGTAGTACAAAACAATACATAGACTGTTGGAGTACAAAACATTACATATAGACTGTTGGAGTACAAAACATTACATATAGACTGTTGGAGTACAAAACATTACATATAGACTGGTGTAGTACAAAACATTACATATAGACTGTTGGAGTACAAAACATTACATATAGACTGTTGTAGTACAAAACAATACATAGACTGTTGTAGTACAAAACATTGCATATACTGTTGTAGTACAAAACATTGCATATAGACTGTTGGTGAACAAAACAGTACATAGACTGTTGGAGTACAAAACAGTACATAGGCTGTTAAAGTACAAAGCAGTACATGAGGAATTGGAGTACAAAATAGTACATCGACTGTTGGAGTGCAAAGCATGTACATAGACTTGTAGTACATACCAGTGCATAGAATGTTGGAGTAAAAACAGTACATAGACCGTTGGAGTCCAAAACAGTACATCGACTGTTGGAGTATAAAACAGTATATATACTTGTAGTACATACCAGTGCATTGATGTTGGAGTATAAAACAGTACATAGACCGTTGGAGTCCAAAACAGTACATCGACTGTTGGAGTATAAAACAGTATATATGCTTGTAGTACATACCAGTGCATTGATGTTGGAGTATAAAACAGTACATAGACTGTTGGAGTGCAAAACAGTACATAGACTGCTGGAGTATAAAACAGTACCTAGACGGTTGTAGTACATACCATTGCATAGACTGTTGGAGCATAAAACAGTACACCGACTTGGAGCATAAAACAGTACATCGATTGTTGGAGTAAAAACAGTACATAGACTTGTAGTACATACCAGTACATAGACATGTAGTACATACCAGTACATAGACATGTAGTACATACCAATGCATAGACTGTTGGAGTAAAAACAGTACATAAACTGTTGGAATATAAATCAGTACATATATTGTTGAAGTACAAAACATTACATAGACAGTTGAAGTATAAAACAGTACATAGACTCTTGGAGTACAAAGTAGTACATCGACTGTTGGAGTACATACCAGTGCATAGACTTGGAGTATAAAACAGCACATAGACTGTTGGGAGTACAAAAGAGTACATAGACTGTTGTAGTGCGAAGCATCTCTTATAGACTGTTGTAGTACAAAACAGTACATAGGCTTTTGGAGTACAAAACAGTACATAGACTGTTGTAGTACAAAACGGTACATAGACTGTTGGAGTACAAAACATTACATATAGACTGTTGTAGTACAAAACAGTACATAGGCTTTTGGAGTACAAAACAGTACATAGACTGTTGTAGTACAAAACAGTACATAGACTGTTGGTGTACAAAACATTACATAGACTGTTGTAGTACAACACATTACATATAGACTGTTGTAGTACAAAACATTACATATAGACTGTTGGAGTACAAAACATTACATATAGGCTGTTGTAGTACAACACATTACATATAGACTTGTAGTACAAAACATTACATATAGACTGTTGTAGTACAAAACATTACATATAGACTGTTGTACAAAACATTACATATAGACTTGTAGTACAAAACTTTACATATAGACTTGTAGTACAAAACATTACATATAGACTGTTGTACAAAACATTACATATAGACTGTTGTAGTACACAACATTGCATATAGACTGTTGTAGTACAAAACATTGCATATAGACTTGTAGTGCAAAGCATTAGATATAGACTGTTGTAGTACAAAACATTACATATAAACTGTTGTAGTACAAAACATTACATATAGACTGTTGTAGTACAAAACAATACATATAGACTGTTGTAGTACAAAACCTTACATATAGACTGTTGTAGTACAAAACAATACACATAGACTGTTGGAGTACAAACATTACATATAGACTGTTGTAGTACAAAACATTACATATAGACTGTTGTAGTACAAAACCTTACATATAGACTGGTGTAGTACAAAACATTACATGTAGACTGGTGTAGTACAAAACATTACATAGACTGTTGTAGTACAAAACATTACATATAGACTGGTGTAGTACAAAACATTACATATAGACTGTTGTAGTACAAAACATTGCATATAGACTGTTGTAGTACAAAACATTACATATAGACTGTTGTAGTACAAAACATTACATATAGACTGGTGTAGTACAAAACATTACATATAGACTGGTGTAGTACAAAACATTACATATAGACTGGTGTAGTACAAAACATTACATATAGACTGGAGTAGTACAAAACATTACATATAGACTGTTGGAGTACAAAACTGCATACAGAGTGTTGTAGTACAAAACATTGCATATAGACTGTTGTAGTACAAAACATTACATATAGACTGTTTTAGTACAAAACATTACATATAGACTGTTGTAGTACAAAACATTGCATATAGACTGTTATAGTACAAAACATTACATATAGACTGTTGTAGTACAAAACATTTCACATAGACCGTTGTTGTACAAAACATTGCATATAGACTTGTAGTACAAAACATTACATATAGACTGGTGTAGTACAACACATTACATATAGACTGGTGTAGTACAAAACATTACATATAGACTGGTGTAGTACAAAACATTACATATAGACTGGTGTAGTACAAAACATTACATATAGACTGTTGGAGTACAAAACATTGCATACAGACTGTTGTAGTACAAAACATTGCATATAGACTTGTAGTACAAAACATTACATATAGACTGTTGTAATACAAAACATTACATATAGACTGTTGTAGTACAAAACATTGCATATAGACTTGTAGTACAAAACATTGCATATAGACTGTTGTAGTACAAAACATTGCATATAGACTGTTGTACAAAACATTGCATATAGACTTGTAGTACAAAACATTACATATAGACTGTTGTAGTACAAAACATTACATATAGACTGTTGTAGTACAAAACAATACATATAGACTGTTGGAGTACAAAACATTGCATATAGACTGTTGGAGTACAAAACATTGCATATAGACTGTTGTAGTACAAAACAATACATATAGACTGTTGGAGTACAAAGCATTGCATATAGACTGTTGTAGTACAAAACATTGCATATAGACTTGTAGTACAAAACATTACATATAGACTGTTGTAGTACAAAACATTACATATAGACTGTTGTAGTACAAAACATTACATATAGACTGTTGGAGTACAAAACATTACATATAGACTGTTGGAGTACAAAACATTACATATAGGCTGTTGTAGTACAAAACATTACATATAGACTTGTAGTACAAAACATTACATATAGACTTGTAGTACAAAACATTACATATAGACTGTTGTACAAAACATTACATATAGACTTGTACAAAACATTACATATAGACTTGTAGTACAAAACATTACAGATAGACTTGTACAAAACATTGCATATAGACTTGTAGTACAAAACATTACATATAGACTGTTGTAGTACACAACATTGCATATAGACTTGTAGTACAAAACATTACATATAGACTTGTAGTGCAAAGCATTAGATATAGACTGGTGTAGTACAAAACATTACATATAAACTGTTGTAGAACAAAACATTACATATAGACTGTTGTAGTACAAAACATTACATATAGACTTGTAGAACAAAACCTTACATATAAACTGGTGTAGTACAAAACATTAGATATAGACTGGTGTAGTACAAAACATTACATAGACTGTTGTAGTACAAAACATTACATATAAACTGGTGTAGTACAAAACATTACATATAGACTGGTGTAGTACAAAACATTACATATAGACTGTTGTAGTACAAAACATTGCATATAGACTGTTGTAGTACAAAACATTACATATAGACTTGTAGTACAAAACATTACATATAGACTGGTGTAGTACAAAACATTACATATAGACTGGTGTAGTACAAAACATTACATACAGACTGGTGTAGTACAAAACATTACATACAGACTGGTGTAGTACAAAACATTACATATAGACTGTTGGAGTACAAAACATTGCATACAGACTGTTGTAGTACAAAGCATTGCATATAGACTTGTAGTACAAAACATTACATATAGACTGTTGTAGTACAAAACATGACATATAGACTGTTGTAGTACAAAACATTGCATATAGACTGTTGTAGTACAAAACATTACATATAAACTGTTGTAGTACAAAACATTACATATAAACTGGTGTAGTACAAAACATTACATATAGACTGGTGTAGTACAAAACATTACATATAGACTGGTGTAGTACAAAACATTACATACAGACTGGTGTAGTACAAAACATTACATATAGACTGGTGTAGTACAAAACATTACATATAGACTGTTGGAGTACAAAACATTGCATACAGAGTGTTGTAGTACAAAACATTGCATATAGACTGTTGTAGTACAAAACATTACATATAGACTGTTGTAGTACAAAACATGACAGACTTGTAGTACAAAACATTGCATATAGACTGTTGTAGTACAAAACATTACATATAGACTGTTGTAGTACAAAACATTACATATAGACTGGTGTAGTACAAAACATTACATATAGACTGGTGTAGTACAAAACATTACATAAAGACTGGTGTAGTACAAAACATTACATATAGACTGTTGGAGTACAAAACTTTGCATACAGACTGTTGTAGTACAAAACATTGCATATAGACTGTTGTAGTACAAAACATTACATATAGACTGTTGTAGTACAAAACATTACATATAGACTTGTAGTACAACACATTGCATATAGACTGTTGTAGTACAAAACATTACATATAGACGGTTGTAGTACAAAACATTGCACATAGACTGTTGTAGTACAAAACATTGCATATAGACTTGTACAAAACATTACATATAAACTGTTGGAGTACAAAACATTGCATATAGACTGTTGGAGTACAAAACATTACATATAGACTGTTGTAGTACAAAACAATACATATAGACTGTTGGAGTACATAGCATTGCATATAGACTGTTGTAGTACAAAACATTGCATATAGACTTGTAGTACAAAACATTACATATAGACTGTTGTAGTACAAAACATTACATAAACTGTTGGAGTACAAAACAGTACATATAGACTGTTGTAGTACAAAACATTACATATAGACTGTTGGAGTACAAAACATTACATATAGACTGCTGGAGTACAAAACATTACATATAGGCTGTTGTAGTACAAAACATTACATATAGACTTGTAGTACAAAATATTACATATAGACTTGTAGTACAAAACATTACATATAGACTTGTAGTACAAAACATTACATATAGACTTGTACAAAACATTACATATAGACTTGTAGTACAAAACTTTACATATAGACTTGTAGTACAAAACATTACAGATAGACTTGTACAAAACATTACATATAGACTTGTAGTACAAAACATTACATATAGATTTGTAGTACAAAACATTACATATAGACTGTTGTAGTACACAACATTGCATATAGACTGTTGTAGTACAAAACATTACATATAGACTTGTAGTGCAAAGCATTAGATATAGACTGTTGTAGTACAAAACATTACATATAAACTGTTGTAGTACAAAACATTACATATAGACTGGTGTAGTACAAAACATTACATATAGACTTGTACAAAACATTACATATAGACTTGTAGTACAAAACTTTACATATAGACTTGTAGTACAAAACTTTACATATAGACTGTTGTACAAAACATTACATATAGACTTGTAGTACAAAACATTACATATAGACTGTTGTAGTACACAACATTACATATAGACTGTTGTAGTACACAACATTGCATATAGACTGTTGTAGTACAAAACATTACATATAGACTTGTAGTGCAAAGCATTAGATATAGACTGTTGTAGTACAAAACATTACATATAAACTGTTGTAGTACAAAACATTACATATAGACTGGTGTAGTACAAAACATTACATATAGACTGGTGTAGTACAAAACATTACATATAGACTGGTGTAGTACAAAACATTACATATAGACTGGTGTAGTACAAAACATTACATATAGACTGTTGTAGTACAAAACATTGCATATAGACTGTTGTAGTACAAAACATTACATATAGACTGTTGTAGTACAAAACATTACATATAGACTGGTGTAGTACAAAACATTACATATAGTCTGGTGTAGTACAAAACATTACATATAGACTGGTGTAGTACAAAACATTACATATAGACTGGTGTAGTACAAAACATTACATATAGACTGTTGGAGTACAAAACATTGTATACAGACTGTTGTAGTACAAAACATTGCATATAGACTGTTGTAGTACAAAACATTACATATAGACTGTTGTAGTACAAAACATTGCATATAGACTGTTGTAGTACAAAACATTACATATAGACTGTTGTAGTACAAAACATTGCATATAGACTTGTAGTACAAAACATTGCGTATAGACTGTTGTACAAAACATTACATATAAACTGTTGGGAGTACAAAACATTGCATATAGACTGTTGGAGTACAAAACATTACATATAGACTGTTGTAGTACAAAACAATACATATAGACTGTTGGAGTACAAAACATTGCATATAGACTGTTGGAGTACAAAACATTGCATATAGACTGTTGTAGTACACAACAATACATATAGACTGTTGGAGTACAAAGCATTGCATATAGACTGTTGTAGTACAAAACATTGCATATAGACTTGTAGTACAAAACATTACATATAGACTGTTGTAGTACAAAACATTACATAAACTGTTGGAGTACAAAACAGTACATATAGACTGTTGTAGTACAAAACATTACATATAGACTGTTGGAGTACAAAAAAATTACATATAGGCTGTTGTAGTACAAAACATTACATATAGACTTGTAGTACAAAACATTACATATAGACTGTTGTAGTACAAAACATTACATATAGACTTGTAGTACAAAACTTTACATATAGACTTGTAGTACAAAACATTACAGATAGACTTATACAAAACATTACATATAGACTTGTAGTACAAAACATTACATATAGACTGTTGTAGTACACAACATTGCATATAGACTGTTGTAGTACAAAACATTGCATATAGACTGTTGTACAAAACATTGCATATAGACTTGTAGTACAAAACATTACATATAGACTGTTGTAGTACAAAACATTACATATAGACTGTTGTAGTACAAAACAATACATATAGACTGTTGGAGTACAAAACATTGCATATAGACTGTTGGAGTACAAAACATTGCATATAGACTGTTGTAGTACAAAACAATACATATAGACTGTTGGAGTACAACGCATTGCATATAGACTGTTGTAGTACAAAACATTGCATATAGACTTGTAGTACAAAACATTACATATAGACTGTTGTAGTACAAAACATTACATAAACTGTTGGAGTACAAAACATTACATATAGACTGTTGTAGTACAAAACATTACATATAGACTGTTGGAGTACAAAACATTACATATAGACTGTTGGAGTACAAAACATTACATATAGGCTGTTGTAGTACAACACATTACATATAGACTTGTAGTACAACACATTACATATAGATTTGTAGTACAAAACATTACATATAGACTTTTGTAGTACACAACATTGCATATAGACTGTTGTAGTACAAAACATTACATATAGACTTGTAGTGCAAAGCATTAGATATAGACTGTTGTAGTACAAAACATTACATATAAACTGTTGTAGTACAAAACATTACATATAGACTGGTGTAGTACAAAACATTACATATAGACTTGTACAAAACATTACATATAGACTTGTAGTACAAAACTTTACATATAGACTTGTAGTACAAAACTTTACATATAGACTGTTGTACAAAACATTACATATAGACTTGTAGTACACAACATTACATATAGACTGTTGTAGTACACAACATTACATATAGACTGTTGTAGTACACAACATTGCATATAGACTGTTGTAGTACAAAACATTACATATAGACTTGTAGTGCAAAGCATTAGATATAGACTGTTGTAGTACAAAACATTACATATAAACTGTTGTAGTACAAAACATTACATATAGACTGGAGTAGTACAAAACATTACATATAGACTGGTGTAGTACAAAACATTACATATAGACTGGTGTAGTACAAAACTTACATATAGACTGGTGTAGTACAAAACATTACATATAGACTGTTGTAGTACAAAACATTGCATATAGACTGTTGTAGTACAAAACATTACATATAGACTGTTGTAGTACAAAACATTACATATAGACTGGTGTAGTACAAAACATTACATATAGTCTGGTGTAGTACAAAACATTACATATAGACTGGTGTAGTACAAAACATTACATATAGACTGGTGTAGTACAAAACATTACATATAGACTGTTGGAGTACAAAACATTGTATACAGACTGTTGTAGTACAAAACATTGCATATAGACTGTTGTAGTACAAAACATTACATATAGACTGTTGTAGTACAAAACATTGCATATAGACTGTTGTAGTACAAAACATTACATATAGACTGTTGTAGTACAAAACATTGCATATAGACTTGTAGTACAAAACATTGCGTATAGACTGTTGTACAAAACATTACATATAAACTGTTGGGAGTACAAAACATTGCATATAGACTGTTGGAGTACAAAACATTACATATAGACTGTTGTAGTACAAAACAATACATATAGACTGTTGGAGTACAAAACATTGCATATAGACTGTTGGAGTACAAAACATTGCATATAGACTGTTGTAGTACAAAACAATACATATAGACTGTTGGAGTACAAAGCATTGCATATAGACTGTTGTAGTACAAAACATTGCATATAGACTTGTAGTACAAAACATTACATATAGACTGTTGTAGTACAAAACATTACATAAACTGTTGGAGTACAAAACAGTACATATAGACTGTTGTAGTACAAAACATTACATATAGACTGTTGGAGTACAAAAAAATTACATATAGGCTGTTGTAGTACAAAACATTACATATAGACTTGTAGTACAATACATTACATATAGACTGTTGTAGTACAAAACATTACATATAGACTTGTAGTACAAAACTTTACATATAGACTTGTAGTACAAAACATTACAGATAGACTTATACAAAACATTACATATAGACTTGTAGTACAAAACATTACATATAGACTGTTGTAGTACACAACATTGCATATAGACTGTTGTAGTACAAAACATTGCATATAGACTGTTGTACAAAACATTGCATATAGACTTGTAGTACAAAACATTACATATAGACTGTTGTAGTACAAAACATTACATATAGACTGTTGTAGTACAAAACAATACATATAGACTGTTGGAGTACAAAACATTGCATATAGACTGTTGGAGTACAAAACATTGCATATAGACTGTTGTAGTACAAAACAATACATATAGACTGTTGGAGTACAACGCATTGCATATAGACTGTTGTAGTACAAAACATTGCATATAGACTTGTAGTACAAAACATTACATATAGACTGTTGTAGTACAAAACATTACATAAACTGTTGGAGTACAAAACATTACATATAGACTGTTGTAGTACAAAACATTACATATAGACTGTTGGAGTACAAAACATTACATATAGACTGTTGGAGTACAAAACATTACATATAGGCTGTTGTAGTACAAAACATTACATATAGACTTGTAGTACAACACATTACATATAGACTTGTAGTACAAAACATTACATATAGACTGTTGTAGTACAAAACATTACATATAGACTTGTACAAAACATTACATATAGACTTGTAGTACAAAACTTTACATATAGACTTGTAGTACAAAACATTACAGATAGACTTGTACAAAACATTGCATATAGACTTGTAGTACAAAACATTACATATAGACTGTTGTAGTACACAACATTGCATATAGACTGTTGTAGTACAAAACATTACATATAGACTTGTAGTGCAAAGCATTAGATATAGACTGGTGTAGTACAAAACATTACATATAAACTGTTGTAGAACAAAACATTACATATAGACTTGGAGTACAAACATTACATATAGACTGTTGTAGTACAAAACATTACATATAGACTGTTGTAGAACAAAACCTTACATATAGACTGGTGTAGTACAAAACATTAGATATAGACTGGTGTAGTACAAAACATTACATAGACTGTTGTAGTACAAAACATTACATATAAACTGGTGTAGTACAAAACATTACATATAGACTGTTGGAGTACAAAACATTACATATAGGCTGTTGTAGTACAACACATTACATATAGACTTGTAGTACAAAACATTACATATAGACTGTTGTAGTACAAAACATTACATATAGACTGTTGTACAAAACATTACATATAGACTTGTAGTACAAAACTTTACATATAGACTTGTAGTACAAAACATTACATATAGACTGTTGTACAAAACATTACATATAGACTGTTGTAGTACACAACATTGCATATAGACTGTTGTAGTACAAAACATTGCATATAGACTTGTAGTGCAAAGCATTAGATATAGACTGTTGTAGTACAAAACATTACATATAAACTGTTGTAGTACAAAACATTACATATAGACTGTTGTAGTACAAAACAATACATATAGACTGTTGTAGTACAAAACCTTACATATAGACTGTTGTAGTACAAAACAATACACATAGACTGTTGGAGTACAAACATTACATATAGACTGTTGTAGTACAAAACATTACATATAGACTGTTGTAGTACAAAACCTTACATATAGACTGGTGTAGTACAAAACATTACATGTAGACTGGTGTAGTACAAAACATTACATAGACTGTTGTAGTACAAAACATTACATATAGACTGGTGTAGTACAAAACATTACATATAGACTGTTGTAGTACAAAACATTGCATATAGACTGTTGTAGTACAAAACATTACATATAGACTGTTGTAGTACAAAACATTACATATAGACTGGTGTAGTACAAAACATTACATATAGACTGGTGTAGTACAAAACATTACATATAGACTGGTGTAGTACAAAACATTACATATAGACTGGAGTAGTACAAAACATTACATATAGACTGTTGGAGTACAAAACTGCATACAGAGTGTTGTAGTACAAAACATTGCATATAGACTGTTGTAGTACAAAACATTACATATAGACTGTTTTAGTACAAAACATTACATATAGACTGTTGTAGTACAAAACATTGCATATAGACTGTTATAGTACAAAACATTACATATAGACTGTTGTAGTACAAAACATTTCACATAGACCGTTGTTGTACAAAACATTGCATATAGACTTGTAGTACAAAACATTACATATAGACTGGTGTAGTACAACACATTACATATAGACTGGTGTAGTACAAAACATTACATATAGACTGGTGTAGTACAAAACATTACATATAGACTGGTGTAGTACAAAACATTACATATAGACTGTTGGAGTACAAAACATTGCATACAGACTGTTGTAGTACAAAACATTGCATATAGACTTGTAGTACAAAACATTACATATAGACTGTTGTAATACAAAACATTACATATAGACTGTTGTAGTACAAAACATTGCATATAGACTTGTAGTACAAAACATTGCATATAGACTGTTGTAGTACAAAACATTGCATATAGACTGTTGTACAAAACATTGCATATAGACTTGTAGTACAAAACATTACATATAGACTGTTGTAGTACAAAACATTACATATAGACTGTTGTAGTACAAAACAATACATATAGACTGTTGGAGTACAAAACATTGCATATAGACTGTTGGAGTACAAAACATTGCATATAGACTGTTGTAGTACAAAACAATACATATAGACTGTTGGAGTACAAAGCATTGCATATAGACTGTTGTAGTACAAAACATTGCATATAGACTTGTAGTACAAAACATTACATATAGACTGTTGTAGTACAAAACATTACATATAGACTGTTGTAGTACAAAACATTACATATAGACTGTTGGAGTACAAAACATTACATATAGACTGTTGGAGTACAAAACATTACATATAGGCTGTTGTAGTACAAAACATTACATATAGACTTGTAGTACAAAACATTACATATAGACTTGTAGTACAAAACATTACATATAGACTGTTGTACAAAACATTACATATAGACTTGTACAAAACATTACATATAGACTTGTAGTACAAAACATTACAGATAGACTTGTACAAAACATTGCATATAGACTTGTAGTACAAAACATTACATATAGACTGTTGTAGTACACAACATTGCATATAGACTTGTAGTACAAAACATTACATATAGACTTGTAGTGCAAAGCATTAGATATAGACTGGTGTAGTACAAAACATTACATATAAACTGTTGTAGAACAAAACATTACATATAGACTGTTGTAGTACAAAACATTACATATAGACTTGTAGAACAAAACCTTACATATAAACTGGTGTAGTACAAAACATTAGATATAGACTGGTGTAGTACAAAACATTACATAGACTGTTGTAGTACAAAACATTACATATAAACTGGTGTAGTACAAAACATTACATATAGACTGGTGTAGTACAAAACATTACATATAGACTGTTGTAGTACAAAACATTGCATATAGACTGTTGTAGTACAAAACATTACATATAGACTTGTAGTACAAAACATTACATATAGACTGGTGTAGTACAAAACATTACATATAGACTGGTGTAGTACAAAACATTACATACAGACTGGTGTAGTACAAAACATTACATACAGACTGGTGTAGTACAAAACATTACATATAGACTGTTGGAGTACAAAACATTGCATACAGACTGTTGTAGTACAAAGCATTGCATATAGACTTGTAGTACAAAACATTACATATAGACTGTTGTAGTACAAAACATGACATATAGACTGTTGTAGTACAAAACATTGCATATAGACTGTTGTAGTACAAAACATTACATATAAACTGTTGTAGTACAAAACATTACATATAAACTGGTGTAGTACAAAACATTACATATAGACTGGTGTAGTACAAAACATTACATATAGACTGGTGTAGTACAAAACATTACATACAGACTGGTGTAGTACAAAACATTACATATAGACTGGTGTAGTACAAAACATTACATATAGACTGTTGGAGTACAAAACATTGCATACAGAGTGTTGTAGTACAAAACATTGCATATAGACTGTTGTAGTACAAAACATTACATATAGACTGTTGTAGTACAAAACATGACAGACTTGTAGTACAAAACATTGCATATAGACTGTTGTAGTACAAAACATTACATATAGACTGTTGTAGTACAAAACATTACATATAGACTGGTGTAGTACAAAACATTACATATAGACTGGTGTAGTACAAAACATTACATAAAGACTGGTGTAGTACAAAACATTACATATAGACTGTTGGAGTACAAAACTTTGCATACAGACTGTTGTAGTACAAAACATTGCATATAGACTGTTGTAGTACAAAACATTACATATAGACTGTTGTAGTACAAAACATTACATATAGACTTGTAGTACAACACATTGCATATAGACTGTTGTAGTACAAAACATTACATATAGACGGTTGTAGTACAAAACATTGCACATAGACTGTTGTAGTACAAAACATTGCATATAGACTTGTACAAAACATTACATATAAACTGTTGGAGTACAAAACATTGCATATAGACTGTTGGAGTACAAAACATTACATATAGACTGTTGTAGTACAAAACAATACATATAGACTGTTGGAGTACATAGCATTGCATATAGACTGTTGTAGTACAAAACATTGCATATAGACTTGTAGTACAAAACATTACATATAGACTGTTGTAGTACAAAACATTACATAAACTGTTGGAGTACAAAACAGTACATATAGACTGTTGTAGTACAAAACATTACATATAGACTGTTGGAGTACAAAACATTACATATAGACTGCTGGAGTACAAAACATTACATATAGGCTGTTGTAGTACAAAACATTACATATAGACTTGTAGTACAAAATATTACATATAGACTTGTAGTACAAAACATTACATATAGACTTGTAGTACAAAACATTACATATAGACTTGTACAAAACATTACATATAGACTTGTAGTACAAAACTTTACATATAGACTTGTAGTACAAAACATTACAGATAGACTTGTACAAAACATTACATATAGACTTGTAGTACAAAACATTACATATAGATTTGTAGTACAAAACATTACATATAGACTGTTGTAGTACACAACATTGCATATAGACTGTTGTAGTACAAAACATTACATATAGACTTGTAGTGCAAAGCATTAGATATAGACTGTTGTAGTACAAAACATTACATATAAACTGTTGTAGTACAAAACATTACATATAGACTGGTGTAGTACAAAACATTACATATAGACTTGTACAAAACATTACATATAGACTTGTAGTACAAAACTTTACATATAGACTTGTAGTACAAAACTTTACATATAGACTGTTGTACAAAACATTACATATAGACTTGTAGTACAAAACATTACATATAGACTGTTGTAGTACACAACATTACATATAGACTGTTGTAGTACACAACATTGCATATAGACTGTTGTAGTACAAAACATTACATATAGACTTGTAGTGCAAAGCATTAGATATAGACTGTTGTAGTACAAAACATTACATATAAACTGTTGTAGTACAAAACATTACATATAGACTGGTGTAGTACAAAACATTACATATAGACTGGTGTAGTACAAAACATTACATATAGACTGGTGTAGTACAAAACATTACATATAGACTGGTGTAGTACAAAACATTACATATAGACTGTTGTAGTACAAAACATTGCATATAGACTGTTGTAGTACAAAACATTACATATAGACTGTTGTAGTACAAAACATTACATATAGACTGGTGTAGTACAAAACATTACATATAGTCTGGTGTAGTACAAAACATTACATATAGACTGGTGTAGTACAAAACATTACATATAGACTGGTGTAGTACAAAACATTACATATAGACTGTTGGAGTACAAAACATTGTATACAGACTGTTGTAGTACAAAACATTGCATATAGACTGTTGTAGTACAAAACATTACATATAGACTGTTGTAGTACAAAACATTGCATATAGACTGTTGTAGTACAAAACATTACATATAGACTGTTGTAGTACAAAACATTGCATATAGACTTGTAGTACAAAACATTGCGTATAGACTGTTGTACAAAACATTACATATAAACTGTTGGGAGTACAAAACATTGCATATAGACTGTTGGAGTACAAAACATTACATATAGACTGTTGTAGTACAAAACAATACATATAGACTGTTGGAGTACAAAACATTGCATATAGACTGTTGGAGTACAAAACATTGCATATAGACTGTTGTAGTACACAACAATACATATAGACTGTTGGAGTACAAAGCATTGCATATAGACTGTTGTAGTACAAAACATTGCATATAGACTTGTAGTACAAAACATTACATATAGACTGTTGTAGTACAAAACATTACATAAACTGTTGGAGTACAAAACAGTACATATAGACTGTTGTAGTACAAAACATTACATATAGACTGTTGGAGTACAAAAAAATTACATATAGGCTGTTGTAGTACAAAACATTACATATAGACTTGTAGTACAAAACATTACATATAGACTGTTGTAGTACAAAACATTACATATAGACTTGTAGTACAAAACTTTACATATAGACTTGTAGTACAAAACATTACAGATAGACTTATACAAAACATTACATATAGACTTGTAGTACAAAACATTACATATAGACTGTTGTAGTACACAACATTGCATATAGACTGTTGTAGTACAAAACATTGCATATAGACTGTTGTACAAAACATTGCATATAGACTTGTAGTACAAAACATTACATATAGACTGTTGTAGTACAAAACATTACATATAGACTGTTGTAGTACAAAACAATACATATAGACTGTTGGAGTACAAAACATTGCATATAGACTGTTGGAGTACAAAACATTGCATATAGACTGTTGTAGTACAAAACAATACATATAGACTGTTGGAGTACAACGCATTGCATATAGACTGTTGTAGTACAAAACATTGCATATAGACTTGTAGTACAAAACATTACATATAGACTGTTGTAGTACAAAACATTACATAAACTGTTGGAGTACAAAACATTACATATAGACTGTTGTAGTACAAAACATTACATATAGACTGTTGGAGTACAAAACATTACATATAGACTGTTGGAGTACAAAACATTACATATAGGCTGTTGTAGTACAACACATTACATATAGACTTGTAGTACAACACATTACATATAGATTTGTAGTACAAAACATTACATATAGACTTTTGTAGTACACAACATTGCATATAGACTGTTGTAGTACAAAACATTACATATAGACTTGTAGTGCAAAGCATTAGATATAGACTGTTGTAGTACAAAACATTACATATAAACTGTTGTAGTACAAAACATTACATATAGACTGGTGTAGTACAAAACATTACATATAGACTTGTACAAAACATTACATATAGACTTGTAGTACAAAACTTTACATATAGACTTGTAGTACAAAACTTTACATATAGACTGTTGTACAAAACATTACATATAGACTTGTAGTACACAACATTACATATAGACTGTTGTAGTACACAACATTACATATAGACTGTTGTAGTACACAACATTGCATATAGACTGTTGTAGTACAAAACATTACATATAGACTTGTAGTGCAAAGCATTAGATATAGACTGTTGTAGTACAAAACATTACATATAAACTGTTGTAGTACAAAACATTACATATAGACTGGAGTAGTACAAAACATTACATATAGACTGGTGTAGTACAAAACATTACATATAGACTGGTGTAGTACAAAACTTACATATAGACTGGTGTAGTACAAAACATTACATATAGACTGTTGTAGTACAAAACATTGCATATAGACTGTTGTAGTACAAAACATTACATATAGACTGTTGTAGTACAAAACATTACATATAGACTGGTGTAGTACAAAACATTACATATAGTCTGGTGTAGTACAAAACATTACATATAGACTGGTGTAGTACAAAACATTACATATAGACTGGTGTAGTACAAAACATTACATATAGACTGTTGGAGTACAAAACATTGTATACAGACTGTTGTAGTACAAAACATTGCATATAGACTGTTGTAGTACAAAACATTACATATAGACTGTTGTAGTACAAAACATTGCATATAGACTGTTGTAGTACAAAACATTACATATAGACTGTTGTAGTACAAAACATTGCATATAGACTTGTAGTACAAAACATTGCGTATAGACTGTTGTACAAAACATTACATATAAACTGTTGGGAGTACAAAACATTGCATATAGACTGTTGGAGTACAAAACATTACATATAGACTGTTGTAGTACAAAACAATACATATAGACTGTTGGAGTACAAAACATTGCATATAGACTGTTGGAGTACAAAACATTGCATATAGACTGTTGTAGTACAAAACAATACATATAGACTGTTGGAGTACAAAGCATTGCATATAGACTGTTGTAGTACAAAACATTGCATATAGACTTGTAGTACAAAACATTACATATAGACTGTTGTAGTACAAAACATTACATAAACTGTTGGAGTACAAAACAGTACATATAGACTGTTGTAGTACAAAACATTACATATAGACTGTTGGAGTACAAAAAAATTACATATAGGCTGTTGTAGTACAAAACATTACATATAGACTTGTAGTACAATACATTACATATAGACTGTTGTAGTACAAAACATTACATATAGACTTGTAGTACAAAACTTTACATATAGACTTGTAGTACAAAACATTACAGATAGACTTATACAAAACATTACATATAGACTTGTAGTACAAAACATTACATATAGACTGTTGTAGTACACAACATTGCATATAGACTGTTGTAGTACAAAACATTGCATATAGACTGTTGTACAAAACATTGCATATAGACTTGTAGTACAAAACATTACATATAGACTGTTGTAGTACAAAACATTACATATAGACTGTTGTAGTACAAAACAATACATATAGACTGTTGGAGTACAAAACATTGCATATAGACTGTTGGAGTACAAAACATTGCATATAGACTGTTGTAGTACAAAACAATACATATAGACTGTTGGAGTACAACGCATTGCATATAGACTGTTGTAGTACAAAACATTGCATATAGACTTGTAGTACAAAACATTACATATAGACTGTTGTAGTACAAAACATTACATAAACTGTTGGAGTACAAAACATTACATATAGACTGTTGTAGTACAAAACATTACATATAGACTGTTGGAGTACAAAACATTACATATAGACTGTTGGAGTACAAAACATTACATATAGGCTGTTGTAGTACAAAACATTACATATAGACTTGTAGTACAACACATTACATATAGACTTGTAGTACAAAACATTACATATAGACTGTTGTAGTACAAAACATTACATATAGACTTGTACAAAACATTACATATAGACTTGTAGTACAAAACTTTACATATAGACTTGTAGTACAAAACATTACAGATAGACTTGTACAAAACATTGCATATAGACTTGTAGTACAAAACATTACATATAGACTGTTGTAGTACACAACATTGCATATAGACTGTTGTAGTACAAAACATTACATATAGACTTGTAGTGCAAAGCATTAGATATAGACTGGTGTAGTACAAAACATTACATATAAACTGTTGTAGAACAAAACATTACATATAGACTTGGAGTACAAACATTACATATAGACTGTTGTAGTACAAAACATTACATATAGACTGTTGTAGAACAAAACCTTACATATAGACTGGTGTAGTACAAAACATTAGATATAGACTGGTGTAGTACAAAACATTACATAGACTGTTGTAGTACAAAACATTACATATAAACTGGTGTAGTACAAAACATTACATATAGACTGGTGTAGTACAAAACATTACATATAGACTGTTGTAGTACAAAACATTGCATATAGACTGTTGTAGTACAAAACATTACATATAGACTTGTAGTACAAAACATTACATATAGACTGGTGTAGTAGAAAACATTACATATAGACTGGTGTAGTACAAAACATTACATACAGACTGGTGTAGTACAAAACATTACATATATACTGGTGTAGTACAAAACATTACATATAGACTGTTGGAGTACAAAACATTGCATACAGACTGTTGTAGTACAAAGCATTGCATATAGACTTGTAGTACAAAACATTACATATAGACTGTTGTAGTACAAAACATGACATATAGACTGTTGTAGTACAAAACATTGCATATAGACTGTTGTAGTACAAAACATTACATATAGACTGTTGTAGTACAAAACATTACATATAAACTGGTGTAGTACAAAACATTACATATAGACTGGTGTAGTACAAAACATTACATATAGACTGGTGTAGTACAAAACATTACATACAGACTGGTGTAGTACAAAACATTACATATAGACTTGTAGTACAACACATTACATATAGACTTGTAGTACAAAACATTACATATAGACTGTTGTAGTACAAAACATTACATATAGACTGTTGTACAAAACATTACATATAGACTTGTAGTACAAAACTTTACATATAGACTTGTAGTACAAAACATTACAGATAGACTTGTACAAAACATTGCATATAGACTTGTAGTACAAAACATTACATATAGACTGTTGTAGTACACAACATTGCATATAGACTGTTGTAGTACAAAACATTACATATAGACTTGTAGTGCAAAGCATTAGATATAGACTGGTGTAGTACAAAACATTACATATAAACTGTTGTAGAACAAAACATTACATATAGACTGTTGGAGTACAAACATTACATATAGACTGTTGTAGTACAAAACATTACATATAGACTGTTGTAGAACAAAACCTTACATATAGACTGGTGTAGTACAAAACATTAGATATAGACTTGTGTAGTACAAAACATTACATAGACTGTTGTAGTACAAAACATTACATATAAACTGGTGTAGTACAAAACATTACATATAGACTGGTGTAGTACAAAACATTACATATAGACTGTTGTAGTACAAAACATTGCATATAGACTGTTGTAGTACAAAACATTACATATAGACTTGTAGTACACAACATTACATATAGACTGGTGTAGTAGAAAACATTACATATAGACTGGTGTAGTACAAAACATTACATACAGACTGGTGTAGTACAAAACATTACATATAGACTGGTGTAGTACAAAACATTACATATAGACTGTTGGAGTACAAAACATTGCATACAGACTGTTGTAGTACAAAGCATTGCATATAGACTTGTAGTACAAAACATTACATATAGACTGTTGTAGTACAAAACATGACATATAGACTGTTGTAGTACAAAACATTGCATATAGACTGTTGTAGTACAAAACATTACATATAGACTGTTGTAGTACAAAACATTACATATAAACTGGTGTAGTACAAAACATTACATATAGACTGGTGTAGTACAAAACATTACATATAGACTGGTGTAGTACAAAACATTACATACAGACTGGTGTAGTACAAAACATTACATATAGACTGGTGTAGTACAAAACATTACATATAGACTGTTGTAGTACAAAACATTGCATATAGACTGTTGTAGTACAAAACATTACATATAGACTTGTAGTACAAAACATTACATATAGACTGGTGTAGTAGAAAACATTACATATAGACTGGTGTAGTACAAAACATTACATACAGACTGGTGTAGTACAAAACATTACATATAGACTGGTGTAGTACAAAACATTACATATAGACTGTTGGAGTACAAAACATTGCATACAGACTGTTGTAATACAAAGCATTGCATATAGACTTGTAGTACAAAACATTACATATAGACTGTTGTAGTACAAAACATGACATATAGACTGTTGTAGTACAAAACATTGCATATAGACTGTTGTAGTACAAAACATTACATATAGACTGTTGTAGTACAAAACATTACATATAAACTGGTGTAGTACAAAACATTACATATAGACTGGTGTAGTACAAAACATTACATATAGACTGGTGTAGTACAAAACATTACATACAGACTGGTGTAGTACAAAACATTACATATAGACTGGTGTAGTACAAAACATTACATATAGACTGTTGGAGTACACAACATTGCATACAGACTGTTGTAGTACAAAACATTGCATATAGACTGTTGTAGTACAAAACATTACATATAGACTGTTGTAGTACAAAACATGACAGACTTGTAGTACAAAACATTGCATATAGACTGTTGTAGTACAAAACATTACATATAGACTGTTGTAGTACAAAACATTACATATAGACTGGTGTAGTACAAAACATTACATATAGACTGGTGTAGTACAAAACATTACATATAGACTGGTGTAGTACAAAACATTACATAAAGACTGGTGTAGTAGAAAACATTACATATAGACTGTTGGAGTACAAAACTTTGCATACAGACTGTTGTAGTACAAAACATTGCATATAGACTGTTGTAGTACAAAACATTACATATAGACTGTTGTAGTACAAAACATTACATATAGACTGTTGTAGTACAACACATTGCATATAGACTGTTGTAGTACAAAACATTACATATAGACTGTTGTAGTACAAAACATTGCACATAGACTGTTGTAGTACAAAACATTACATATAGACTTGTACAAAACATTACATATAAACTGTTGGAGTACAAAACATTGCATATAGACTGTTGGAGTACAAAACATTACATATAGACTGTTGTAGTACAAAACAATACATATAGACTGTTGGAGTACATAGCATTGCATATAGACTGTTGTAGTACAAAACATTGCATATAGACTTGTAGTACAACACATTACATATAGACTGTTGTAGTACAAAACATTACATAAACTGTTGGAGTACAAAACAGTACATATAGATTGTTGTAGTACAAAACATTACATATAGACTGTTGGAGTACAAAACATTACATATAGACTGCTGGAGTACAAAACATTACATATAGGCTGTTGTAGTACAAAACATTACATATAGACTGTTGTAGTACAAAACATTACATATAGACTTGTAGTACAAAACATTACATATAGACTTGTACAAAACATTACATATAGACTTGTAGTACACAACTTTACATATAGACTTGTAGTACAAAACATTACAGATAGACTTGTACAAAACATTACAGATAGACTTGTAGTACAAAACATTACATATAGACTTGTAGTACAAAACATTACATATAGACTGTTGTAGTACAAAACATTACATATAGACTTGTACAAAACATTACATATAGACTTGTAGTACAAAACTTTACATATAGACTTGTAGTACAAAACTTTACATATAGACTTGTAGTACAAAACATTACATATAGACTGTTGGAGTACAAAACATTGCATACAGACTGTTGTAGTACAAAGCATTGCATATAGACTTGTAGTACAAAACATTACATATAGACTGTTGTAGTACAAAACATGACATATAGACTGTTGTAGTACAAAACATTGCATATAGACTGTTGTAGTACAAAACATTACATATAGACTGTTGTAGTACAAAACATTACATATAAACTGGTGTAGTACAAAACATTACATATAGACTGGTGTAGTACAAAACATTACATATAGACTGGTGTAGTACAAAACATTACATACAGACTGGTGTAGTACAAAACATTACATATAGACTTGTAGTACAACACATTACATATAGACTTGTAGTACAAAACATTACATATAGACTGTTGTAGTACAAAACATTACATATAGACTGTTGTACAAAACATTACATATAGACTTGTAGTACAAAACTTTACATATAGACTTGTAGTACAAAACATTACAGATAGACTTGTACAAAACATTGCATATAGACTTGTAGTACAAAACATTACATATAGACTGTTGTAGTACACAACATTGCATATAGACTGTTGTAGTACAAAACATTACATATAGACTTGTAGTGCAAAGCATTAGATATAGACTGGTGTAGTACAAAACATTACATATAAACTGTTGTAGAACAAAACATTACATATAGACTGTTGGAGTACAAACATTACATATAGACTGTTGTAGTACAAAACATTACATATAGACTGTTGTAGAACAAAACCTTACATATAGACTGGTGTAGTACAAAACATTAGATATAGACTTGTGTAGTACAAAACATTACATAGACTGTTGTAGTACAAAACATTACATATAAACTGGTGTAGTACAAAACATTACATATAGACTGGTGTAGTACAAAACATTACATATAGACTGTTGTAGTACAAAACATTGCATATAGACTGTTGTAGTACAAAACATTACATATAGACTTGTAGTACACAACATTACATATAGACTGGTGTAGTAGAAAACATTACATATAGACTGGTGTAGTACAAAACATTACATACAGACTGGTGTAGTACAAAACATTACATATAGACTGGTGTAGTACAAAACATTACATATAGACTGTTGGAGTACAAAACATTGCATACAGACTGTTGTAGTACAAAGCATTGCATATAGACTTGTAGTACAAAACATTACATATAGACTGTTGTAGTACAAAACATGACATATAGACTGTTGTAGTACAAAACATTGCATATAGACTGTTGTAGTACAAAACATTACATATAGACTGTTGTAGTACAAAACATTACATATAAACTGGTGTAGTACAAAACATTACATATAGACTGGTGTAGTACAAAACATTACATATAGACTGGTGTAGTACAAAACATTACATACAGACTGGTGTAGTACAAAACATTACATATAGACTGGTGTAGTACAAAACATTACATATAGACTGTTGTAGTACAAAACATTGCATATAGACTGTTGTAGTACAAAACATTACATATAGACTTGTAGTACAAAACATTACATATAGACTGGTGTAGTAGAAAACATTACATATAGACTGGTGTAGTACAAAACATTACATACAGACTGGTGTAGTACAAAACATTACATATAGACTGGTGTAGTACAAAACATTACATATAGACTGTTGGAGTACAAAACATTGCATACAGACTGTTGTAATACAAAGCATTGCATATAGACTTGTAGTACAAAACATTACATATAGACTGTTGTAGTACAAAACATGACATATAGACTGTTGTAGTACAAAACATTGCATATAGACTGTTGTAGTACAAAACATTACATATAGACTGTTGTAGTACAAAACATTACATATAAACTGGTGTAGTACAAAACATTACATATAGACTGGTGTAGTACAAAACATTACATATAGACTGGTGTAGTACAAAACATTACATACAGACTGGTGTAGTACAAAACATTACATATAGACTGGTGTAGTACAAAACATTACATATAGACTGTTGGAGTACACAACATTGCATACAGACTGTTGTAGTACAAAACATTGCATATAGACTGTTGTAGTACAAAACATTACATATAGACTGTTGTAGTACAAAACATGACAGACTTGTAGTACAAAACATTGCATATAGACTGTTGTAGTACAAAACATTACATATAGACTGTTGTAGTACAAAACATTACATATAGACTGGTGTAGTACAAAACATTACATATAGACTGGTGTAGTACAAAACATTACATATAGACTGGTGTAGTACAAAACATTACATAAAGACTGGTGTAGTAGAAAACATTACATATAGACTGTTGGAGTACAAAACTTTGCATACAGACTGTTGTAGTACAAAACATTGCATATAGACTGTTGTAGTACAAAACATTACATATAGACTGTTGTAGTACAAAACATTACATATAGACTGTTGTAGTACAACACATTGCATATAGACTGTTGTAGTACAAAACATTACATATAGACTGTTGTAGTACAAAACATTGCACATAGACTGTTGTAGTACAAAACATTACATATAGACTTGTACAAAACATTACATATAAACTGTTGGAGTACAAAACATTGCATATAGACTGTTGGAGTACAAAACATTACATATAGACTGTTGTAGTACAAAACAATACATATAGACTGTTGGAGTACATAGCATTGCATATAGACTGTTGTAGTACAAAACATTGCATATAGACTTGTAGTACAACACATTACATATAGACTGTTGTAGTACAAAACATTGCATAAACTGTTGGAGTACAAAACAGTACATATAGATTGTTGTAGTACAAAACATTACATATAGACTGTTGGAGTACAAAACATTACATATAGACTGCTGGAGTACAAAACATTACATATAGGCTGTTGTAGTACAAAACATTACATATAGACTGTTGTAGTACAAAACATTACATATAGACTTGTAGTACAAAACATTACATATAGACTTGTACAAAACATTACATATAGACTTGTAGTACACAACTTTACATATAGACTTGTAGTACAAAACATTACAGATAGACTTGTACAAAACATTACAGATAGACTTGTAGTACAAAACATTACATATAGACTTGTAGTACAAAACATTACATATAGACTGTTGTAGTACAAAACATTACATATAGACTTGTACAAAACATTACATATAGACTTGTAGTACAAAACTTTACATATAGACTTGTAGTACAAAACTTTACATATAGACTGTTGTAGTACAAAACATTACATATAGACTTGTACAAAACTTTACATATAGACTTGTAGTACAAAACATTACATATAGACTTGTACAAAACTTTACATATAGACTTGTAGTACAAAACATTACATATAGACTTGTAGTACACAACATTGCATATAGACTGTTGTAGTACAAAACATTACATATAGACTTGTAGTGCAAAGCATTAGATATAGACTGTTGTAGTACAAAACATTACATATAAACTGTTGTAGTACAAAACATTGCATATAGACTGTTGGAGTACAAACATTATATATAGACTGGTGTAGTACAAAACATTACATATAGACTGGTGTAGTACAAAACATTACATATAGACTGGTGTAGTACAAAACATTACATATAGACTGGTGTAGTACAAAACATTACATATAGACTGTTGTAGTACAAAACATTGCATATAGACTGTTGTAGTACAAAACATTACATATAGACTGTTGTAGTACAAAACATTACATAAACTGTTGGAGTACAAAACATTACATATAGACTGTTGTAGTACAAAACATTACATATAGACTGTTGGAGTACAAAACATTACATATAGACTGTTGGAGTACAAAACATTACATATAGGCTGTTGTAGTACAAAACATTACATATAGACTTGTAGTACAACACATTACATATAGACTTGTAGTACAAAACATTACATATAGACTGTTGTAGTACAAAACATTACATATAGACTGTTGTACAAAACATTACATATAGACTTGTAGTACAAAACTTTACATATAGACTTGTAGTACAAAACATTACAGATAGACTTGTACAAAACATTGCATATAGACTTGTAGTACAAAACATTACATATAGACTGTTGTAGTACACAACATTGCATATAGACTGTTGTAGTACAAAACATTACATATAGACTTGTAGTGCAAAGCATTAGATATAGACTGGTGTAGTACAAAACATTACATATAAACTGTTGTAGAACAAAACATTACATATAGACTGTTGGAGTACAAACATTACATATAGACTGTTGTAGTACAAAACATTACATATAGACTGTTGTAGAACAAAACCTTACATATAGACTGGTGTAGTACAAAACATTAGATATAGACTGGTGTAGTACAAAACATTACATAGACTGTTGTAGTACAAAACATTACATATAAACTGGTGTAGTACAAAACATTACATATAGACTGGTGTAGTACAAAACATTACATATAGACTGTTGTAGTACAAAACATTGCATATAGACTGTTGTAGTACAAAACATTACATATAGACTTGTAGTACAAAACATTACATATAGACTGGTGTAGTAGAAAACATTACATATAGACTGGTGTAGTACAAAACATTACATACAGACTGGTGTAGTACAAAACATTACATATATACTGGTGTAGTATAAAACATTACATATAGACTGTTGGAGTACAAAACATTGCATACAGACTGTTGTAGTACAAAGCATTGCATATAGACTTGTAGTACAAAACATTACATATAGACTGTTGTAGTACAAAACATGACATATAGACTGTTGTAGTACAAAACATTGCATACAGACTGTTGTAGTACAAAACATTACATATAGACTGTTGTAGTACAAAACATTACATATAAACTGGTGTAGTACAAAACATTACATATAGACTGGTGTAGTACAAAACATTACATATAGACTGGTGTAGTACAAAACATTACATACAGACTGGTGTAGTACAAAACATTACATATAGACTTGTAGTACAACACATTACATATAGACTTGTAGTACAAAACATTACATATAGACTGTTGTAGTACAAAACATTACATATAGACTGTTGTACAAAACATTACATATAGACTTGTAGTACAAAACTTTACATATAGACTTGTAGTACAAAACATTACAGATAGACTTGTACAAAACATTGCATATAGACTTGTAGTACAAAACATTACATATAGACTGTTGTAGTACACAACATTGCATATAGACTGTTGTAGTACAAAACATTACATATAGACTTGTAGTGCAAAGCATTAGATATAGACTGGTGTAGTACAAAACATTACATATAAACTGTTGTAGAACAAAACATTACATATAGACTGTTGGAGTACAAACATTACATATAGACTGTTGTAGTACAAAACATTACATATAGACTTGTAGAACAAAACCTTACATATAGACTGGTGTAGTACAAAACATTAGATATAGACTTGTGTAGTACAAAACATTACATAGACTGTTGTAGTACAAAACATTACATATAAACTGGTGTAGTACAAAACATTACATATAGACTGGTGTAGTACAAAACATTACATATAGACTGTTGTAGTACAAAACATTGCATATAGACTGTTGTAGTACAAAACATTACATATAGACTTGTAGTACAAAACATTACATATAGACTGGTGTAGTAGAAAACATTACATATAGACTGGTGTAGTACAAAACATTACATACAGACTGGTGTAGTACAAAACATTACATATAGACTGGTGTAGTACAAAACATTACATATAGACTGTTGGAGTACAAAACATTGCATACAGACTGTTGTAGTACAAAGCATTGCATATAGACTTGTAGTACAAAACATTACATATAGACTGTTGTAGTACAAAACATGACATATAGACTGTTGTAGTACAAAACATTGCATATAGACTGTTGTAGTACAAAACATTACATATAGACTGTTGTAGTACAAAACATTACATATAAACTGGTGTAGTACAAAACATTACATATAGACTGGTGTAGTACAAAACATTACATATAGACTGTTGGAGTACAAAACATTGCATACAGACTGTTGTAGTACAACACATTGCATATAGACTGTTGTAGTACAAAACATTACATATAGACTGTTGTAGTACAAAACATGACAGACTTGTAGTACAAAACATTGCATATAGACTGTTGTAGTACAAAACATTACATATAGACTGTTGTAGTACAAAACATTACATATAGACTGGTGTAGTACAAAACATTACATATAGACTGGTGTAGTACAAAACATTACATATAGACTGGTGTAGTACAAAACATTACATAAAGACTGGTGTAGTAGAAAACATTACATATAGACTGTTGGAGTACAAAACTTTGCATACAGACTGTTGTAGTACAAAACATTGCATATAGACTGTTGTAGTACAAAACATTACATATAGACTGTTGTAGTACAAAACATTACATATAGACTGTTGTAGTACAACACATTGCATATAGACTGTTGTAGTACAAAACATTACATATAGACTGTTGTAGTACAAAACATTGCACATAGACTGTTGTAGTACAAAACATTACATATAGACTTGTACAAAACATTACATATAAACTGATGGAGTACAAAACATTGCATATAGACTGTTGGAGTACAAAACATTACATATAGACTGTTGTAGTACAAAACAATACATATAGACTGTTGGAGTACATAGCATTGCATATAGACTGTTGTAGTACAAAGCATTGCATATAGACTTGTAGTACAAAACATTACATATATACTGTTGTAGTACAAAACATGACATATAGACTGTTGTAGTACAAAACATTGCATATAGACTGTTGTAGTACAAAACATTACATATAGACTGTTGTAGTACAAAACATTACATATAAACTGGTGTAGTACAAAACATTACATATAGACTGGTGTAGTACAAAACATTACATATAGACTGTTGGAGTACAAAACATTGCATACAGACTGTTGTAGTACAAAACATTGCATATAGACTGTTGTAGTACAAAACATTACATATAGACTGTTGTAGTACAAAACATGACAGACTTGTAGTACAAAACATTGCATATAGACTGTTGTAGTACAAAACATTACATATAGACTGTTGTAGTACAAAACATTACATATAGACTGGTGTAGTACAAAACATTACATATAGACTGGTGTAGTACAAAACATTACATATAGACTTGTGTAGTACAAAACATTACATAAAGACTGGTGTAGTAGAAAACATTACATATAGACTGTTGGAGTACAAAACTTTGCATACAGACTGTTGTAGTACAAAACATTGCATATAGACTGTTGTAGTACAAAACATTACATATAGACTGTTGTAGTACAAAACATTACATATAGACTGTTGTAGTACAACACATTGCATATAGACTGTTGTAGTACAAAACATTACATATAGACTGTTGTAGTACAAAACATTGCACATAGACTGTTGTAGTACAAAACATTACATATAGACTTGTACAAAACATTACATATAAACTGTTGGAGTACAAAACATTGCATATAGACTGTTGGAGTACAAAACATTACATATAGACTGTTGTAGTACAAAACAATACATATAGACTGTTGGAGTACATAGCATTGCATATAGACTGTTGTAGTACAAAACATTGCATATAGACTTGTAGTACAAAACATTACATATAGACTGTTGTAGTACAAAACATTACATAAACTGTTGGAGTACAAAACAGTACATATAGATTGTTGTAGTACAAAACATTACATATAGACTGTTGGAGTACAAAACATTACATATAGACTGCTGGAGTACAAAACATTACATATAGGCTGTTGTAGTACAAAACATTACATATAGACTGTTGTAGTACAAAATATTACATATAGACTTGTAGTACAAAACATTACATATAGACTTGTAGTACAAAACATTACATATAGACTTGTACAAAACATTACATATAGACTTGTAGTACACAACTTTACATATAGACTTGTAGTACAAAACATTACAGATAGACTTGTACAAAACATTACATATAGACTTGTAGTACAAAACATTACATATAGACTTGTAGTACAAAACATTACATATAGACTGTTGTAGTACAAAACATTACATATAGACTTGTACAAAACATTACATATAGACTTGTAGTACAAAACTTTACATATAGACTTGTAGTACAAAACTTTACATATAGACTTGTAGTACAAAACATTACATATAGACTTGTAGTACACAACATTGCATATAGACTGTTGTAGTACAAAACATTACATATAGACTTGTAGTGCAAAGCATTAGATATAGACTGTTGTAGTACAAAACATTACATATAAACTGTTGTAGTACAAAACATTGCATATAGACTGTTGGAGTACAAACATTATATATAGACTGGTGTAGTACAAAACATTACATATAGACTGGTGTAGTACAAAACATTACATATAGACTGGTGTAGTACAAAACATTACATATAGACTGGTGTAGTACAAAACATTACATATAGACTGGTGTAGTACAAAACATTACATATAGACTGTTGTAGTACAAAACATTGCATATAGACTGTTGTAGTACAAAACATTACATATAGACTGTTGTAGTACAAAACATTACATATAGACTGGTGTAGTACAAAACATTACATATAGACTGGTGTAGTACAAAACATTACATATAGACTGTTGGAGATCAAAACATTGCATACAGACTGTTGTAGTACAAAACATTGCATATAGACTGTTGTAGTACAAAACATTACATATAGACTGTTGTAGTACAAAACATTGCATATAGACTGTTGTAGTACAAAACATTACATATAGACTGTTGTAGTACAAAACATTGCATATAGACTGTTGTAGTACAAAACATTGCATATAGACTGTTGTACAAAACATTACATATAAACTGTTGGAGTACAAAACATTGCATATAGACTGTTGGAGTACAAAACATTACATATAGACTGTTGTAGTACAAAACAATACATATAGACTGTTGGAGTACAAAACATTGCATATAGACTGTTGGAGTACAAAACATTGCATATAGACTGTTGTAGTACAAAACAATACATATAGACTGTTGGAGTACAAAGCATTGCATATAGACTGTTGTAGTACAAAACATTGCATATAGACTTGTAGTACAAAACATTACATATAGACTGTTGTAGTACAAAACATTACATAAACTGTTGGAGTACAAAACAGTACATATAGACTGTTGTAGTACAAAACATTACATATAGACTGTTGGAGTACAAAACATTACATATAGACTGTTGGAGTACAAAACATTACATATAGGCTGTTGTAGTACAAAACATTACATATAGACTTGTAGTACAAAACATTACATATAGACTTGTAGTACAAAACATTACATATAGACTGTTGTAGTACAAAACAGTACATATAGACTTGTAGTACAAAACTTTACATATAGACTTGTACAAAACATTACAGATAGACTTGTAGTACAAAACTTTACATATAGACTTGTAGTACAAAACATTACAGATAGACTTGTACAAAACATTGCATATAGACTTGTAGTACAAAACATTACATATAGAATGTTGTAGTACACAACATTGCATATAGACTGTTGTAGTACAAAACATTACATATAGACTTGTAGTGCAAAGCATTAGATATAGACTGGTGTAGTACAAAACATTACATATAAACTGTTGTAGAACAAAACATTACATATAGACTGTTGGAGTACAAACATTACATATAGACTGTTGTAGTACAAAACATTACATATAGACTGTTGTAGAACAAAACCTTACATATAGACTGGTGTAGTACAAAACATTACATAGACTGTTGTAGTACAAAACATTACATATAAACTGGTGTAGTACAAAACATTACATATAGACTGGTGTAGTACAAAACATTACATATAGACTGTTGTAGTACAAAACATTGCATATAGACTGTTGTAGTACAAAACATTACATATAGACTTGTAGTACAAAACATTACATATAGACTGGTGTAGTAGAAAACATTACATATAGACTGGTGTAGTACAAAACATTACATACAGACTGGTGTAGTACAAAACATTACATATAGACTGGTGTAGTACAAAACATTACATATAGACTGTTGGAGTACAAAACATTGCATACAGACTGTTGTAGTACAAAGCATTGCATATAGACTTGTAGTACAAAACATTACATATAGACTGTTGTAGTACAAAACATGACATATAGACTGTTGTAGTACAAAACATTGCATATAGACTGTTGTAGTACAAAACATTACATATAGACTGTTGTAGTACAAAACATTACATATAAACTGGTGTAGTACAAAACATTACATATAGACTGGTGTAGTACAAAACATTACATATAGACTGGTGTAGTACAAAACATTACATACAGACTGGTGTAGTACAAAACATTACATATAGACTGGTGTAGTACAAAACATTACATATAGACTGTTGGAGTACAAAACATTGCATACAGACTGTTGTAGTACAAAACATTGCATATAGACTGTTGTTGTACAAAACATTACATATAGACTTGTAGTACAAAACATGACTGACTTGTAGTACAAAACATTGCATATAGACTGTTGTAGTACAAAACATTACATATAGACTGTTGTAGTACAAAACATTACATATAGACTGGTGTAGTACAAAACATTACATATAGACTGGTGTAGTACAAAACATTACATATAGACTGGTGTAGTACAAAACATTACATAAAGACTGGTGTAGTAGAAAACATTACATATAGACTGTTGGAGTACAAAACTTTGCATACAGACTGTTGTAGTACAAAACATTGCATATAGACTGTTGTAGTACAAAACATTACATATAGACTTGTAGTACAAAACATTACATATAGACTGTTGTAGTACAACACATTGCATATAGACTGTTGTAGTACAAAACATTACATATAGACTGTTGTAGTACAAAACATTGCACATAGACTGTTGTAGTACAAAACATTGCATATAGACTTGTACAAAACATTACATATAAACTGTTGGAGTACAAAACATTGCATATAGACTGTTGGAGTACAAAACATTACATATAGACTGTTGTAGTACAAAACAATACATATAGACTGTTGGAGTACATAGCATTGCATATAGACTGTTGTAGTACAAAACATTGCATATAGACTTGTAGTACAAAACATTACATATAGACTGTTGTAGTACAAAACATTACATAAACTGTTGGAGTACAAAACAGTACATATAGACTGTTGTAGTACAAAACATTACATATAGACTGTTGGAGTACAAAACATTACATATAGACTGCTGGAGTACAAAACATTACATATAGGCTGTTGTAGTACAAAACATTACATATAGACTGTTATAGTACAAAATATTACATATAGACTTGTAGTACAAAACATTACATATAGACTTGTACAAAACATTACATATAGACTTGTAGTACAACACTTTACATATAGACTTGTAGTACAAAACATTACAGATAGACTTGTACAAAACATTACATATAGACTTGTAGTACAAAACATTACATATAGACTTGTAGTACAAAACATTACATATAGACTGTTGTAGTACAAAACATTACATATAGACTTGTACAAAACATTACATATAGACTTGTAGTACAAAACTTTACATATAGACTTGTAGTACAAAACATTACATATAGACTGTTGTAGTACACAACATTGCATATAGACTGTTGTAGTACAAAACATTACATATAGACTTGTAGTGCAAAGCATTAGATATAGACTGTTGTAGTACAAAACATTACATATAAACTGTTGTAGTACAAAACATTGCATATAGACTGTTGGAGTACAAACATTACATATAGACTGGTGTAGTACAAAACATTACATAGACTGGTGTAGTACAAAACATTACATATAGACTGGTGTAGTACAAAACATTACATATAGACTGGTGTAGTACAAAACATTACATATAGACTGGTGTAGTACAAAACATTACATATAGACTGGTGTAGTACAAAACATTACATATAGACTGTTGTAGTACAAAACATTACATATAGGCTGGTGTAGTACAAAACATTACATATAGTCTGGTGTAGTACAAAACATTACATATAGACTGGTGTAGTACAAAACATTACATATAGACTGGTGTAGTACAAAATATTACATATAGACTGTTGGAGATCAAAACATTGCATACAGACTGTTGTAGTACAAAACATTGCATATAGACTGTTGTAGTACAAAACATTACATATAGACTGTTGTAGTACAAAACATTGCATATAGACTGTTGTAGTACAAAACATTACATATAGACTGTTGTAGTACAAAACATTGCATATAGACTTGTAGTACAAAACATTGCATATAGACTGTTGTACAAAACATTGCATATAGACTGTTGTAGTACAAAACATTGCATATAGACTGTTGTACAAAACATTACATATAAACTGTTGGAGTACAAAACATTGCATATAGACTGTTGGAGTACAAAACATTACATATAGACTGTTGTAGTACAAAACAATACATATAGACTGTTGGAGTACAAAACATTGCATATAGACTGTTGGAGTACAAAACATTGCATATAGACTGTTGTAGTACAAAACAATACATATAGACTGTTGGAATACAAAGCATTGCATATAGACTGTTGTAGTACAAAACATTGCATATAGACTTGTAGTACAAAACATTACATATAGACTGTTGTAGTACAAAACATTACATAAACTGTTGGAGTACAAAACAGTACATATAGACTGTTGTAGTACAAAACATTACATATAGACTGTTGGAGTACAAAACATTACATATAGACTGTTGGAGTACAAAACATTACATATAGGCTGTTGTAGTACAAAACATTACATATAGACTTGTAGTACAAAACATTACATATAGACTTGTAGTACAAAACATTACATATAGACTGTTGTAGTACAAAACATTACATATAAACTTGTAGTACAAAACTTTACATATAGACTTGTAGTACAAAACATTACAGATAGACTTGTACAAAACATTACATATAGACTTGTAGTACAAAACATTACATATAGACTGTTGTAGTACACAACATTGCATATAGACTGTTGTAGTACAAAACATTACATATAGACTTGTAGTGCAAAGCATTAGATATAGACTTGTAGTACAAAACATTACATATAAACTGTTGTAGTACAAAACATTACATATAGACTGTTGGAGTACAAACATTACATATAGACTGTTGTACAAAACATTACATATAGACTGTTGTAGTACAAAACATTACATATAGACTGGTGTAGTACAAAACATTACATATAGACTGGTGTAGTACAAAACATTACATACAGACTGGTGTAGTACAAAACATTACATATAGACTGGTGTAGTACAAAACATTACATATAGACTGTTGGAGTACAAAACATTGCATACAGACTGTTGTAGTACAAAACATTGCATATAGACTGTTGTAGTACAAAACATTACATATAGACTTGTAGTACAAAACTTTACATATAGACTTGTAGTACAAAACATTACAGATAGACTTGTACAAAACATTACATATAGACTTGTAGTACAAAACATTACATATAGACTGGTGTAGTACAAAACATTACATATAGACTGGTGTAGTACAAAACATTACATAGACTGGTGTAGTACAAAACATTACATATAGACTGGTGTAGTACAAAACATTACATATAGACTTGTAGTACAAAACATTACATATAGACTTGTAGTACAAAACATTACATATAGACTGTTGTAGTACAAAACATTACATATAGACTTGTAGTACAAAACTTTACATATAGACTTGTAGTACAAAACATTACAGATAGACTTGTACAAAACATTACATATAGACTTGTAGTACAAAACATTACATATAGACTGTTGTAGTACACAACATTGCATATAGACTTGTAGTACAAAACATTACATATAGACTTGTAGTGCAAAGCATTAGATATAGACTTGTAGTACAAAACATTACATATAAACTGTTGTAGTACAAAACATTACATATAGACTGTTGGAGTACAAACATTACATATAGACTGTTGTACAAAACATTACATATAGACTTGTAGTACAAAACATTACATATAGACTGGTGTAGTACAAAACATTACATATAGACTGGTGTAGTACAAAACATTACATACAGACTGGTGTAGTACAAAACATTACATATAGACTGGTGTAGTACAAAACATTACATATAGACTGTTGGAGTACAAAACATTGCATACAGACTGTTGTAGTACAAAACATTGCATATAGACTGTTGTAGTACAAAACATTACATATAGACTGTTGTAGTACAAAACATGACATAGACTGTTGTAGTACAAAACATTGCATATAGACTGTTGTAGTACAAAACATTACATATAGACTTGTAGTACAAAACATTGCATATAGACTGTTGTAGTACAAAACATTGCATATAGACTTGTACAAAACATTACATATAGACTGTTGGAGTACAAAACATTGGATATAGACTGTTGGAGTACAAAATATTACATATAGACTGTTATAGTACAAAACAATACATATAGACTGTTGGAGTACAAAACATTGCATGTAGATTGTTGGAGTACAAAACATTGCATATAGACTGTTGTAGTACAAAACAATACATATAGACTTGGAGTACAAAGCATTGTATATAGACTGTTGTAGTACAAAACATTGTATATAGACTTGTAGTACAAAACATTACATATAGACTGTTGTAGTACAAAACATTACATAAACTGTTGGAGTACAAAACAGTACATATAGACTGTTGTAGTACAAAACATTACATATAGACTTGTAGTACAAAACATTACATATAGACTGTTGTAGTACAAAACATTACATATAGACTGGTGTAGTACAAAACATTACATATAGACTTGTAGTACAAAACAGTACATATAGACTATTGTAGTACAAAACATTGCATATAGACTGTTGTAGTACAAAACAATACATATAGACTGTTGTAGTACAAAACATTACATATAGACTGGTGTAGTACAAAACATTACATATAGACTGTTGTAGTACAAAACATTACATGTGGACTGGTGTAGTACAAACATTACATATAGACTGTTGTAGTACAAAACATTACATATAGACTGTTGTAGTACAAAACATTACATATAGACTGTTGTAGTACAAAACATTACATATAGACTGTTGTAGTACAAAACATTACATATAGACTGTTGTAGTACAAAACATTACACATATAGAATGTTGGAGTACAAAACATTGGATATAGACTGTTGTAGTACAAAACATTACATATAGACTGTTGTAGTACAAAACATTGCATATAGACTGTTGTAGTACAAAACATTGCATATAGACTGTTGTAGTACAAAATATTGCATATAGACTGTTGTAGTACAAAACATTGCATATAGACTGTTGTAGTACAAAACATTACATATAGACTGTTGTAGTACAAAACATTACATATAGACTGTTGTAGTACAAAACATTACATATATATAGACTGTTGTAGTACAAAACATTGCATATAGACTGTTGTAGTACAAAACAATACATATAGACTGTTGGAGTACAAAACATTGCATATAGACTGTTGTAGTACAAAACATTACATATAAACTGTTGTAGTACAAAACATTGCATATAGACTGTTGTAGTACAAAACATTACATATAGACTTGTAGTACAAAACATTACATATAGACTGTTGTAGTACAAAACATTACATATACTGTTGTAGTACAAAAACATTACATATAGACTGTTGTAGTACAAAACATTACATATTGACTGTTGTAGTACAAAACATTACATAGACTGTTGTAGTACAAAACATTACATATAGACTGTTGTAGTACAAAACATTACATATACTGTTGTAGTACAAAACATTACATATAGACTGTTGTAGTACAAAACCTGACATATAGACTGCTGTAGTACAAAACATTACATATAAACTGGTGTAGTACTAAGCGGTACATGGACATTTGGAGTACAAAGCATTACATATAGACTGTTGTAGTACAAAACATTACATATAGACTGTTGGAGTACAAAACATTACATATAGACTGTTGTAGTACAAAACCTGACATATAGACTGGTGTAGTACAAAACATTACATATAGACTGTTGTAGTACAAAACATTACATATAGACTGTTGTAGTACAAAACATTACATATACTGTTGTAGTACAAAACATTACATATAGACTGTTGTAGTACAAAACCTGACATATAGACTGCTGTAGTACAAAACATTACATATAAACTGGTGTAGTACTAAGCGGTACATGGACATTTGGAGTACAAAGCATTACATTATAGACTATTGGGGTACAAAACAGTACATAGATTGTTGGAGTACAAAACAGTACATAGACTGTTAGTACAAAACAGTACATGGGAAGTTGGAGTACAAAATAATACATCAACTGTTGGAGTACAAAGCATGTACCTTGGCTGTTGAGAGTACAAGACAAACACGTTATTTTACACATCATATTGTTAAAAGCCCTTATGCATGTTAAGATCACAATACCATTAAAAAAGATACAGAGAAAACCAGAATCAACATGTATATTCTTATTTACACAAATGTTTGACTGCTTTCTTGTTCATTTAGAGAGTTCAGAATTTATTTTCATTCAAGCATAGCAAATTGTAAAAGGTTTCACATTTAAATAATAAAATTGGTTAGACCAAAAAATAAAATATGTGTGTTTTCTGATTGCATGGTCTTCAAAATTAGGGTCGGTAGGTCGGGATATTTTTTTTTAAACCTACAAGTATGCTCCTTCCTCTAAAATCACACAAACTTGTTTGTTTCTTTCTTACTACAGCTTATTAATTATTTGAAATGCAGTACAATGTTTTTGGTTACAAACATCGATCAAATGTACAAGGAAATGAAGAAAATTGTTGAAGTCGGAAACAAACACGGAAACGGAGACGAATTTCCGGATTTTTTGTCGATCTATTTTTTTTTGGCATAAAAAATGTTAGGGTCGGCGGTAAAATTTTAGGGTCGGTCAGTCGATTGGAAACACACATATTTTTTTTTTGGCCTTACAATAAACAAATGTTTACATATACATAATGTAACTGCTGTAGTTATGTAGATGGATTCTGTCCATTATTTATTAGGGGCCATCTTAGTTGTGATCGTATGGTAGTAACATAAACTAACATAATGATGATGAAATGATAAACAGAACATTTATAATCAGGAAGGGGCTGTCGTGATCGTGTGGTAGCTAGATTTAGAACTACCTATGTAGTCAGTGCTTGTTACCACGAAAGTTGTGAGTTCGAATCCCACTGATGTTGAGGTGTACTTGATGCAATATTATGTGATAAAGTTTGTCAGTGACTTGTGACAGGTCAGTGGTTTTCTCTGGTTGCCTCCATCAGTAAAACTGACCAGCACGATATAGCTGAAATATTGTTGAAAGTGGCGCTAAGCGGCATCACCCTAACCCTAACCCATACTGGCTTGCTATAACCCTTTGATTTTGGGTTTGGGGTAGATAGGTACAGGTAAATGCATTTTTTCTAACATCTGAAAAAAAATCTCACTGGTACATTAATACAAGAATAAATAGCTAAAATCTTGTAAGAAGATTAATCTTATAGGATATTTTTGGTTGAAGTACATGCAGTTTTGGTGGGTTGGATGAACTACAGAAAACAAAAACGCTTTAGGCATTGTCTTACTTAAGGCCAAGGGAAAAATATACCTGTGTTTCTGCTTACATACTTCTCAGGTTGTTAATTGTTTTGGTCTAAGCATGTATTTTATATAGATTGGTCAGATATACATTTATCACCTAAGTTAGATTGGTCAGATATACATTTATCACCTAAGCCAAAGAATGGTAAAAGTCATTCACTTATTGTGGATGTTGAAATAACAAATCAAAGATCAATATTGTCTTCTTTATCTGTAGAGTAGTGTTCTATAACCTACAGATTCTAAGGGTGGTCGTGATCGTGTGGTAGTTTGATTTACAACTACCTGTGCAATCAGTTCCTATCACCACTAAAGTTGTGAGTTAGAATCCTTCTCATGAGGAGGTGTACTCGATACAACTTTGTGTGATAAAGTTTGTCAGTGACTTTAGCAACAAGTCATTGGTTTTCTCCAGGTACTCCGGTTTCATCCATGAATAAAACTGACCACAGGCGATGCAGCTGAAATATTGTAGAAAGTGGCATTAAATACCATTAAAACCAACAGATTCTTCCATATTTGTACTTTGTATGTTAACTATAATCATTCAATGACTGGCCAGCTTTAATACTGACTCCATGTCTATTTTGACATCATTTTAGTGACAATGTGATTTAGATATATCAGTGAGGGTTTGGGATCCCATTAACTGTTTTAGCCCTGCCATATTTTTGTGGCTGTCCCAAGCCATCTCTACCTTTACCACGGCATGATACACTGCAACAAGTTAAGGGTTTTCTCCTTCACTCACAATCCCTTAAATAAATCACAACTTAGACACAACCTTTATTTTGAGTATCATTGTGCTAATATATCGAATTAAAATTCTGGATGAGAATCCTGCAAATTTCACTTTGACGGACATTAACGACAGAAATAAAAAACTTAGAAATATTTTTTTATATAAGTAATAGAAGAATCTATATATATCTGCCTTACTAATTGATACTGGATGATGTGTGAACAGAAATCTTCTGTAAATCTGTAACTGTTCTGCTCAGCTATTTGATGGGAAAGTTTGTATGATTGATTTATGTCACATTAATTTTGCTCTTTTAATACTGATTTGATATTAGGTATGGCTGTCGGGGAGCAAATTGCTTTCTAATTTCATGAAATATGGAGTATTCCTCGATTAGTAATATTTCTTTGAGATACACTAAATCTTGGCAGAAATGAAACAAGAATGATACTTAATTTATGAATAATGGTTCTCATTTTTGGCAGAGCCAGTCTGATTAACTGAGTATTTGGGATTAGTCATTTGGGATTGTTAAAAAATTGGCAAAATCTGTTATCCAGCTACAAAATTTGTTGATGGGAAAAAAAATCCAAACCCACTCTGTAAAAGTTAAGTTGAGCTATTTATCGTTCTCCTATTCCAATAAATTGCTTTCTAATTTCATGAAATATGAAGTATTTCTGATTAGTGTACATGAAGGTACACTAAAGCTGGGCAGAAATGAACATGAAGAAGGATACATGTACTTAATTTATGAATTGTGTTTCTCATTTTATTCAGAGGGCTGTTATGGTCGTGATAGTATACACTAGATACAACATTATGTGATAAAGTTTGACAGTGACTTGCGGCAGGTCGGTGGTTTTCTCTGGATTTCCTCCACCAATAAAACTTGCCTCCATGATATAACTGAAATATTGTTGAAAGTGGTGCTAAGCGCAATAAACCTAACCCCGATTTATGGAGAACCAATATTAATAAAAGTGTCTGATTGGCAGAAAATTTGAAAAACTCTAAAAATTTTGCAGAAATGAACCAAAAATGAGACTTAATTTTTGGTTCTCAATTTTTTGCAGAGCCGATTTTAATATTAGGGTTAGATTGGCTCTATTCGGAAATCGGTCCACAAAGAAATTCATCATTTTGTGTAAATTTGGTATCGGTCATTTTTATGAAAAGATCAGCTAGCTTTAAACCATTTGAAGGAGAACTTGGTAGGAATTGTCTTGAAATGACCCTCTGCCATTGTGTCAATTGGAAATACAAGATGGCTGCCATCGTTTGCTAAATTTGAACAAGGAGCCTATAATAAAATGAATAGAAAGCTGTATCAGAGAAACTCACAATGTTGATTAAGACCAGTCTACATGAATGAACATTTTATTGTTCCTTATCAAGTTTACATGTTTGATGTGGATCAAAAATTTAAGATTGCTGATAAAGTTTAAAATAGAACTGTATAAGGAAAATGTTTTAAAATCTTCTTCTCTGAATCTCTTTGAAAGGAAATTTGGCTTGAATGTTCTTTATGTGGTGTTTTCCTCTCTTAAAATGAAATTGAGCATGGTCTATACTAGCTGCGGGACCGTAGACCTTATGGTCCTTGACCAGTTTTCTGATATTTGCGGACCATAGGGCTACGGATTTCACCCTATCAAAAACTATTGAAACTGCGCAGTGAAAATGTTGCACTGCTTTTTTGCAATTTTTTGTCATGAAATTGGGTGCGAGAACGACCAAACATATATATTTCGTTTCGTTAAATATTTATCTACATTCTTCTATACTTACTTACCTAGCTGCAATAATGTAGCTCCTGTGACAAACTTGTGTCTCGGCAGAGCTACAACGCGGTCCCATTCGTCACAATGGAGCAAAAAAAAAGTTGCAGTTGAAACATAAAAACTCACTATTTGCGCATCAAACATTTCATTATAACTATTACTGATGATCCCAGTCCTTGTTAAATCGGTTTGGCTGAGAAATATATGCTTTTCAAAGGTAGCAACAACCTAAATGTTCAAATTTATTGATTATTTGCCATAACTGAAAACTACGGAAGGCAGAGCTTTTCTAAATATGGTACGGCTGATGTAAACATTCACGCCTCAAATCGCCAAATATGGTATCGACATCCAAATAGTGAGGCCGGAAATGACGAAATTCAAAATGTTCAGAGAGAAAGTAAACATGGATTTTTATTTTGTGGGAATTACATTCTAAAATACTGGTAGGTGATAAAAACTTGTTATAATAATGGACAAAAGGAAAGGTTATGACTTATTATTGATAAATGCAGGCGTCAGAAACTCTGTAAGCGAATGCAAAAAATCTCAGCGGCTGCTCCATTATGGGTAATGGCATCCCGTTATAACCCTTGCGAGTAAGCGAGCATTTAGGGTTTTATTATTAGAACTACTACTTACCTGTTAATATTCATTTCCAGCTCATTATCATAACAAATGTCTCGATATTAACTGATCCCGCCTACTTCGTTTCGCCATCTTGTCATTGTGGTATTCTCGCTTTGAGGTCACGTGACTTTTGAGAGATCACTCTAAGAGAAAAACACATGTTCGGTTCGTTTACGTTTTACCGGAGGTTTTGCACGGTGATTTCTTTATCTGAAATAAAATATTTAGTCAACCTAGAGTGAAATATTTTACAAATATTAACCAGAAATGTTATTTTCTTTTATGGTTATTCCAATTGAGTTGAACTCTCATTTAACATTTTCATGTTTTTCATGTAAACAAACCGAACACATGTTTTGCTGTTAAAGTGATCTCTCAAAAGTCACGTGACCTCAAAGTGAGAATATCACAATGACAAGATGGCGAAACGAAGTAGGCGGGATCAGTTAATATCGAGACATTTGTTATGATAATGAGCTGGAAATGAATATTAACAGGTAAGTAAGTATAGAAGAATGTAGATAAATATTTAACGAAACGAAATATGTATGTTTGATCGTTCTCGCACCCGATTTCATGACAAAAATTTGCAAAAAAGCGGTGCAACATTTTCACTGCGCAGTTTCGAAAGTTTTTGATAGGGTGAAATCCGTAGCCCTATGGTCTGCAAATATCAGAAAACTGGCCAAGGACCATAAGGGCTACGGTTCCGCAGCTAAGTCTATACAACGGGACAAAGTTTAACACTGGACCCTTTGGGTAAATGTATAAAAAGGCTTATTCTGATAACACTACAAATATCATTGAACCAAAAATACACTATATATGAATGATGACTGGATGGTCCTTAATTACATTATGGACATTATATATGCGGATCTGGCACTGCAAAGCATTGAGAAAAATGTTTTCAAAATTTTCTTTCTCTGAAACCAATTGAAAGAAAACGTGTTGACATGTATACATGTGTACATCACATCTATACTAAAATATACAATTCAACGGGCTGTCGTGCTCGTGATTGTATGATAGTTGGATTTATAACTACCTAGGCAATTAGTGCCTATCGCCACTAACGTTTTGAGTTCAAATGATGCTCTGGTGAGGTGTACTCGATACATATTAGGTGATCAAGTTTGTCATTGACTTAATGCAAGTTAGTGGTTTCCTCCGGGTACTCTGGTTACCTCAACCAATAAAACTGACCACCACAATATAACTGAAATATTGTTGAAAGTGGCATGATGTATTCTAAATATCTGTCAAAAATGTACAAACAATTGACAGTAGATGTTAACTTCTTATTTAATGTACAAACAATTGACAGTAGATGTTAACTTCTTATTTAATGTACAAACAATTGACAGTAGATGTTGACTTCTTATTTAATGTACAAACAATTGACAGTAGATGTTGACTTCTTATTTAATGTACAAACAATTGACAGTAGATGTTAACTTCTTATTTAATGTACAAACAATTGACAGTAGATGTTAACTTCTTATTTAATGTACAAACAATTGACAGTAGATGTTGACTTCTTATTTAATGTACAAACAATTGACAGTAGATGTTGACTTCTTATTTAATGTACAAACAATTGACAGTAGATGTTAACTTCTTATTTAATGTACAAACAATTGACAGTAGATGTTAACTTCTTATTTAATGTACAAACAATTGACAGTAGATGTTAACTTCTTATTTAATGTACAAACAATTGACAGTAGATGTTAACTTCTTATTTAATGTACAAACAATTGACAGTAGATGTTAACTTCTTATTTAATGTACAAACAATTGACAGTAGATGTTGACTTCTTATTTAATGTACAAACAATTGACAGTAGATGTTATCTTCTTATTTAATGTACAAACAATTGACAGTAGATGTTAACTTCTTATTTAATGTACAAACAATTGACAGTAGATGTTAACTTCTTATTTAATGTACAAACAATTGACAGTAGATGTTGACTTCTTATTTAATGTACAAACAATTGACAGTAGATGTTAACTTCTTATTTAATGTACAAACAATTGACAGTAGATGTTATCTTCTTATTTAATGTACAAACAATTGACAGTAGATGTTAACTTCTTATTTAATGTACAAACAATTGACAGTAGATGTTGACTTCTTATTTAATGTACAAACAATTGACAGTAGATGTTGACTTCTTATTTAATGTACAAACAATTGACAGTAGATGTTAACTTCTTATTTAATGTACAAACAATTGACAGTAGATGTTAACTTCTTATTTAATGTACAAACAATTGACAGTAGATGTTGACTTCTTATTTAATGTACAAACAATTGACAGTAGATGTTAACTTCTTATTTAATGTACAAACAATTGACAGTAGATGTTAACTTCTTATTTAATGTACAAACAATTGACAGTAGATGTTAACTTCTTATTTAATGTACAAACAATTGACAGTAGATGTTGACTTCTTATTTAATGTACAAACAATTGACAGTAGATGTTAACTTCTTATTTAATGTACAAACAATTGACAGTAGATGTTGACTTCTTATTTAATGTACAAACAATTGACAGTAGATGTTAACTTCTTATTTAATGTTGAAATTTATACTTAATTAGTTTGAAAAGTTGCCAAAATATTATAAACATGAGAATATAAAATTTTAAAAGATTTTAAATAATAAGTTATAATAATAGTACACCATTGTTATTGTATATTTTTGAATATTATTGAATATAATTAAATTCTTATATTTTTTTTTATATAAACTCCATTGTCATTCATAACACATGGAAGAAAACATCAAATTACTTATTACAGCTATTAAGAAACACATTCAGTTCTTTGTATTAAAAAAGAAGCATCAATCCTATATTGCAGTCCATTTTCTTTTGCAATTGACAGGGTTATTAATTGGCTCTTTCCTCCGTGTTATGGCCCCTTAGTTACCCCTTGCCTCAAATTATACTTACAGGTACACTTTCATCCATTACCCTGTTATATACTGCCAAAAGTGAGAATCACATTCGGAAAGCTTGTGGTGATAGGGGTTAGGGTTAAGATTATGGTGTTTAATGTCTCTTTCAACAATATTTCAGTTATATCGTAGCGGTCAGTTTTATTGGTGGAGGAAACCAGTGTACCTGGAGAAGACCACTGGCATGCCTTAACTCATTGACAAACTTTATCACATAATGTTGTATAATGAATATCTCGCCATGAGCGAGATTCGAACTCACAGCTTTAGTGGTGATGGGCACTAATTGCATAGGTAGTTGTAAATCCTACTACAATGCGTTCACAATAGGCTTGGATTGCATGGGTAGATGTATGTAAATACAGCATGTTGATGTGCACAGTGACATCAAACCAGGAGGAGAAAAGCACCTTGTACTGTTAAGCCTATTCACCATTTAAGCAATAAATTGATAGCATATTTTTGAAGCATTAATTTCTTGTAAAATGTAGATGTTTCAGGTTGAGGTTATTGTTTAAGGCAAAATGAAGCACAGAATTTTACCAATACAATTATAAACCCTAGAGGGATCTAAAAAGTCAAATATTATTCCTTTCATTGACTTTCTGATGAAGACCAAATTTACTAGACATTAAGACTAAAATATATGCCTTCAGTCCTGTTTTTAAATGGTCATCAAATAGTTGAAAATAATGAAAACTTATTTAGAGATATTCTGTGATATCATTTATTTTCGTCGGTATCAATTTTCGTGGATTGGCTGTAAATGATATGTTTGTTGACATTTAATTTCGTCATTTTGATACTTGCTAATAACATCTCGTGTTGCCTTTCGTGGTGCACTGAATTTCGTAGTTAGATGGTATAGAATTAGATGAAAATCACGAAAATTGGTATTTAACGAATAAAACTGAATTCACAATATCTAGCTTTTATTTCTTAGAAACTACATTTTTAAAAAACTTATTCTGAAGTCATTTTTATGTGATTTTGATGAAATTTTTAGCATTAAATTTAAAGGTTATATAGTTAAATGTTATTATTTTCATATAATTTTGACCTGTGGTTGTTTAGAAATCATGAGTTGGATATGACCATGAATTTTTGATGTCACAATTTTACTTGCATCGAAAATTAAAGTTCAGTAAAGTTTGATTTCTTAAAAACCACAGGTTAAAAAGTTGTTTTTGTTCAATAACTTAAATTCCCCTTAAGGTGCATCAATGTCCTATAGATTGATTCTTCTATGGTTCCAGAGTTATGCCCTCTGTTTATTTTAGCTGGAAGTTAGCACATCAATGTCCTATAGATTGATTCTTCTATGGTTCCAGAGTTATGCCCTCTGTTTATTTTAGCTGGAAGTTAGGACATCAATGTCCTATGGATTGATTCTTCTATGGTTCCAGAGTTATGCCCTCTGTTTATTTTAACTGGAAGTTGGGACATCAATGTCCTATGGATTGATTCTTCTATGGTTCTAGAGTTATGCCCCCTGTTTACTTGTACTTGAAGTGGGGGCATCAATGTCCCATGGATTGATTCTTCTATGGTTCTAGAGTTATGCCCCCTGTTTATATTCTTTATGGTTCCAGAGTTATGCCTCCTGTTTACTGGTGCTTGATGTGAGGGGCATCAGTCCTATGGATTGATTCTTCTATGGTTCTAGAGTTATGCCCCCTGTTTATATTCTTTATGGTTCCAGAGTTATGCCTCCTGTTTACTGGTGCTTGATGTGAGGGGCATTAATGTCCTATGGATTGATTCTTCTATGGTTCTAGAGTTATGCCCCCTGTTTATATTCTTTATGGTTCCAGAGTTATGCCTCCTGTTTACTGGTGCTTGATGTGAGGGGCATCAATGTCCTATGGATTGATTCTTCTATGGTTCTAGAGTTATGCCCCCTGTTTATATTCTTTATGGTTCCAGAGTTATGCCTCCTGTTTACTGGTGCTTGATGTGAGGGGCATCAATGTCCTGTGGAATCATTCTTCTATGGTTCCCGAGTTGTACCCCCTGTTTATAGTCAGTCTTCTATTGTTCCAGAGTTATGCTCCTTGTTTGCTTGTACTTGAAGAGGGGGCACAGGCCTCTACATTAACATATTTTTCAACTTGTCCCTTCGGACAACTAACTAAAAAAAGTACTTGTCCGACTCAATCTTTTAGTTGTCCGAAAAAATTAATAAAAATTACAAAAACTAGAGAATAATTATCCAGGGCTCCCACTACTTTCAAATTAGAGGGAGAAGTGACTACTCTTTCAGAGAGCTCACAGGGAGAAATAGGAGACAACAGAGAAAAGTGGGGAGACTTCTGGGAGAAGTCAATTGCGATTAATCGGAACATTGTTTCGCAACCCCTCTAACGTTACCCTGCCCAAAGTTAGTAAATAGTTAAAGCTGCCTGAACTGATTTGTTCTGTTTTGTTTTTTTTTATTCAGAACTACCTTAAGGACATATATTCAATGTCACATTTTTATTTCTGTCTACCTTGATTGGAGTCTTGCATACCAGTGAATTCTTCTATGGTTCCAGAGTTATGCCCCTTGTTTACTTGTACTAGAAGCGAGGGTCATCAATGTTTTTGAAAATGAAAAAATATGAAAATATCTTCTCAGAAGCTACAATCCTGATTGAAACCGATTGTACTTCCCTGATCAACGGATAATACACAGAATTATTTTAGTAACTAAAGGGAGTCGTACAATGTCTGGTTAATTTCTAGTTTCATTTGAAGAACAAGCCACTTGTAAATATACTGGAATCATTAATATTATAATAAGGTATATATGAGCCTTGAGCCCACACATTTTCTTTCCTTAACAGAGATTCCATTAAGGCTTTATGAATATAAATTGATCAGTGACCTCTACCTTTATACAAGACAAGCGATTTTTTCTTCTTCTTTACCACGTCAGAAAAGATAGAATGTGATTTAACAAAGCATAATTGAAGGATGAACCAAATCACGTCTATAGAAATCAATGGGGCTGTCTTTTATAGCTCCTTTCAATAAAATGAAGACGATGGTTTTTGTCATTTTATGTTCAGTAAATGTCTTTAAAATGAAGACGCAATTGTTCGTACGTAAAAATGACTAAAATGGCTGATAATTTGATGTGATATTAATGGTACTATTTAGGAAAGTTGTTAGCAAGTGAATGGAAGAATGGAAGAGTGACAATATTTTTAGCATTTATCAATTTTAGAAATCTTCAAATTTGTCTAGATGATAATTAGGTACAGTGAAACCTGTCTAAACCGAACCTCCTCGGTACCAACATTTGTATTCAGAATAGACAGGTGTTCTGTTTTTACAGGTTAAATTCATTTAATACACATTTCCCACATTGGGACTTTTATTTTATAAAGTTCGGTTTATGCAAGTTTCTCATTTTATTCTGGGTTTGGTTTAGACAGGTTTCAATGTATGTTTATATAGCTATGAAACAATTTGAGTTTCTCCTTATTTCAATCTTTTTGTCTAGCTCTTAAATTATAAAAAAAGATATGGTAATAACAAACTTTATAATTGTTTATTCAAAAATTGAATAGTTTCTTGAAAGCCCACGGCAATTTTCAATCTTTAGAAAGTAATAGATGTCTTAATTGATTATGGTTTCCCAGTATTCCAGATTAATTATAAAAGTGTTTCCTGTTGTAAGGACATCCACATGTAACTATGAAATCAATTGATTTGAGCTTAAAATTCCATATTCGAAGGAGGAAACTATATTTTATTTTAAGCTTTGTTGACAACAGTCACTGGTTTTACTGTTGCAAACTGAGTTTACCAAAGACAACACAATTAGGAGGAAGCTGTATTTTATTTTAAGCTTTGTTGACAACAGTCACTGGTTTTACTGTTACAAACTGAGTTTACTGAAGACAACACAATTAGGAGGAAGCTGTATTTTATTTTAAGCTTGGTTGACAACAGTCACTGGTTTTACTGTTACAAACTGAGTTTACTGAAGACAACACAATTAGGAGGAAGCTGTATTTTATTTTAAGCTTTGTTGACAACAGTCACTGGTTTTACTGTTACAAACTGAGTTTACTGAAGACAACACAATTAGGAGGAAGCTGTATTTTATTTTAAGCTTTGTTGACAACAGTCACTGGTTTTACTGTTACAAACTGAGTTTACTGAAGACAACACAATTAGGAGGAAGCTGTATTTTATTTTAAGCTTTGTTGACAACAGTCACTGGTTTTACTGTTACAAACTGAGTTTACCAAAGACAACACAATTAGGAGGAAGCTGTATTTTATTTTAAGCTTTGTTGACAACAGTCACTGGTTTTACTGTTACAAACTGAGTTTACTGAAGACAACACAATTAGGAGGAAGCTGTATTTTATTTTAAGCTTTGTTGACAATAGTCACTGGTTTTACTGTTACAAACTGAGTTTACCGAAGACAACACAATTAGGAGGAAGCTGTATTTTATTTTAAGCTTTGTTGACAACAATCACTGAGTTTACCGATTACTGTATTTTATTTTAAGCTTTATTGACAACAAACACTGGTTTTACTGTTACAAACTGAATTTTACCTAGCGATGCGTAGCGGAGCTAGGTGAAGGGATATTTACAACAGTAAAATCGAGATTGACTTCTGTATTGCTAAAAATACAATACAGTTATCTTGATTCTAATGCAATACAAAACATGTTTCAACTGTCTCGGCTTTTAAATTAGTCTAAATCTTTTTTGTCTGAAGACCCAGTGCCTTCATATTTTGTATGTAAATATTCTGAGATGGGTAAACATTGTCAAATGTAAGAATGACCTCAATGACCGTTGATTTCAAGGTCAACAAATTTATTTTTATGCCTTGTATGTTGTATTAGCTTCATTATATTTGAGGGATATACATTGTATGTATCAGTACAGAATGGGTGTCAAAATATATGAAATATATACATGAAGACTCTACAATTCTGGAACTAGAAGAGCAACAGCTGTGACATTGAACAATGAGTTTCAAAATATTTGAATCAACAATATATGATAGAAATGCTAAGATACTCAATAGTTCCATTAATCTTATTTATCTCGTGAACGTGAACGTCTAGTTTATTTTTTTAATGAAAATTCTGTGTTAAGAAAGAATGATGTCAGTGTTCCATTCTACATTTAAATATGCCTGTCCCTTTCTGCTTGTTTGTTTGTCAAATATAACCCTGACTGGAAAACACTTTTCCAGACTATACATAATGCCAAATTAATTTTTATATCTGTACTCGTTATGTACTTTTAGGGTTATTGTCTCGCAATGACCTCTACTCCCAAGCACTGCGAATTGAGCAACATGGATAAAACATGTATCCCTATTTTTGTTGTATACCAGTTGCTAATGGACAAAAACCACTACTTAATTGAACCCCATTTTTCTCTTAGGGCTGCTGTCTTGCAATATTATCTCTACTCAACACAGCAAAAAAAACATGTAAAACATACGTCTGTATTTTTACTGTTAACCAGTTACTAATGGACAAAAGCGAACCTCTTTATTCTATATGTCACGTAGACTTGCACATTACTATAGATTAATAATTAGATTGTTAACAAAGAATTGAGATTTAGATTTCTATTAAGGAGCTATCCTATTGATTGCAGGACAAATCACCATGTTGATTTAGATATTGCCACAGAAATCGAATTTACGTAGTTAGGAATTTTTGTTGAAACAATAATATGGATACGTTTCTATGTTTACTAAGCTTACATTTGAGATGTAACTAAGTATAAACAAGATGTAAAGTAACAATGAAGGGATGATGACTTACATCTACTTAGAACCATGGGATGGGTGGGTGGCTGGGTTTTTTTTTATTTGTTTTTTATTATCTGGCATTCCACCACATGTATACTATGGATATCATTCCAGAGTTATATCCTTTAATAATTATGCATAAAATGATGTTTTTAATGGTTTCTGTGCATTATCTTAAGTTTCTCATATCTTATTTGACTAAAATTTTATAAATGTGTTTAGATTGATAAAATACAGGTCAAGTATGATGTTTAATATCGCTTCAGAGTTATGTCCCTTAATTATTTGTAAACTGATAGTGTTATTGTTTTCCAGGCACTATCTTATGTTTTGCATGATTTGAATAAACTTTTAAAATTACGTTTAGATAGGTAAAATACGGGTCAAGTTAGATTTTTAGGTGTCTAACTAATATCATTCCATAGTTATGCCTCTTAATTATACTTAAAATGGTGCTTATTTGAGTGTTTCGTGTCATTATCAGTTTCGGTTCAGATATTTTATATATTGCAGAATCACATAATGTTCAACTTTAATTTAAATCAAATTTACACCTGGTTTTAACAAGAAGAGAGATGGGATTCCATTAACCAGATTAACCATGCCACATACTTGTGTCTGTCACACTAAACCAGGACCTAGATTAACCATGCCACATACTTGTGTCTGTCACACTAAACCAGGACCTAGATTAACCATGCCACATACTTGTGTCTGTCACACTAAACCAGGACCTAGATTAGCCATGCCACATACTTGTGCCTGTCACACTAAACCAGGACCTAGATTAACCATGCCACATACTTGTGCCTGTCACACTAAACCAGAACCTAGATTAACCATGCCACATACTTGTGCCTGTCACACTAAACCAGGACCTAGATTAACCATGCCACATACTTGTGTCTGTCACACTAAACCAGGACCTAGATTAGCCATGCCACATTCTTGTGCCTGTCACACTAAACCAGGACCTAGATTAACCATGCCACATACTTGTGCCTGTCACACTAAACCAGGACCTAGATTAACCATGCCACATACTTGTGCCTGTCACACTAAACCAGGACCTAGATTAACCATGCCACATACTTGTGCCTGTCACACTAAACCAGGACCTAGATTAACCATGCCACATACTTGTGTCTGTCACACTAAACCAGAACCTAGATTAACCATGCCACATACTTGTGCCTGTCACACTAAACCAGGACCTAGATTAGCCATGCCACATACTTGTGCCTGTCACTCTAAACCAGGACCTAGATTAACCATGCCACATACTTGTGTCTGTCACACTAAACCAGGACCTAGATTAGCCATGCCACATACTTGTGCCTGTCACACTAAACCAGGACCTAGATTAACCATGCCACATACTTGTGCCTGTCACACTAAACCAGGACCTAGATTAGCCATGCCACATACTTGTGTCTGTCACACTAAACCAGGACCTAGATTAACCATGCCACATACTTGTGTCTGTCACACTAAACCAGGACCTAGATTAACCATGCCACATACTTGTGTCTGTCACACTAAACCAGGACCTAGATTAACCATGCCACATACTTGTGCCTGTCACACTAAACCAGGACCTAGATTAGCCATGCCACATACTTGTGTCTGTCACACTAAACCAGGACCTAGATTAACCATGCCACATACTTGTGCCTGTCACACTAAACCAGGACCTAGATTAGCCATGCCACATACTTGTGTCTGTCACACTAAACCAGGACCTAGATTAACCATGCCACATACTTGTGTCTGTCACACTAAACCAGGACCTAGATTAACCATGCCACATACTTGTGCCTGTCACACTAAACCAGGACCTAGATTAGCCATGCCACATACTTGTGCCTGTCACTCTAAACCAGGACCTAGATTAACCATGCCACATACTTGTGCCTGTCACACTAAACCAGGACCTAGATTAGCCATGCCACATACTTGTGCCTGTCACTCTAAACCAGAACCTAGATTAACCATGCCACATACTTGTGCCTGTCACTCTAAACCAGAACCTAGATTAACCATGCCACATACTTGTGTCTGTCACACTAAACTAGGACCTAGATTAGCCATGCCACATACTTGTGCCTGTCACTCTAAACCAGAACCTAGATTAACCATGCCACATACTTGTGTCTGTCACACTAAACCAGGACCTAGATTAGCCATGCCACATACTTGTGCCTGTCACTCTAAACCAGGACCTAGATTAACCATGCCACATACTTGTGCCTGTCACACTAAACCAGGACCTAGATTAGCCATGCCACATACTTGTGCCTGTCACTCTAAACCAGAACCTAGATTAATCATGCCACATACTTGTGCCTGTCACACTAAACCAGAACCCAGATTAACCATGCCACATACTTGTGTCTGTCACACTAAACTAGGACCTAGATTAGCCATGCCACATACTTGTGCCTGTCACACTAAACCAGAACCTAGATTAACCATGCCACATACTTGTGTCTGTCACACTAAACTAGGACCTAGATTAGCCATGCCACATACTTGTGCCTGTCACTCTAAACCAGGACCTAGATTAACCATGCCACATACTTGTGCCTGTCACTCTAAACCAGGACCTAGATTAGCCATGCCACATACTTGTGCCTGTCACTCTAAACCAGGACCTAGATTAACCATGCCACATACTTGTGCCTGTCACACTAAACCAGGACCTAGATTAACCATGCCACATACTTGTGCCTGTCACACTAAACCAGGACCTAGATTAGCCATGCCACATACTTGTGCCTGTCACACTAAACCAGGACCTAGATTAACCATGCCACATACTTGTGTCTGTCACACTAAACCAGGACCTAGATTAACCATGCCACATACTTGTGCCTGTCACTCTAAACCAGAACCTAGATTAACCATGCCACATACTTGTGCCTGTCACTCTAAACCAGGACCTAGATTAGCCATGCCACATACTTGTGCTTGTCACACTAAACCAGAACCTAGATTAGCCATGCCACATACTTGTGCCCGTCACACTAAACCAGGACCTAGATTAACCATGCCACATACTTGTGTCTGTCACACTAAACCAGGACCTAGATTAGCCATGCCACATACTTGTGCCTGTCACACTAAACCAGGACCTAGATTAACCATGCCACATACTTGTGTCTGTCACACTAAACCAGGACCTAGATTAGCCATGCCACATACTTGTGCCTGTCACACTAAACCAGGACCTAGATTAACCATGCCACATACTTGTGTCTGTCACACTAAACCAGGACCTAGATTAGCCATGCCACATACTTGTGCCTGTCACACTAAACCAGGACCTAGATTAACCATGCCACATACTTGTGTCTGTCACACTAAACCAGGACCTAGATTAACCATGCCACATACTTGTGCCTGTCACACTAAACCAGGACCTAGATTAACCATGCCACATACTTGTGCCTGTCACACTAAACCAGGACCTAGATTAACCATGCCACATACTTGTGCCTGTCACACTAAACCAGGACCTAGATTAACCATGCCACATACTTGTGCCTGTCACACTAAACCAGGACCTAGATTAGCCATGCCACATACTTGTGCCTGTCACACTAAACCAGGACCTAGATTAACCATGCCACATACTTGTGTCTGTCACACTAAACCAGGACCTAGATTAACCATGCCACATACTTGTGCCTGTCACACTAAACCAGGACCTAGAATAACCATGCCACATACTTGTGTCTGTCACACTAAACCAGGACCTAGATTAACCATGCCACATACTTGTGTCTGTCACACTAAACCAGGACCTAGATTAACCATGCCACATACTTGTGTCTGTCACACTAAACCAGGACCTAGACTAACCATGCCACATACTTGTGTCTGTCACTCTAAACCAGGACCTAGATTAGCCATGCCACATACTTGTGTCTGTCACTCTAAACCAGGACCTAGATTAGCCATGCCACATACTTGTGTCTGTCACACTAAACCAGGACCTAGATTAACCATGCCACATACTTGTGTCTGTCACTCTAAACCAGGACCTAGATTAGCCATGCCACATACTTGTGTCTGTCACACTAAACCAGGACCTAGATTAACCATGCCACATACTTGTGTCTGTCACACTAAACCAGGACCTAGATTAGCCATACCACATACTTGTGCCTGTCACACTAAACCAGGACCTAGATTAACCATGCCACATACTTGTGCCTGTCACACTAAACCAGGACCTAGATTAACTATGCCACATACTTGTGCCTGTCACACTAAACCAGGACCTAGATTAACCATGCCACATACTTGTGTCTGTCACACTAAACCAGGACCTAGATTAACCATGCCACATACTTGTGCCTGTCACACTAAACCAGGACCTAGATTAACCATGCCACATACTTGTGTCTGTCACACTAAACCAGAACCTAGATTAACCATGCCACATACTTGTGTCTGTCACACTAAACCAGGACCTAGATTAACCATGCCACATACTTGTGTCTGTCACACTAAACCAGAACCTAGATTAACCATGCCACATACTTGTGTCTGTCACACTAAACCAGGACCTAGATTAACCATGCCACATACTTGTGCCTGTCACACTAAACCAGGACCTAGATTAACCATGCCACATATTTGTGCCTGTCACACTAAACCAGGACCTAGATTAACCATGCCACATACTTGTGCCTGTCACACTAAACCAGGACCTAGATTAACCATGCCACATACTTGTGCCTGTCACACTAAACCAGGACCTAGATTAACCATGCCACATACTTGTGCCTGTCACACTAAACCAGGACCTAGATTAACCATGCCACATACTTGTGTCTGTCACACTAAACCAGGACCTAGATTAACCATGCCACATACTTGTGTCTGTCACACTAAACCAGGACCTAGATTAACCATGCCACATACTTGTGCCTGTCACACTAAACCAGGACCTAGCTTAACCATGCCACATACTTGTGCCTGTCACACTAAACCAGAACCTAGATTAACCATGCCACATACTTGTGTCTGTCACACTAAACCAGAACCTAGATTAACCATGCCACATACTTGTGTCTGTCACACTAAACCAGGACCTAGATTAACCATGCCACATACTTGTGTCTGTCACACTAAACCAGGACCTAGATTAACCATGCCACATACTTGTGCCTGTCACACTAAACCAGAACCTAGATTAACCATGCCACATACTTGTGCCTGTCACACTAAACCAGAACCTAGATTAACCATGCCACATACTTGTGCCTGTCACACTAAACCAGGACCTAGATTAGCCATGCCACATACTTGTGCCTGTCACACTAAACCAGGACCTAGATTAACCATGCCACATACTTGTGCCTGTCACACTAAACCAGGACCTAGATTAACCATGCCACATACTTGTGCCTGTCACACTAAACCAGGACCTAGATTAACCATGCCACATACTTGTGTCTGTCACACTAAACCAGGACCTAGATTAACCATGCCACATACTTGTGCCTGTCACACTAAACCAGGACCTAGATTAACCATGCCACATACTTGTGCCTGTCACACTAAACCAGGACCTAGATTAACCATGCCACATACTTGTGCCTGTCACTCTAAACCAGGACCTAGATTAACCATGCCACATACTTGTGCCTGTCACTCTAAACCAGGACCTAGATTAACCATGCCACATACTTGTGCCTGTCACACTAAACCAGGACCTAGATTAACCATGCCACATACTTGTGCCTGTCACACTAAACCAGGACCTAGATTAACCATGCCACATACTTGTGCCTGTCACACTAAACCAGGACCTAGATTAACCATGCCACATACTTGTGCCTGTCACACTAAACCAGGACCTAGATTAACCATGCCACATACTTGTGCCTGTCACACTAAACCAGGACCTAGATTAACCATGCCACATACTTGTGCCTGTCACACTAAACCAGGACCTAGATTAGCCATGCCACATACTTGTGCCTGTCACTCTAAACCAGGACCTAGATTAGCCATGCCACATTCTTGTGCCTGTCACACTAAACCAGGACCTAGATTAACCATGCCACATACTTGTGCCTGTCACACTAAACCAGGACCTAGATTAACCATGCCACATACTTGTGCCTGTCACACTAAACCAGGACCTAGATTAACCATGCCACATATTTGTGCCTGTCACACTAAACCAGGACCTAGATTAACCATGCCACATATTTGTGCCTGTCACACTAAACCAGGACCTAGATTAACCATGCCACATACTTGTGCCTGTCACACTAAACCAGGACCTAGATTAACCATGCCACATACTTGTGCCTGTCACACTAAACCAGGACCTAGATTAACCATGCCACATACTTGTGTCTGTCACACTAAACCAGGACCTAGATTAACCATGCCACATACTTGTATCTGTCACACTAAACCAGGACCTAGATTAACCATGCCACATACTTGTGTCTGTCACACTAAACCAGGACCTAGATTAACCATGCCACATACTTGTGTCTGTCACTCTAAACCAGGACCTAGATTAACCATGCCACATACTTGTGCCTGTCACACTAAACCAGAACCTAGATTAACCATGCCACATACTTGTGTCTGTCACTCTAAACCAGGACCTAGATTAGCCATGCCACATACTTGTGTCTGTCACACTAAACCAGGACCTAGATTAACCATGCCACATACTTGTGCCTGTCACACTAAACCAGGACCTAGATTAACCATGCCACATACTTGTGCCTGTCACACTAAACCAGGACCTAGATTAACCATGCCACATACTTGTGCCTGTCACACTAAACCAGGACCTAGATTAACCATGCCACATACTTGTGCCTGTCACACTAAACCAGGACCTAGCTTAACCATGCCACATACTTGTGCCTGTCACACTAAACCAGAACCTAGATTAACCATGCCACATACTTGTGTCTGTCACACTAAACGAGGACCTAGATTAACCATGCCACATACTTGTGTCTGTCACACTAAACCAGGACCTAGATTAACCATGCCACATACTTGTGCCTGTCACACTAAACCAGAACCTAGATTAACCATGCCACATACTTGTGCCTGTCACACTAAACCAGAACCTAGATTAACCATGCCACATACTTGTGCCTGTCACACTAAACCAGGACCTAGATTAGCCATGCCACATACTTGTGCCTGTCACACTAAACCAGGACCTAGATTAGCCATGCCACATACTTGTGCCTGTCACACTAAACCAGGACCTAGATTAACCATGCCACATACTTGTGCCTGTCACACTAAACCAGGACCTAGATTAACCATGCCACATACTTGTGCCTGTCACACTAAACCAGGACCTAGATTAACCATGCCACATACTTGTGCCTGTCACACTAAACCAGGACCTAGATTAACCATGCCACATACTTGTGCCTGTCACACTAAACCAGGACCTAGATTAACCATGCCACATACTTGTGCCTGTCACTCTAAACCAGGACCTAGATTAACCATGCCACATACTTGTGCCTGTCACTCTAAACCAGGACCTAGATTAACCATGCCACATACTTGTGCCTGTCACACTAAACCAGGACCTAGATTAACCATGCCACATACTTGTGCCTGTCACACTAAACCAGGACCTAGATTAACCATGCCACATACTTGTGCCTGTCACACTAAACCAGGACCTAGATTAACCATGCCACATACTTGTGCCTGTCACACTAAACCAGAACCTAGATTAACCATGCCACATACTTGTGCCTGTCACACTAAACCAGGACCTAGATTAACCATGCCACATACTTGTGCCTGTCACACTAAACCAGGACCTAGATTAACCATGCCACATACTTGTGCCTGTCACACTAAACCAGGACCTAGATTAACCATGCCACATACTTGTGCCTGTCACACTAAACCAGAACCTAGATTAACCATGCCACATACTTGTGCCTGTCACACTAAACCAGGACCTAGATTAACCATGCCACATACTTGTGCCTGTCACACTAAACCAGGACCTAGATTAGCCATGCCACATACTTGTGCCTGTCACTCTAAACCAGGACCTAGATTAGCCATGCCACATTCTTGTGCCTGTCACACTAAACCAGGACCTAGATTAGCCATGCCACATACTTGTGTCTGTCACACTAAACCAGAACCTAGATTAGCCATGCCACATACTGTGCCTGTCACACTAAACCAGGACCTAGATTAGCCATGCCACATACTTGTGCCTGTCACACTAAACCAGGACCTAGATTAACCATGCCACATACTTGTGCCTGTCACACTAAACTAGGACCTACATGTAGATTACCATCAGCTTTAGTCGTCATATTTTCTTTGAAGTTTGGAAGATAATGTTTTTTGAGCTACAGTTGAATACATTGTTGACTTGCTGTTAAGCTTCATATCATCTATAGACCCTCTGTTGACTGTTAAGCTTCATATCATCTATAGACCTTTTGTTGACTGTTGACTGTTAAGCTTCATATCATCTATAGACCCTTTGTTGACTGTTGACTGTTAAGCTTCATATCATCTATAGACCTTTTGTTGACTGTTGACTGTTAAGCTTCATATCATCTATAGACCCTTTGTTGACTTGCTGTTAAGCTTCATATCATCTATAGACCCTTTGTTGACTGTTGACTGTTAAGCTTCATATCATCTATATACCCTTTGTTGACTGTTGACTGTTAAGCTTCATATTATCTATTGACCCTTTGTTGACTGTTGACTGTTAAGCTTCATATCATCTATAGACCTTTTGTTGACTGTTGACTTAAGCTTCATATCATCTATAGACCCTTTGTTGACTTGACTTAAGCTTCATATCATCTATATACCCTTTGTTGACTGTTGACTGTTAAGCTTCATATCATCTATAGACCTTTTGTTGACTGTTGCTGTTAAGCTTCATATCATCTATAGACCCTTTGTTGACTTGACTGTTAAGCTTCATATCATCTATAGACCCTTTGTTGACTGTTGACTGTTGACTGTTGACTTAAGCTTCATATCATCCATAGACCCTTTGTTGACTGTTTCTGTTAAGCTTCATATCATCTATAGACCCTTTGTTGACTTGCTGTTAAGCTTCATATCATCTATAGACCCTTTGCTGACTGTTGACTGTTAAGCTTCATATCATCTATAGACCCTTTGTTGACTGTTGACTGTTAAGCTTCATATCATCTATAGACCCTTTGTTGACTTGCTGTTAAGCCTCATATCATCTATAGACCCTTTGTTGACTGTTGACTGTTGACTGTTAAGCTTCATATCATCTATAGATCCTTTGCCCATTTTCGACTTGATTCTAAAATTATACATTTTTTGCATGTATTTGTAGGAGTTACTTCCCTGTATGCAGATAAAAGTGTACACTTCATGCAAAGTTCAACGAAATTTTTATTTTTTTTCTCATACTCTATGAAATTTATATGTTGAGACAACTTGTAAATCTTATGTTTGCTATATAATTATCCTCTCATATTATGGGGTTAAGGTTATGGCAGAGCTGTCGAAATCTCTTTCCTGTCTGTCAGACAATAGGTCTGGCAGATGTGGACAATGTGTCAGACCTATCAAGCATTTGCCGGACCTACATTTTTTTTTACAACTTCAACTGAATTAAACATATACTGGCTAAATCCATAAAATGGTTTGTTTACAGCTTCAAGTGATACCTTGGAATACTCAAAGTTAGTACAACACATTTTTGTGTGACATGTGGAAATATACATACAATACAATAGACTTGTGTATGAAATAAACAAAGATACCAAGTTTGCATAATGCTAGCTATGCACATGTTTCAAGGTGTTACCTCTTATAAGTAGCATTAGATCTGGACCGAATCAATTGGATGACTGACAACCTAGGCCTAAATTAAAATCGAGTTTGTTTCCCCTTTCCAGTTATTGGGAAAGGCAGGGGCCATGGGCCATGGGCCATTTGATACATACAGTTTTGTAATTCTGTGTAGATGCCCCATACAAAAATTAAAAGGCCCATAAAATATTTTAGTTTTTACAAAGACTACACTGAAATGTCTTTTAAATAAAATCGTAATTTCCAGAAAATCGATGCGTGTCCGTCCGGAATCGGTTACACATTTAGTATTCAAACTCTTCAATGTGAAGTCAAAATTTGATTATATAGACAAAAATAAACAAAAATTGGAGATTGCAAACAGCGACAAGTTTAAGAAGCGAAAGTAAATAATGATGCCGGTCATCTTCAAGCGTTTTGTCGGTCCCAAGTTACTGAAAAATTGCTCCGGACATCGGATCTGACGCGAAGTAGTTTAAATCGGACCTAGTAAATATTTTGTCCGACGGTCCGATAGATCTGACGATTTTCGACAGCTCTGTTATGATGTTTAACACCACTTTCAACAATATTTCAGTTATATCGTGGTGATCAGTTTTATTAGTGGAGGAAACCGGAGTACCCGGAGAAAACCACTGACCTGCCGCAAGTCACTGACAAACTTTATCACATACAGTAGAGTTCGTTTATAGCGAAGTCCAAGGGACTCTCGATATTAGTTCGTTATAAGAGAAACAATGTAGAATTACCTCCCCTTTTGAAAATTGTACAGTGGAACTTCGCTGGCTCGAACTCTAAGGGACTGTCAAAATCTATTCTAGCTATCGGTAGTTCGAGCGTAATTCTAGAGAGAAAAAAATCTGGTTCTGACCAGGACAGTTTCATTACGTTATGATAACTGATGCACAGTAAAGTGAGCCTTTATCGTAAAAAAATATTTAATCCTTTAGACAGTTCTCAAAGACCACGGCTTCTGAATCCCTCTTTGGTATCTTCAAATGTTCCTTAGAAACATTTTTTCAACTTTGTTCACGATCTATCAGGAAATATGAGGTCGGGTATTAACACTTGGATCGATATCGGTATAATGCTGATAATTCGAAACGAGTACATTTCTTTTGGTTTTGGTATTTAGATGAGCCTTGAGACCACGCAGTTTGTTGTTTAATTAAAGAGGCTATCATCAAAGAAAAAATAAACAATAGCGAATGAATTAATCTCACACATGACTTTGTTTTTAATTTCTTTAGCTTGTGCATCCATTCATTAAAATTCAAATTACGTTTTATTAATTTTTAATGCAATAAATTAGCGCCTGTGTTATTAATTGACAACTTGTTAATCACATCATTAATACCCATTTTATTGTTTGAATATTTTAAAGAAAAGTCTTGATTGACATCATTAACAACATCAAAGGTGGGATTATTGATTTTTCAATTATCAATAAGGAAGTGTCAAGTGCACTTGACCATTCTAATATGTGATCATCCCTGCGTAGTGCAGTGCGTAACGGAAGACAGGTAAAGGATTTGTTTGTTCAGCAATTTTCTTTGTTATATCATGTCAATTTTGAGTAATAAAAACGTTGTTTGGGTTTAAAATTCTCTTCGTTATAAGCCTGATTTCGTTATAAAAAATTCGTAATAGGCCTTCACAAATACATTGTTTAAATAGCGATGGGACCGGGGATTTATCTTTACTTCACTATAAGCCTGATTTCGTTATAAGCCTGTTCGTTATAAACGAACTCTACTGTAATGGGGTATCGAGTACACCTCACCTGAGCAAGATTCGAACTCACAACATTAGTGGTGATGGGCACTGATTGCATAGGTAGTTGTAAATCCAACTACCATATGTTCATGACCATGACAACCCCTCCTCTTGTATTATAGAAGGTTATTTTAAGAAACCTATTCTCAAATTCTTTGTCTTTTCCGTTGCTCTTGCATGGAACTGACCATTTTGCCCTCTACAAGGGAAATAACTCCTGTCAAAAAAACATTAAAAAGCCTATAATTTTAGAATAAAATCGGGAACTGTGTAAATGGTCTATTATGCCCTACATATTGTTTATCACGACTTAATCAACTTTTTAGATTTGAAAATGTTGACGATAATTACTTGCTGGTTGGTATATGGTATCAGGATTTACATGTACACAAGGAGAAATTTACAACTGACATCTAAATAGACATGAAAATCAATTCTATTTTTGTTATTGGCAACTATACATTGACATATTCAAAGAAAGGAATAGTCGACAAATTGCTTTTATGTATAAATGTCACTTGTTCCGTTTGGTTTCAGAAATAGATTTCATAAGACTCTTGTAAGAATTGAAAATAAGATTTGAATGATAAAATTGTAAATTGTGGGTGGTTAGGTATTGATTTTAGTTGAGTAATCTATTGATTTTAGTTAAATTTTCATTCATTGACTGAGGAAGAGAATTAAGAAAATTGCATTCAACAGATCAATTAAGTAATGGTTACTAGAAAAGACGTAATACACAATAAACATTGATGTGTAGTTGAAATGATTTAATGTAAATATAGATTATTGACAAATAGAGATAAACAATAACACTCCTTTATTGAGGAAAACACTAATTCACCAATCAGAGCTTAGAACAAAAGTAGTCGTTTCTAAGCAAAAAAGTTCCTTTCACTTTGTTGTACAAAAAATAAAAATTTAGTAGAAAATCTTAATTAGTGAATACCTCTATAAGTTCCAGTTAACATTATTTTGTCTTTTTATCTTATTCTTGGGATATCTTATTCTTAGAAATAAAACTGCAGCAGTGGTGTAATGCTTACCTCAAATTTGGTAAGATAGTGGGTTTGAACCCCAATCGGGTCATTAACCAAAGTCTATTATTTAAAGAAGAATGTTGATTGGCAAACAGTTGCCTTTTAGCAATCAATGGATGACCCTTCATTATCCAACCCTTCGTTTGCAAAATCCATAGCGATCTCCTGTTTCAACAAAAACAGCAGACACATTTTCCCTTGATCACCTATTACAAAGCTAAATATAGCACACGATTGTACAAAATCAAAATCCTTAAAATGTCCTCTGTGTTTAGATCAAGTAGAAAATCAACATCACTCATTTGTACTACCAGTATCTCCATGTAAGTTCTTCTACTTTTCTTTTCTCATAAATTAATTTTAAAACGTTCAGATAAAAATGTCGTCGGACTAGAAATGTTAGGTATGGCACTCTTGACAGACAACTAGACCTGTTGAGCAGTCCGCACCGTTTTAACAGGTCCACACTGTTTTATCAGGTCCAACTGTCTGTCAAAGTGCCATAACCCACCTTGCTAGACTGATAATGTACTGGTATATATTCCATTACTCTATGATTCTGTGCTTGCTATGAAATTGGCTCCAGTGTTTCATTAGAAGAACATTTATAGTTAACCAAGGTTAATATTTGCAACTATAACCTAAGGATTCAAGGATTAGCTTTTGGTTTTCTTCAATACTTCCTGTGGCTTGTAACATTAAGTTAAACTTGGCATGTTATAAATAAAGTCTTGATAATAAATAGCATATGAATTGCACAAATTTGATGTTGGGCCTTGAGGAATTTACATGTAATATCTTTAACTGTAAACAAGTATTAATTTAAATTGTGAGATGAAGTATATTTAGAAAAGGTGTGTTCACCAAATCTCCAGGGATTTATGTGCACTGCATCACAATTAGCGACTAAATTGATTATTAGAATTTGCAATGTGTTAAGAAATTTGGAATACAATAGGCAATGGTAAATGTGTTCATTACAAGGATGTGTAGCGTAATTGAGAAAATCCATTATTTGTTGTCTTAATTGATATTGCTTAGAGATATTAAAAGGGTCTTTGACTTGTAACCTATATGTGCCACCATTATAATGGTATAAGTGTATTATACATATGTAGTTTCCTATGAACAAACGCTAAGAAATGCCATGAATATGTAGTTTCCTTTTAGATGGGGTAAATGAACATCATGAATATGTAGTTTCCTTTGGGAGGGGGTTAAGGAACACCATGAACATGCAGTGTCCTTTGAGAGGGGGTTAAGGAACACCATGAACATGCAGTGTCCTTTGAGAGGGGGTTAAGGAACACCATGAACATGCAGTGTCCTTTGAGAGGGGGTTAAGGAACACCATGAACATGCAGTGTCCTTTGAGAGGTGGTTAAGGAACACCATGAACATGCAGTGTCCTTTGAGAGGGGGTTAAGGAACATCATGAACATGCAGTGTCCTTTGAGAGGGGGTTAAGGAACACCATGAACATGCAGTGTCCTTTGAGAGGTGGTTAAGGAACACCATGAACATGCAGTGTCCTTTGAGAGGGGGTTAAGGAACACCATGAACATGCAGTGTCCTTTGAGAGGGGGTTAAGGAACACCATGAACATGCAGTGTCCTTTGAGAGGTGGTTAAGGAACACCATGAACATGCAGTGTCCTTTGAGAGGGGGTTAAGGAACACCATGAACATGCAGTGTCCTTTGAGAGGGGGTTAAGGAACACCATGAACATGCAGTGTCCTTTGAGAGGTGGTTAAGGAACACCATGAACATGCAGTGTCCTTTGAGAGGGGGTTAAGGAACACCATGAACATGCAGTGTCCTTTGAGAGGGGGTTAAGGAACACCATGAACATGCAGTGTCCTTTGAGAGGGGGTTAAGGAACACCATGAACATGCAGTGTCCTTTGAGAGGGGGTTAAGGAACATAGTTTCCTTTAAGGAAAGGGGGATGGTTGAGGAACACAGTGAATATGTACCGGTAGTTTCCTTTGAGGAAAGAAGTGGTTAGGGAACATAATAAATACATGTTGTTTACTTTGAGAGGGGGTTAAGAAGGAACATAGTTTCCTTTAAGGAAAGGGGGATGGTTAAGGAACACCATGGATATATGTAGTGTCCTTTGAGAAGGGGTTAAGGAACACCATGAATACATGTAACATGTAGTGTCCATTGATAGGGGTTACATTTCCTTTAAGGAATGGGAGACGGTTAAGGTACATCATGAATATATGTAGTTTTCTTTTGCTAGATAAGGTGTGGATTTAAGGTACATCATGAATATATGTAGTTTTCTTTTGCTAGATAAGGTGTGGATTTAAGGTACATCATGAATAAATGTAGTTTTCTTTTGCTAGATAAGGTGTGGATTTAAGGTACATCATGAATATATGTAGTTTTCTTTTGCTAAGTAAGGTGTGGATTTAAGGTACATCATGAATATATGTAGTTTTCTTTTGCTAGATAAGGTGTGGATTTAAGGTACATCATGAATATATGTAGTTTTCTTTTGCTAGATAAGGTGTGGATTTAAGGTACATCATGAATATATGTAGTTTTCTTTTGCTAAGTAAGGTGTGGATTTAAGGTACATCATGAATATATGTAGTTTTCTTTTGCTAGATAAGGTGTGGATTTAAGGTACATCATGAATATATGTAGTTTTCTTTGAGGAAAAAGTGGGGTTGAAAGGGTTAGTGTTAGGGTTATGGTGATTCACACCACTTTCAACAATATTTCAGTTATATCGTGGCGGTCAGTTTTAATTATGGAGGAAACCGTAGTACCTAGAGAAAACCACTGACCTGCCGCAAGTCGCCAACAAACTTTATCACATAATGTTTTATCTAGTACACCTCTCCATGGGCAGGATTCGAACTCACAAATTTATTGGTGATAGGCACTGATTGCACTGTTAGTTGTAATTCCAACAACCATACGTTCATGGCCACTACAGCCCCAAGGGTTGAAAGGAACGCCATGAATATATTTTATTTCCTTTAAGCAACGTTGGGGGTTAAGGAACACCGTGAATATATCTGGTTTCCTTTGAGGAAAAAAGTGGAGTTGAAAGGAATGCCATGTGAGGAAAAAAGGGGGATAAGTAACACAATGAATATATAATGTATGTAGTTTCCTATGAGAATGAGTTAGGTAGTTGGATTACCTAACAACTCATACAAACCTATCACCAATATGGTGTGGGTTTGCGCTCGGCTTTGAAATTATAAAAAAGGTGCACTTGACTCGCAGTGATAAAGTTTACTAGTTGCTTGTCCATGGTCTGTGGTTCTCTAAAGAATTACATCAATTTATAGTTGTCCTTTAAGGGGTGGTTAATGAACACCATGCATATATCTCGTTTCCTTTGAAGAAAAATGGGGGGAGGGGTTATGGAACACAGTGACAATATGTAATTTCCTTTCAGGAAAAGAGGGGAAGGGTTAAACAACACCATTAATATACAATGTATATAGTCTCTGGGGAAAAGGGAGTGGGTTAAGGAACACCATGAATGCCACAATTTAAGGAAACTTCAAACAACCTAAGAAAATAATTCTTTTAACATATATAATGTTAATTTCTTACAGGTTGTTTATTTGCAAGTCTTTTAACATAGATAATTTTAATTTGTTACAGTTTGTTTATTTACAAGTCTTTTAATGTATATAATGTTTATTTACAAGTCTTTTAACAATTTTTTTCAGGTTGTAATACTGTTTTTTACAAATGTTTTAACATAGATAATGGTAATTTGTTACAGGTTAACCATTGTTTATTTACAAGTCTTTTAACTATATAATGTTAATTTCTTACAGGTTGTTTATTTACAAGTCTTTTAACGTAGATAATGTTAATTTGTAACTGGTTGTTTATTTACAAGTCTTTTAACATAGATAATGTTAATTTCTTACAGGTTGTTTATTTACAAGTCTTTTAACATATTTAATGTTAATTTCTTACAGGTTGTTTATTTACAAGTCTTTTAACGTAGATAATGTTAATTTCTTACAGGTTGTTTATTTACAAGACAGCTGTGTAATACAGAAGAAGAATGTGTTGATGGTAAGTCAACAGTTTAATGTGAAAATTTATCATGATAAATGACCATCATAACAGGTATCTAGTATATAGTTGAAGTGTTCTGATTGGACGATTTTAATGTATCAGAACAAAACTCGTACACAAAAGTTTTATGATGGTGAAGCCTGGACGAATGTTCTAAGATATTGTATGTTACAAATTCCCACAAAAATTAAGAATTGACATTTATATGAACCGGTAATGTTAAATATAACCTTCAAATTGAAAAAAAAAATTCTATCAAGTGTGCTTAATTTAGCATCTAAATATCTTGTGTAAGGCAAAATATAAAAGTACCAGTGATTCTGGTTACATGCTGCCAAACATAAGGATTGGTAAATATATTTTATTTTGAATTTGTTATGCCCACTACACTACCTACCTACTCATGTCAACACCCTTGGGTTTAATTTTTGCAAGCTATATTTTGTTTAGGGTGGGCCAATTGATAGGAAATAACAGAGGGAAAACAAAATTCTTAAATGTTTTTGCAGTTTTAAGCATGTACTAAGTAACGTATCTTTGTCAATTAGTACCTCCAGTGTTTCAATTAACTACTTTTTTTCCTTTGTATAGTGATAATGATATAATTGACCACTTCTATATAGTGTTCAGGGGTTAAAAAATCCCCTAGCCCGATGCCCGAGGCTAGTAATTTCCACATTTGGGCTAGCTGAAATAATCAGCTGTATGCCCGACGGGCTAGTAAAAATATATATCGGATATTGACAAACTTGTCAATATTCATTGACAAACTTATCAATATTCGTGTATCTACTTATATTCATATATGTTATATGTTGTTTAATCAGCAGCAATGTTTTATTTATTCAACCGCTAGCTTTTTGTCGAAATTGAGAGCAAAGAAGGTAGAAAAACTGCGTATTCTCGTCATAAAACAGCTTCAACAAATGACGGCTTACAGGAAATTTCGAAAATGAAATACCGGAACCGGGAACGACTATTTCCGGTTTTGCCAATAGTATAAAAAAAAAAAAAAAAAAAAAAATATTGCCAACCGACCCTAGATTTTTTTGACATGTTACCATAAACACACATATTTTTTTTTGGCCTTACAGTGACCTGCACTGTGGAAAATAAGTGAAAATAAAACGCAATACCAGATCTGAAAAGAAAGATAGTTAAACTAATATACATTGTACATGTTGTACAAGGGTTCAAGTCTGCAAGTCGGATTCATGAAATCACGGTATTGACCAGGACTAGTGGTTCATAGATTCGGGCTAGTAATATTTGGGAGTATGCTAGCCCTGGGCTAGTGAGGTGGTCCAAAAATTGTTAACCCCTGGTGTTCATTAGCAGATGATTCTTCATATATTCCTACAGCTATACATGGGCATTAATGGATCTCTTTAGACATGTCATTTCTAGATATGAAATCAATATAGGTGGAAGACTGAATTGAAAATAATTATTCAGATTAGGTCAAAAGCATTCTTAAACATTATTTTTATGGAATGTTTCTTATATTTTATACTGAGCTGAGATATTTATAGTACAGTAAAACCTGTCTAAACCGAACCCCTTTGGGACTGAAGAATTTGTTCAGTTTAGACAGGTGTTTGGTTTACACAGGTTCAAATTACATAGACATTTAGTAGATGGGATTGTGAAGTGTGTAATTATACCTGTGAAGCCAATCAGTATTGTAATTAAACAGTTAAATTGTCTCTTTGAAGTTTATATTTATCTTTCAACCAGTCATTAAAGAAATAGACAGAAGTCATTATAGTCTGAGTGTTGGACACTCACAATTTTCTACCATTGAAGTTTAGAAATGACACAATTTATCAGATATTTTCTTATGCCTTACATTTTTAAGATGTAATTATTTTGCTTTGAAGACTGTATATATATATATATATATATATATATATATGTATATATATCTTAAAATAGGTTTCTGTTAATATAAATTATATACATGATATTTACATGCCATTTCGTGTCTCATTGCCACATTGGGGGAAAGGCAGAGTTCCTGAAAAGTGTCGATTTTGTCAGATTTGCCAACAAAAATATGCTAAGTCCGACAAAAATTGATTCTTTGTCGGTCCGCTGTACCGGTAAAGAAATTCTGTAAAAAGTTTGTTTTCTTTCCGATATTATTTTTCTATTCCGCAATTTACCTTTTCTGGTCAAGGACAAATATTCAGTAATTGCTGGATGGCCGATATCTTTCTCCCCTAACACTAACCCTGGGGTAAAACGGAAGCAAGAAAATGTTGCCACCAGGAAAAAGAAAAGAAAATATGAAGATAAACGTGATTGTTGTTTTCAGTAGCATTGGCTTGAACAAATTCCATGGTTGCAACACGACGAGAGGAGTATGAGATGCACAATTTGTTGCAACTTTTACAATAATTCCAAACAACAACAAGGGTCTAGTACGAAGAATTAAAGAAAGAGACTTTGTGAGAATCTGAGAGAGACAGAGACTGAGGTTACAGTTGTTGATGAGAATGAGGTTGAGGGAAGTGATAAAGAGAATGAGCAGGAAGAACAGGCAGAACCAGTGAATGTTGTAGAGCAAACAGATGAGGAAGATAGTGAAAGAGAAAGTGAGATGAGTAGCTCTGAGTGTGAGATGAATGAGGAGGAAACCTTTAGAAGCATCAACAGAATAATAGAATATGAGATAGAATATGTGACAGTGTAGTTAAATGAGATTTGTTATCATTAATGAACTGTTCAATCATTGTCTAGATTCAATTAATATATAAAAATGATTTATATTAATAAAAATAGCAAAAATTATTCGGAATGACAAATATTTGTTTGGACTGACAAAACTTGCCCTCTTGTCAATCCGAATGTCTGACAAGATCAAAATCTTTTCAAGAAAGCGGGGTGTCAAGTTAGATGTAAGTCTGACTTTGGACCATAGTGGGCAACATGTTTAGAGAGTGCCATGCTCCCTCACCTGTTAATATAATTGTATTGCGATGAGGAGGTGAGGAGGTTGTCAAGTTATAGTACCAAAAGCCTGGCCATGGACCATAGTAGGTAACATGTTTAGACTAGGGAGTCCCATGTTAGCCTAGCCATGGACCATTGTAGGTAGCATGTTTAGACTAGGGAGTCCCATGTTAGCCTGGCCATGGACCATAGTAGGTAACATGTTTAGACTAGGGAGTCCTATGTTAGCCTGACCATGGACCATAGTAGGTAGCATGTTTAGTCTAGGGAGTCCTATGTTAGCCTGGCCATGGACCATAGTAGGTAACATGTTTAGACTAGGGAGTCCTATGTTAGCCTGGCCATGGACCATAGTAGGTAACATGTTTAGACTAGGGAGTCCCATGTTAGCCTGGCCATGGACCATAGTAGGTAACATGTTTAGACTAGGGAGTCCCATGTTAGCCTGGCCATGGACCATAGTAGGTAACATGTTTAGACTAGGGATTCCCATATTAGCCTGGCCATGGACCATAGTAGGTAACATGTTTAGAGTTGGGAGTCCCTTGTTAGCCTGGCCATGGACCATTGTAGGTAACATGTTTAGACTAGGGAATCCCATGTTAGCCTGGCCATGGACCATTGTAGGTAACATGTTTAGACTAGGGAGTCCTATGTTAGCCTGGCCATGGACCATAGTAGGTAAAATGTTTAGACTAGAGAGTCCCATGGACCATAGTAGGTAGCATGTTTAGACTAGGGAGTCCCATGTTAACCCTGCCATGGACCATAGTAAGTAACATGTTTAGACTAGGGAATCCCAACCTGGCCATGGACCATTGTAAGTAACATGTTTAGACTATGGAGTCCCATGTTAGCCTGGCCATGGACCATAGTAGGTAGCATGTTTAGACTAGGGAGTCCCATGTTAACCCTGCCATGGACCATAGTAAGTAACATGCTTAGACTAGGGAGTCCCATGCTTGCCTGACCATGGGCCATAGTAGGTAGCATGTTTAGACTAGGGAGTCCCATGTTAGCCTGGCCATGGACCATAGTAGGTAGCATGTTTAGACTAGGGAGCCCCATGTTAGCCTGGCCATGGACCATAGTAGGTAGCATGTTTAGACTAAGGAGTCCCATGTTTGCCTGGCCATGGACCATAGTAGGTAGCATGTTTAGACTAGGGAGTCCCATGTTAGCCTGGCCATGGACCATAGTAGGTAGCATGTTTAGACTAGGGAGTCCCATGTTAGCCTGGCCATGAACCATAGTAGGTAGCATGTTTAGACTAGGGGGTCCCATGTTAGCCAGGCCATGGACCATAGTAGGTAGCATGTTTAGACTAGGGAGTCCCATGTTAGCCTGGCCATGGACCATAGTAGGTAGCATGTTTAGACTAGGGAGTCCCATGTTAACCCTGCCATGGACCATAGTAAGTAACATGTTTAGACTAGGGAATCCCAACCTGGCCATGGACCATTGTAGGTAACATGTTTAGACTAAGGAGTCCCATGTTAGCCTGGCCATGGACCATAGTAGGTAGCATGTTTAGACTAGGGAGTCCCATGTTAACCCTGCCATGGACCATAATAAGTAACATGTTTAGACTAGGGAGTCCCATGCTTGCCTGGCCATGGACCATAGTAGGTAGCATGTTTAGACTAGGGAGTCCCATGTTAGCCTGGCCATGGACCATAGTAGGTAGCATGTTTAGACTAGGGAGTCCCATGTTAGCCTGGCCATGGACCATAGTAGGTAGCATGTTTAGACTAAGGAGTCCCATGTTTGCCTGGCCATGGACCATAGTAGGTAGCATGTTTAGACTAGGGAGTCCCATGTTAGCCTGGCCATGGACCATAGTAGGTAGCATGTTTAGACTAGGGAGTCCCATGTTAGCCTGGCCATGGACCATAGTAGGTAGCATGTTTAGACTAGGGAGTCCCATGTTAGCCTGGCCATGAACCATAGTAGATAGCATGTTTAGACTAGGGAGTCCCATGTTAGCCTGGCCATGGACCGTAGTAGGTAGCATGTTTAGACTAGGGAGTCCCATGTTAACACTGCCATGGACCATAGTAAGTAACATGTTTAGACTAGGGAGTCCCATGCTTGCCTGGCCATGGACCATAGTAGGTAAAATGATTAGACTAGAGAGTCCCATGGACCATAGTAGGTAGCATGTTTAGACTAGGGAGTCCCATGTTAGCCTGGCCATGGACCATAGTAGGTATCATGTTTAGACTAGGGAGTCCCATGTTAGCCTGGCCATGGACCATAGTGGGTAGCATGTTTAGACTAGGGAGCCCCATGTTAGCTTGGCCATGGACCATAGTAGGTAGCATGTTTAGACTAGGAAGTCCCATGTAAGCCTGGCCATGGACCATAGTAGGTAGCATGTTTAGACTAGGGAGTCCCATGTTAGCCTGGCCATGGACCATAGTAGGTAGCATGTTTAGACTAGGGAGTCCCATATTAGCCTGGCCATGAACCATAGTAGGTAGCATGTTTAGACTAGGGAGTCCCATGTTAGCCTGGCCATGAACCATAGTAGGTAGCATGTTTAGACTAGGGAGTCCCATGTTAGCCTGGCCATGAACCATAGTAGATAGCATGTTTAGACTAGGGAGTCCCATGTTAGCCTGGCCATGGACCATAATAGGTAGCATGTTTAGATTAGGGAGTCCCATGTTAGCCTGGCCATGGACCATTGTAGGTAGCATGTTTAGACTAGGGAGCCCCATGTTAACCCTGCCATGGACCATAGTAAGTAACATGTTTAGACTAGGGAGTCCCATGTTAGCCTGGCCATGGACCATAGTAGGTAGCATGTTTAGACTAGGGAGTCCCATGTTAGCCTGGCCATGGACCATAGTAGGTAGCATGTTTAGACTAGGGAGTCCCATGTTAGCCTGGCCATGAACCATAGTAGGTAGCATGTTTAGACTAGGTGGTCCCATGTTAGCCAGGCCATGGACCATAGTAGGTAGCATGTTTAGACTAGGGAGTTCCATGTTAGCCTGGCCATGGACCATAGTAGGTAACATATTTAGACTAGGGAGTCCCATGTTAACCCTGCCATGGACCATAGTAAGTAACATGTTTAGACTAGGGAATCCCAACCTGGCCATGGACCATTGTAGGTAACATGTTTAGACTATGGAGTCCCATGTTAGCCTGGCCATGGACCATAGTAGGTAGCATGTTTAGACTAGGGAGTCCCATGTTAACCCTGCCATGGACCATAGTAAGTAACATGTTTAGACTAGGGAGTCCCATGCTTGCCTGGCCATGGACCATAGTAGGTAGCATGTTTAGACTAGGGAGTCCCATGTTAGCCTGGCCATGGACCATAGTAGGTAGCATGTTTAGACTAGGGAGTCCCATGTTAGCCTGGCCATGGACCATAGTAGGTAGCATGTTTAGACTAAGGAGTCCCATGTTAGCCTGGCCATGGACCGTAGTAGGTAGCATGTTTAGACTAGGGAGTCCCATGTTAGCCTGGCCATGGACCATAGTAGGTAGCATGTTTAGACTAGGGAGTCCCATGTTAACCTGGCCATGGACCATAGTAGGTAGCATGTTTAGACTAGGGAGTCCCATATTAGCCTGGCCATGAACCATAGTAGGTAGCATGTTTAGACTAGGGAGTCCCATGTTAGCCTGGCCATGAACCATAGTAGATAGCATGTTTAGACTAGGGAGTCCCATGTTAGCCAGGCCATGGACCATAGTAGGTAGCATGTTTAGACTAGGGAGTCCCATGTTAACACTGCCATGGACCATAGTAAGTAACATGTTTAGACTAGGGAGTCCCATGCTTGCCTGGCCATGGACCATAGTAGGTCAAATGATTAGACTAGAGAGTCCCATGGACCATAGTAGGTAGCATGTTTAGACTAGAGAGTCCCATGTTAGCCTGGCCATGGACCATAGTAGGTATCATGTTTAGACTAGGGAGTCCCATGTTAGCCTGGCCATGGACCATAGTAGGTAGCATGTTTAGACTAGGGAGCCCCATGTTAGCCTGGCCATGGACCATAGTAGGTAGCATGTTTAAACTAGGAAGTCCCATGTTAGCCTGGCCATGGACCATAGTAGGTAGCATGTTTAGACTAGGGAGTCCCATGTTAGCCTGGCCATGGACCATATTAGGTAGCATGTTTAGACTAGGGAGTCCCATGTTAGCCTGGCCATGAACCATAGTAGGTAGCATGTTTAGACTAGGGAGTCCCATGTTAGCCTGGCCATGGACCATAGTAGGTAGCATGTTTAGACTAGGGAGTCCCATGTTAGCCTGGCCATGGACCATTGTAGGTAGCATGTTTAGACTAGGGAGTCCCATGTTAACCCTGCCATGGACCATAGTAAGTAACATGTTTAGACTAGGGAGTCCCATGTTAGCCTGGCCATGGACCATAGTAGGTAGCATGTTTAGACTAGGGAGTCCCATGTTAGCCTGGCCATGGACCATAGTAGGTAGCATGTTTAGACTAGGGAGTCCCATGTTAGCCTGGCCATGAACCATAGTAGATAGCATGTTTAGACTAGGGAGTCCCATGTTAGCCTGGCCATGGACCATTGTAGGTAGCATGTTTAGACTAGGGAGTCCCATGTTAGCCTGGCCATGGACCATAGTAGGTAGCATGTTTAGACTAGGGAGTCACATGTTAACCCTACCATGGACCATAGTAAGTAACATGTTTAGACTAGGGAGTCCCATGCTTGCCTGGCCATGGACCATAGTAGGTAGCATGTTTAGACTAGGGAGTCCCATGTTAGCCTGGCCATGGACCATAGTAAGTAGCATGTTTAGACTAGGGAGTCCCATGTTAGCCTGGCCATGGACCATAGTAGGTAGTATGTTTAGACTAGGGAGTCCCATGTTAACCCTGCCATGGACCATAGTAAGTAACATGTTTAGACTAGGGAGTCCCATGCTTGCCTGGCCATGGACCATAGTAGGTAGCATGTTTAGACTAGGGAGTCCCATGTTAGCCTGGCCATGGACCATAGTAGGTAGCATGTTTAGACTAGGGAGTCCCATGTTAGCCTGGCCATGGACCATAGTAGGTAGGATGTTTAGACTAAGGAGTCCCATGTTAGCCTGGCCATGGACCATAGTAGGTAGCATGTTTAGACTAAGGAGTCCCATGTTAGCCTGGCCATGGACCATAGTAGGTAGCATGTTTAGACTAGGGAGTCCCATGTTAGCCTGGCCATGGACCATAGTAGGTAGCATGTTTAGACTAGGGAGTCCCATGTTAGCCTGGCCATGGACCATAGTAGGTAGCATGTTTAGACTAGGGAGTCCCATGTTAGCCAGGCCATGGACCATAGTAGGTAGCATGTTTAGACTAGGGAGTTCCATGTTAGCCTGGCCATGGACCATAGTAGGTAGCATGTTTAGACTAGGGAGTCCCATGTTAACCCTGCCATGGACCATAGTAAGTAACATGTTTAGACTAGGGAATCCCAACCTGGCCATGGACCATTGTAGGTAACATGTTTAGACTATGGAGTCCCATGTTAGCCTGGCCATGGACCATAGTAGGTAGCATGTTTAGACTAGGGAGTCCCATGTTAACCCTGCCATGGACCATAGTAAGTAACATGTTTAGACTAGGGAGTCCCATGCTTGCCTGGCCATGGACCATAGTAGGTAGCATGTTTAGACTAGGGAGTCCCATGTTAGCCTGGCCATGGACCATAGTAGGTAGCATGTTTAGACTAGGGAGTCCCATGTTAGCCTGGCCATGGACCATAGTAGGTAGCATGTTTAGACTAGGGAGTCCCATGTTAGCCTGGCCATGGACCATAGTAGGTAGCATGTTTAGACTAGGGAGTCCCATGTTAGCCTGGCCATGGACCATAGTAGGTAGCATGTTTAGACTAGGGAGTCCCATGGACCATAGTAGGTAGCATGTTTAGACTAGGGAGTCCCATGTTAGCCTGGCCATGAACCATAGTAGGTAACATGTTTAGACTAGGGAGTCCCATGTTAGCCTGGCCATGAACCATAGTAGATAGCATGTTTAGACTAGGGAGTCCCATGTTAGCCTGGCCATAGACCATAGTAGGTAGCATGTTTAGACTAGGGAGTCCCATGTTAACACTGCCATGGACCATAGTAAGTAACATGTTTAGACTAGGGAGTCCCATGCTTGCCTGGCCATGGACCATAGTAGGTCAAATGATTAGACTAGAGAGTCCCATGGACCATAGTAGGTAGCATGTTTAGACTAGGGAGTCCCATGTTAGCCTGGCCATGAACCATAGTAGGTATCATGTTTAGACTAGGGAGTCCCATGTTAGCCTGGCCATGGACCATAGTAGGTAGCATGTTTAGACTAGGGAGCCCCATGTTAGCCTGGCCATGGACCATAGTAGGTAGCATGTTTAAACTAGGAAGTCCCATGTTAGCCTGGCCATGGACCATAGTAGGTAGCATGTTTAGACTAGGGAGTCCCATGTTAGCCTGGCCATGGACCATAGTAGGTAGCATGTTTAGACTAGGGAGTCCCATGTTAGCCTGGCCATGAACCATAGTAGGTAGCATGTTTAGACTAGGGAGTCCCATGTTAGCCTGGCCATGGACCATAGTAGGTAGCATGTTTAGACTAGGGAGTCCCATGTTAGCCTGGCCATGGACCATTGTAGGTAGCATGTTTAGACTAGGGAGTCCCATGTTAACACTGCCATGGACCATAGTAAGTAACATGTTTAGACTAGGGAGTCCCATGTTAGCCTGGCCATGGACCATAGTAGGTAGCATGTTTAGACTAGGGAGTCCCATGTTAGCCTGGCCATGGACCATAGTAGGTAGCATGTTTAGACTAGGGAGTCCCATGTTAGCCTGGCCATGAACCATAGTAGATAGCATGTTTAGACTAGGGAGTCCCATGTTAGCCTGGCCATGGACCATTGTAGGTAGCATGTTTAGACTAGGGAGTCCCATGTTAGCCTGGCCATGGACCATAGTAGGTAGCATGTTTAGACTAGGGAGTCACATGTTAACCCTACCATGGACCATAGTAAGTAACATGTTTAGACTAGGGAGTCCCATGCTTGCCTGGCCATGGACCATAGTAGGTAGCATGTTTAGACTAGGGAGTCCCATGTTAGCCTGGCCATGGACCATAGTAAGTAGCATGTTTAGACTAGGGAGTCCCATGTTAGCCTGGCCATGGACCATAGTAGGTAGTATGTTTAGACTAGGGAGTCCCATGTTAACCCTGCCATGGACCATAGTAAGTAACATGTTTAGACTAGGGAGTCCCATGCTTGCCTGGCCATGGACCATAGTAGGTAGCATGTTTAGACTAGGGAGTCCCATGTTAGCCTGGCCATGGACCATAGTAGGTAGCATGTTTAGACTAGGGAGTCCCATGTTAGCCTGGCCATGGACCATAGTAGGTAGGATGTTTAGACTAAGGAGTCCCATGTTAGCCTGGCCATGGACCATAGTAGATAGCATGTTTAGACTAGGGAGTCCCATGTTAGCCTGGCCATGGACCATAGTAGGTAGCATGTTTAGACTAGGGAGTCCCATGTTAGCCTGGCCATGGACCATAGTAGGTAGCATGTTTAGACTAGGGAGTCCCATGTTAGCCTGGCCATGGACCATAGTAGGTAGCATGTTTAGACTAGGGAGTCCCATGTTAGCCTGGCCATGAACCATAGTAGATAGCATGTTTAGACTAGGGAGTCCCATGTTAGCCTGGCGATGGACCATAGTAGGTAGCATGTTTAGACTAGGAAGTCCCATGTTAACACTGCCATGGACCATAGTAAGTAACATGTTTAGACTAGGGAGTCCCAGGCTTGCCTGGCCATGGACCATAGTAGGTAAAATGATTAGACTAGAGAGTCCCATGGACCATAGTAGGTAGCATGTTTAGACTAGGGATTCCCATGTTAGCCTGGCCATGGACCATAGTAGGTATCATGTTTAGACTAGGGAGTCCCATGTTAGCCTGGCCATGGACCATAGTAGGTATCATGTTTAGACTAGGGAACCCCATGTTAGCCTGGCCATGGACCATAGTAGGTAGCATGTTTAAACTAGGAAGTCCCATGTTAGCCTGGCCATGGACCATAGTAGGTAGCATGTTTAGACTAGGGAGTCCCATGTTAGCCTGGCCATGGACCATAGTAGGTAGCATGTTTAGACTAGGGAGTCCCATGTTAGCCTGGCCATGAACCATAGTAGGTAGCATGTTTAGACTAGGGAGTCCCATGTTAGCCTGGCCATGGACCATAGTAGGTAGCATGTTTAGACTAGGGAGTCCCATGTTAGCCTGGCCATGGACCATTGTAGGTAGCATGTTTAGACTAGGGAGTCCCATGTTAACCCTGCCATGGACCATAGTAAGTAACATGTTTAGACTAGGGAGTCCCATGTTAGCCTGGCCATGGACCATAGTAGGTAGCATGTTTAGACTAGGGAGTCCCATGTTAGCCTGGCCATGGACCATAGTAGGTAGCATGTTTAGACTAGGGAGTCCCATGTTAGCCTGGCCATGAACCATAGTAGATAGCATGTTTAGACTAGGGAGTCCCATGTTAGCCTGGCCATGGACCATTGTAGGTAGCATGTTTAGACTAGGGAGTCCCATGTTAGCCTGGCCATGGACCATAGTAGGTAGCATGTTTAGACTAGGGAGTCACATGTTGACCCTACCATGGACCATAGTAAGTAACATGTTTAGACTAGGGAGTCCCATGCTTGCCTGGCCATGGACCATAGTAGGTAGCATGTTTAGACTAGGGAGTCCCATGTTAGCCTGGCCATGGACCATAGTAAGTAGCATGTTTAGACTAGGGAGTCCCATGTTAGCCTGGCCATGGACCATAGTAGGTAGCATGTTTAGACTAGGGAGTCCCATGTTAGCCTGGCCATGGACCATAGTAGGTAGCATGTTTAGACTAGGGAGTCCCATGTTAGCCTGGCCATGGACCATAGTAGGTAGCATGTTTAGACTAAGGAGTCCCATGTTAGCCTGGCCATGAACCATTGTAGGTAGCATGTTTAGACTAGGGAGTCCCATGTTAGCCTGGCCATGGACCATAGTAGGTAGCATGTTTAGACTAGGGAGTCCCATGTTAGCCTGGCCATGGACCATATTAGGTAGCATGTTTAGACTAGGGAGTCCCATGTTAACCCTGCCATGGACCATAGTAAGTAACATGTTTAGACTAGGGAGTCCCATGCTTGCCTGGCCATGGACCATAGTAGGTAAAATGATTAGACTAGAGAGTCCCATGGACCATAGTAGGTAGCATGTTTAGACTAGAGAGTCCCATGTTCCCTGCCATGGACCATAGTAGGTATCATGTTTAGACTAGGGAATCCCATGTTAGCCTGGCCATGGACCATAGTAGGTAGCATGTTTAGACTAGGGAGTCCCATGTTAGCCTGGCCATGGACCATAGTAGGTAACATGTTTAGACTAGAGAGTCCCATGTTAGCCTGGCCATGGACCATAGTAGGTAACATGTTTAGACTAGGGAGTCCCATGTTAGCCTGGCCATGGACCATAGTAGGTAACATGTTTAGACTAGGGAGTCCCATGTTTCCTGCTATTATATTTTAATTAATTTAAGATGTAAGGAATGGTCATTAGAATAAAACATATATATACAACTGTTTAATATCTACCACTGTGAAATAATGATGTCAGCAGTGACGAAAATCTACAATAGTCACAAAAGTTGGTCTTATAGACCATGGTATTTTAATTCATTTAAGATGTAAGGAATGGTCATCAGAAGTATGTATAACTCCAGCTGTAAAATAATGTATTGTATTGATTTATTTTCTAAACAACCATCTGTTAAAAATCTCTTGGTGGCTGTTTATTGTATTTTTGGTCTATAGAATTAGGAAAATATTTCCATAATAGTGAAAGGCAAATTAATGCCTGGCTTGACAAGTCATTGTTCTGCTGATTACTATAATGTATATAGATTATAGGAGAATTTTAATGTAGGGATTATCAATGGGAGTATCTTAACGGCTTTATCCTTTATCATGGAATATTTGATATTGTGACAGATTTAGAAGTTTTCAAATATATCTTAATATTGTGTTGAAATGTTTCAAATGTAATTGATGGAAGTGTATTTCATAATTGTTGTCTGTCACATTATAATCAGGCCTAAATTAAAATATTGATTGATTGCCGTCAACCGACTGACTCAAAAAAATCTGCGACTCAAAAGATTTTATTGCCGTTTTTAAAATTAAAAACAAAATATTTCCGAAATTTTCGTTCCAGTCTGTTCCGTGTTTTAGTAAAGTTCCGGTTTCCGGTATATTCGGAATTCTTGTAGTCTATCCATAGTTCGTATCGATAACACATGCAATATAGCCCAAAAAGTGCAAGGTTCATGTATCTAAATCTAAAACAGAACCATGCACGGATGTCTATTTAGCTTCATGCATGCTCAGTACATGTATATTCATACTGTATGCTTAATATTTTAAACATACAAAAAATGTATGTCTGGTTCAGAAAAAGAAAATAATATACCTACCTACCTACCCTCACAAAAAAATCTGAGTCGGAGAATGGCAAACAAACAATTTTTTAATTTAGGCCTCAGTGCTGTTTTTTTTTTTTTTAAAGTTTATAAAAAATATTCCACATTGTTCAGATTTGGTTTCTAGTCCAATCAGATGACTGTTCCAAGTGGAACAAATATTACATATTATTATATGACTTCAGATAATGTCTTTTCTGATTGGCTGACATCCCTAGTAACGTTCTTTAATAAAATGTTGTAATCACCGTGCAAAAAGTCACGAGAGGTGAACATAATATTCCAAAGCTTCTCCAGACACCTTAAAATAGAAATGGTGTTTCCCAATTATTTTAAAAGTAGTAGCCAATCATCATCGGGTTAAGTTTTGCCATCAAATAATCAGATGCGTTGCTGAGGTGAATATCATGTTCCATGGGTTGATCAATCCTTGTATTCACCTCATGGAAAGTCATCAATTGTATTTATACAGTCTTAACATATTTCAAAAGGCACCTGTATATAAGAAATCACTGTCTATAAAGAGTGGTATCATTTTCTCCATTTAATGAATAGTGCATATAGTTTGCACTAGTAATAAAGCGCATCTGCTCAGAAAAGACAAATTTTCAGGTTCCTGTCGATGTCCTTTATGTACAGTATTCCAATGGGAAAAAATGTTACAGTATTTATTCCTAATGGAATAAACAGTATAGAATATTTGAACATTTGTTTTTATTAAATTATCCAATGCCAATGGAACAAATATTAGGCTGAACAATTATAGGTTCTCAATTTTATCTTCTATCAAAATACCATTAACATTGTCACTTCTGGTCCAAGTAAATAAATACTATTCATCACCTAGACATAGTTGTATTCTAATTAAGAATGATCTATGGATTGTCTTTAAAAAAGTCATCACCGTGAGACAAGTGATATACATTGTATCCACCTTAAAACAAATGATCGTTTCTGATGGGCTTTAATACAAATAATTTTTCACAGAAACTGCTTTGATATTTGAACCAAAACTTTTCAGGAATGATCTTTGAAGGATTCTTTTTCCTCATTTAAATCCAATATTTCTGCCACAGAACATAATGGTTTTGGATTAGCTGATATGGGAGGGCGTAAGTGCACTTTACCGTCAAGTGTTAAAAAATGGCCCTTTTTTCACTACCGTAAGTGTCATATGGACCTGAAATTCTTGTCTTAATTTGTCAATTCTATTTTTCGAAGCGTCAAATTGAAAGAAAATTTCATCGTTACAGTTAATTCAAATTGGAGCAAAATTTTACATTGAATTGTTATACATGATACCACATTCCCATCCTCATACATAACTAAATCTTCTCTAGACCATTACTATTAGAACTTTTTTTTTCTACTCTCGTTACTAGCCATTGAATTTTACCCATGTCTGTATATACAATCTGTTTCCCCTCAATAATTAATTTCCCTTTAGCAAATCATATAAAATTTATACACAAGGTCAGGAACCATCAGGTTCAATTTCGGACTTGTAGGGGCTGTCATGTTCGTGATCGTATGGTAGTTGGATTTACCACTACCTATGCAATCGGTGCCTATCACCACTGATGTTGTGAGTTCGAATCTCGATCAGGGCGAGATGTACAACATTATGTGATAAAGTTTGTCAGTGACTTGCGACAGGTCAGTGGTTTTCTCCAGATCCTCAGGTTTCTTCCACCAATAAAACTGACCACCATGATATAACTGAAATATTGTTGAAGGTGGCGTTAAACACCATCAAACAATTTCGGACTTTACCACACTTTTATTCTGGAGTTATGCCCCTGTTTACTTTGACATATTCTTCTATATTTTAGCTATAATTACAAGATGGAATTTCCTCAAACTACATATCTTTTTGTTGTTGCAGGACGACATCCAATACAATGCATTATTAAAGGGGCATTATCTGCCAAAATCGTAAATTTTTGTTACCCATAAAAACTATCAGATATGATTGATGCCTTAATAAAACGTGTTTCTGTAACTTATAAATGTTATGAAATGTACGCACATCGGGGAAAAAAGGTGCAACTGCTCGTGTTTTGAGATCGATCAAGAAATGGATGCCATCTTATTAATTATAGGCATTGTTTACGGAGTCTGCCGAATCGTCATTAAATCAGTACAACAATGCACTTATTTCTTATTTTTTGTGAATCTGCTTTTAGTCGGTGTTAATTACGGACAAAAAACTATGCAAGTTTGCAGTTAATAAGCGACAAAATACAAATTATTCGTTTTTACCTGTCACTAGTAAGGTCAGTTGCATATGGAGAAAGCGAGGTCAAATTATTTACTGGCAAGGAAATAATAAGTCGATGGTAATTTTCGTTCTCAAAAGGCGAAAAGTGGTACGATAAGCTGTTTAATGTGAAATATTTACCTTTATTTCATCATTTTAAAGTTATTTACCAATTTCTAAACCATATATATATATATTTTTGTCAAATTCGTAGCTAATGCCTCTTTAAGTAACTACTGTTATATTTACATATATAAGATGAAAACTGCCTTTGTGATACAGATACAGATAGTACAACTCGGCCAATATGGGACAAAGTCGAGACAATACGAGAAACAATCCGTATTGGCCGACTTTAATCTGGCCAATATTGGTGTTCCGGATTCTCTCTAGATTTTACATACGTATAAGCGATAAAATAGAGATGCTCTGTCACTGTCGTCTGATGAGACAAAATGGAAAGGAAGCAAATGAAATTGTTTCATCTCAAGAGTAAATATAATGAAACCAGAAAGTAGTTGAAAAATCTTTGTTCATGCTAAAAAAAAATCAAACCTGTATTGTTGTATTGGAATTCTGAATGAACAATGGAATGAAGGGACCTTTTCCAGTTATGAGCAGAAAGTTGATGATCAACAATTCTACCAAGTCTTTTAGTTTAAACATATTTTATTAATTAATAAATATAGTACAATATGATAAATTTCAATATGATACAATACAAATAATTAAAGGGATTCGAAAACAAGTTTAGAAAAACATATGTTAATTCGTTTACTTGGTATATCTCATTACAATAATCAAACTGGTCTCGAAGTTTATACAATATCAAATTTTAAATTATAAAGAACAATGTTATTCTGAATAGATATAAATGTGAAATTGTTCAAATAGATGGAAGAACTAAGTGGTGAAATAGAAATGCACAAGAGAGAAAAAAAGAAACAATGAAAGAGAGAATAAAAAGACAAAAAAAAAGACCTTAAGGAGTGAATCGCTTACTACAGATAACAAATTTTTGAACTGCTAAGAATAATTCGACGTTTTGATTGGATGCAAGTTTGGGTGATCCAAAAAGAAGTATTTCTGTTGTCAGGTTGATGGGTACATTAATAGAATTGATGTACATTTGCCTTTGTGCAGTGTATCTCGGACAGTGAAATAAGTAATGGGTAGTAGATTCAGTTAAACCACAAATACAGTTAGGCGAGTCGACAATGTTCTTACGGTATAAATGTTGGTTTAAAGAGGAACACTACATTCGTTATCTGGAATGGAGAATTTGCCCAAGGCGACTACCAGTATAATAATAAAATGGTTATGAAGATATATTTGAGTTTAGAGAATACTTCAAGGCTTGAATGGATGGACTTAGTCTAATATTATCTGGTTGTAAGTCTTTGCCAAGTCTTTTGGCCATTGGCATTGTACTGTCTGTCCTGCATCAATTTACGGCTTCTGATTTTTCTTGTATAACAAATATTTAATAGCCACAAATTTTCTGTTCTCAGCCAAAGAATTTCTTTCACCATTTTTAACTTGACTGACATGAGCTATTGTCTTCTGTCAATCCATACGTTGTCATTTACATTTTAAATTTGATCATCTCATATGAAACTACTGGACAAATTAATGCTAAGCTTTGCAGGAATGGAGTTTGGGAACAATTCCTCATTTTGTTTTGATCCATTATAAACATGGTTACCTCAAGCAATACTTGTTCCTGATTGGTGAACTTTGAAAATCTTCTCCTCTAGATCTGAAACTACAATACTATATATGTGATGTATAAAATGATTCAAATAAGGCATGCGAGATTGTCTGATTTATAGTGGAAATGTAATCATATTGCTGTTTTCTTGCATACCACTTCATGTTACAATCAATGTGTTAGAATTCGTAGGATCGTGTTAGAATTCGTAGGATCATGTTAGAATTCGTAGGATCATGTTAGAATTTGCAGGATCGTGCTGCACAGATACAATGTCAATACAAACAGAAATTTAATTCTCACATCAAATATAACATACAAATGTGTTCAATAAAATATAATTTAAATATCAGTAACATGCACATATCAGCATATATCAGGTACCAATCAGAATTAAAATTGTAAAAATCAATGTGTTTAACAAACTAATTGTTCAATGGTTCGTCACATCATTACCAAACAGAAACAGTATAATGTCATTCTGTAATGCTTTTGTATGAATGAATTTAGAATATCTGTAAATTGAAACGGAAATTGTTTTATGAATTTCATGTATAAACTCAATTCACATGAAATTTATGTAAACTTCAGGAGAACAATTTTTTTGCATTATTAATGCTATTTGTTGATGGTGAAGAATAATAGATTGAAAAACAAAAAAATATCACATTGTCATACTTAGATGTATTTTGAAAGTTTTATGATAATAGGAAGGGAAAATCAAGTTGGGCTCCCGCTAATGGTGAGGTGTACTCAATTATACAACAATATGTGATAAAGTTTGTCAGTGACTGGCGACAGGTCGGTGGTTTTCTCCAGGTACTCCCATTTCCTCCACCAATAAAACTGACCACTACGATATATAATAACTGAATTATTGTTGAAATGTGCGCTGAACGCCATAAACCTAACCGTAATCCCTCAAGTTGGGCATGAAATTACTGAATTAGAATTTAAACTCTTTTACTACTCCCTTTTTGGCCACTGTGTGAGGTTTATAAAAGGGGCAAGTGGGAAGATGTAATTTTAACTAGATTTGCAGAAAAATGATTTGTCGTGTTTTGGCTGGTTGATGGGTTATGGGTTAATGTGACTATGAAATGATATACCGTATATGTCATTGACGGATAGGGAAGGATTGATTAGATTTTGTCTAGTGATGAGGAAGATAAATCATGATATTGGATTGATAATGAAAGGGAGATAAATGTGGAAATAAATGGACAAGTGTAGATCATGATTGTGGATTGGTGAGGAGAGAATTTGTTTCTGGTCAAGATGGAAAAGATTATATATAATGGATAAATTATGATTGTTGATAGATAGGAAAAGGTATAAATCATGATAATGGATACATAGGAAAAAGGATAAATCATGATTGTGGATACATATGAGAAAGGATAAATCATGATTGTGGATATATAAGAAAAGGTATAAATCATGATAATGGATACATAGGAGAAAGGATAAATCATGATAATGGATACATAATGAAAAACGAACAATCATGTTTGTGGATAGACAGGAAGAAGGATAAATCATGATTGTGGATAGATAGGGAAAAGGATAAATCATGATATAAATGGATGCATAGGAGAAAGGATAAATCATCATAATTGATACATATGGGAAAATGAACAATCATGTTTGTGGATAGACACGAAGAAGGATAAATCATGATTGTGGATAGATAAGGAGAAGGATAAATTATGATTGTGGATAGATAGAAAGGATAAATCATGATTGTGGATAGTTAGGAAGAAAGATAAATCATGATTGTGAATAATATTAAGAAGGATAAATCATGATTGTGGATATATAGGGAAAAACGAACAATCATGTTTGTGGATAGACAGGAAGAAGGATAAATCATGATTGTGGGTAATAAAAAATCTTTGAGAATATGATAAATCATGATTGTGGATAGATATCCACTACAGAAAAAGAGGTCCCAATACATTTTAATATTCTTCTCAGTAACCAATGGACCAATTGTAACCACACATCATAGTAATGTTCATTGAATGGTTTTCAACAGAATTTTTTTTTATGGGATCGAAAATCATCATAGAAACAAAAGGCCCAAAGGTGCCAAAAGGGTGTTTTCTGTATTTGTATGTGGAGCATTATTTTGCAATCAATTTTTGATAATTTCTTTTCTTTAATAAAATTCTCTTGATAAAGTATGCCTACATATTTTTATATGGTTCTTACTCTATCCAAGATATAAGGGGATCAAAATCAGGTTAACACCCAGAACTTTGAGTTTTTAGTTTCTTTAAGAAATTTCCTGACTGGTTTTCAAACAGAATTGTTTCCAAGATAAAAGGGTTCAAAGGGAGCCAAAAAGGGTCCAATAACCAAAATGCTAAATTTTTATTTTAAAAAGGATTTGTATTTGTTTGCAGTTTTTCCGTTGGAATTCCTTTGATAAATACCTTTCTAGAATATTGCCACAGATTTGTTGTAGCTTTTAAGGTTTTAAAGACACCTCATGAGAGGATCTAAAGGAACCTATATCCAAATTTGTTCCTGTACAATCATTGTTATAGTCTTAGCAAAAATATTTTAAAAATGTCTAACTCTTTGAAATACCAGAACCTTTTTATTATTTTTTAAAAACATTTTTACTATATTTTGTAAAAGAGCCTTTTATATGTAATATTTTATCAAAACTGTTGATTATTCTCTATGAGAACTATTTTTTTTTATTGTTACTGATCTACCTTAAATCGTAGTGTATGATACAGTATTCTGTTTGTTATACACTTGTTAATTTACCTTTGTTATACACTAATTAATCTACCTGAATTCATTCTGTTTGATGATGGTCAACAAGTTTTTATTACTGTCGGGATTAATTTGTGTTTGATTAGAGAGATTTTAGTCTTCAAAGTCACAGAAATCTATTATTGTAGTACTTATATGTAATGATATTGATATTTTATCTTCTGTTCCACTTAATTCATATAGATTTGAAATTTATTGAATAAGTAGAAATAAAAATCTCTTGTTTATTGAAATGAAAGAAATTTGAAGAGTTATAGTCTTGGCAACCGTAACCACACAAACCATGGCTCAGCTACAGTATACTTCCACAATTAAGAAGCTTATATTAAAGATAGTTAATATTACTAGATAGTTTCCCACACATGTTGTTGTTTCTCTTGTTCTGTGTGTTTAACATGTTGCTTAAATTTTTGTAATATTTTTAATCACCACATGACGGTCATTAACCACAGAAATCAAGAACTTAGACATATTATTTACACTTCTAAAGGTAATAAGAAAAACAGATTCTACTACTGCTACCAGTGGATTACAATATTTCTTCATTTTCGATAGTTAGATTTTCAAATTTTAAGGCTCTCGCAAATGCTCCAGCATTAATTTTTTTTAACTATCTTTTGAGTGGAGAAATATCGTAAGCTACTGCTTAAGCAGACAGAGAATCTATATAAAAACACACCATTCTAGTGAAAACAAGCAACTATGTCACAACCTAGCAGCTTCTTACTACCATTTCTAGTAGACTTTGAGAGGCAAACCCCAGTAATTGTGCCAGCTTCCCAAGATTCCCCAATGCATACTCTTGATTTGATATAGGTGTCAAACCACCAATTAATTTCTTTAAGGTTTTCTACTAAATTTGTGTTTTTTCGAGCCTACCTGGTCATTTTATCTTAAGTTTAACCCTTTGAAGACCATATATTTTCTGAAACGTACATGATTCCTCTACGTTCTGTCAAAATATCAGGGCATGTTTAAAATCTTGCAGTGAAATGCCATGCTACGGAAAGCACTTACTCTAAAAATAGCTCTGTCATCCCCAAGAAATTCACTATTTATAGGTCATGCATCAAATCCTCCATAAAGGTATTAAAATACAACTAAATCCATCAAATTTAGGCTCAAAATAATCCCTATTTATTTAACTTCAATTATCAATTTTAATTAGTCCATTCCATTCAGTAGTTTTCACAATACTACAAAGTGAAAGGAACTTTTTTCTTGAAAAGGGACTACTTTCGTATATGTTCCAAGCTCTGATTGGTGAATTAGTGGTTTGACACCTAAAGAGCATAAAAACTTGTTTCTTTCACCATTTGTTGGCCTAATTTCTTGCTCTAAAAGACTTAGTAAATATTGGCTATCCTGTTTAAACCCATTGGTTTTTACTTCCTCTAAAAGACTTAGTAAATATTGGCTATCCTGTTTAAACCCATTGGTTTACTTTGTCTAAAAGACTAAGTTATTATTGGCTATCATGTTTAAACCCATTGGTTTACTTCTTCTAAAAGACTTAGTTAATATTGGCTATCCTGCTTAAACCCATTGGTTTACTTGCTCTAAAAGACTTAGTAAATATTGGCTATCCTGTTTAAACCCATTGGTTTACTTGCTCTAAAAGACTTAGTAAATATTGGCTATCCTGTTTAAACCCATTGGTTTATTTGCTCTAAAAGACTTAGTAAATATTGGCTATCCTGTTTAAACCCATTGGTTTACTTGCTCTAAAAAACTTAGTAAATATTGGCTATCCTGTTTAAACCCATTGGATTACTTGCTCTAAAAGACTTAGTAAATATTGGCTATCCTGTTTAAACCCATTGGTTTCTTCCTCTAAAAGACTTAGTTAATATTGGCTATCCTGTTTAAACCCATTGATTTACTTCCTCTAAAAGACTTAGTAAATATTGGCTATCCTGTTTAAACCCATTGGTTTACTTGCTCTAAAAGACTTAGAAAATATTGGCTATCCTGTTTAAACCCATTGGTTTACTTGCTCTAAAAGACTTAGTTAATATTGGCTATCCTGTTTAAACCCATTGGTTTACTTCCTCTAAAAGACTTAGTGAATATTGGCTATCCTGTTTAAACCCATTGGTTTCTTCCTCTAAAAGACTTAGTTAATATTGGCTATCCTGTTTAAACCCATTGATTTACTTCCTCTAAAAGACTTAGTAAATATTGGCTATCCTGTTTAAACCCACTGGTTTACTTGCTCTAAAAGACTTTGTAAATATTGGCTATCCTGTTTAAACCCATTGGTTTACTTCCTCTAAAAGACTTAGAAATTACTGTCATAGGATCAGTGGTTGGCTTAATAACAAAACTAATTTTAATGTCAGTAATTTTGACCTGTGTTTGTCCTATTCCATTAAGTAAATTTTAGACCAAAAAATGGTGAAATGCTGAAATTTCTATTATCAAAGGGAAGGTCATTACTTATTCTAGACATGTATGCAAGTTCTCGATCAATCACCTTTCTTCTTGTTTAGAGAGTAGTTAATCCTTCTGTTTAGAGTAGTTAAGCTTATTGTTTAGAGACTAGTTAATCCTTCTGTTTAGAGTTGTTAAGCTTCTTGTTTAGAGACTAGTTAATCCTTCTGTTTAGAGTAGTTAAGCTTCTTGTTTAGAGACTAGTTAATCCTTCTGTTTAGAGTAGTTAAGCTTCTTGTTTAGAGAGTAGTTAATCCTTCTGTTTAGAGTAGTTAAGCTTATTGTTTAGAGACTAGTTAATCCTTCTGTTTAGAGTTGTTAAGCTTCTTGTTTAGAGAGTAGTTAATCCTTCTGTTTAGAGTAGTTAAGCTTCTTGTTTAGAGACTAGTTAATCCTTCTGTTTAGAGTAGTTAAGCTTCTTATATAGAGAGTAGTTAATCCTTCTGTTTAGAGTAGTTAAGCTTCTTGTTTAGAGAGTAGTTAATCCTTCTGTTTAGAGTAGTTAAGCTTGTTGTTTAGAGAGTAGTTAATCCTTCTGTTTAGAGTAGTTAAGCTTGTTGTTTAGAGAGTAGTTAATCCTTCTGTTTAGAGTAGTTAATCCTTCTGTTTAGAGTAGTTAAGCTTATTGTTTAGAGAGTAGTTAATCCTTCTGTTTAGAGTAGTTAAGCTTCTTGTTTAGAGAGTAGTTAATCCTTCTGTTTAGAGTAGTTAAGCTTGTTGTTTAGAGAGTAGTTAATCCTTCTGTTTAGAGTAGTTAAGCTTGTTGTTTAGAGAGTAGTTAATCCTTCTGTGTAGAGTAGTTAAGCTTATTGTTTAGAGACTAGTTAATCCTTCTGGTTAGAGTAGTTAATCCTTCTGTTTAGAGTAGTTAAGCTTCTTATATAGAGAGTAGTTAATCCTTCTGTTTAGAGTAGTTAAGCTTCTTGTTTAGAGAGTAGTTAATCCTTCTGTTTAGAGTAGTTAAGCTTGTTGTTTAGAGAGTAGTTAATCCTTCTGTTTAGAGAGTAGTTAATCCTTCTGTTTAGAGTAGTTAAACTTGTTGTTTAGATAGTAGTTAAGAAATATTTGATAGTTTAACAAATAATGTTCATGATATACCGTATGTCAGTTTTTTGTTGTTGTTTAACAAATAATGTTCATGATATACGGTATGTCAGTTTTTTGTTGTTGTTTAACAAATAATGTTCATGATATACGATATGTCAGTTTTTTGTTGTTGTTTAACAAATAATGTTCATGATATACGATATGTCAGTTTTTTGTTGTTGTTTAACAAATAATGTTCATGATATGTGGTATGTCAATAAAAATGATGTTGCTCTATGAAATATTGTTTTGATGAGATCTGATTCTAGATATTGTGTTGTCAGATCACTTGACTAAAGACCATGTGGTATTTGGCCAATACAGTTCAATGTTCTCTGAAGCAAAAGTCAGTGCCATTTGAACTGAATCATTGCAGGGATGGGTAGGAAATTCATCTTAAAAAAAGTTTTGTGGACAAAATTCTGTCTTAAATATTCCTTTAGTGATTTCCCTTTTACATTAGATATTGTTTCAACATTAGATTTACAATTAGGAGGTTAAAGAGGGTGAGATTATACCATAGAATTATATAATTAATGTTGTTAGGGGGTTAAAGAGGGTGAGATTATACCATAGAATTATATAATTAATGTTGTTATGAGGTTAAAGAGGGTGAGATTATACCATAGAATTATATAATTAATGTTGTTAGGAGGTTAAAGAGGGTGAGATTATACCATAGAATTATATAATTAATGTTGTTAGGAGGTTAAAGAGGGTGAGATTATACCATAGAATTATATAAGAAATTAATGTTGTTTATTACTTCAATCAAAACAAGTGAAACCTCTTTGTTCATTCCGGTTGTTGACTGATTTTGTCTGTTTATATAATTATGAGTTTTGACTTTCCCTTTGTAAGATTGTTCGGAGTTCGGTAATTTTGTTATTACCTTTATTTAAAGTATCTTGGGTCTACTAGTGCTTGCATATTTTTGGAAAATAACAATTTTGTACTTTTTGCAGTTAAATAAATGTAATGTGTTTTCAGCAATTTCAAAATTGGTTAATGTAAGGAGATCTCTTGCCCAAATATTATTTTGGATAGGTGTGGAGTTCCAAAATGTGGTCGGTCATAAGACATATGAAATTTTTAGGTTAAAAAAAGCCTGAAAATTGCTCTTCAAATTCAACAATAAATCTAATGTGGTATTCTCTTCTCAAATGAGAAAATATTTAACAAGTCTTTTTCTCTTCAATCAGTAAATAAAAATTTGGCTTAAGTGTTCCTTGTTTGTTTCTACTCATGGTTCAAACTTTTTATATAGATCTGAAATCAATGACGCCTGCCACCACATGTCATAGTTTAAACATAGGACTATGGGTAAAAATGTTTTTAATATCTTCTTTTCTGAAACATTGAACCTTTTGAAAGCAAATTTGATGGGAACGGTCATTGCATGATGGCAATGTACAAAGTTTATGTATTTTTAATGTTGATTAGAAATCCAACATGGTCAGCACTGTGGGAACAAAAAAATATGATTGTGATCAACTCGTTGTGAAAACATCTTTTCAGAAACTACAAATTATACTGATTGAACACAAAACTAACATAATGATGATGAAATGATAAACAGATAATTTATAATCAGGAAGGGATCGTCGTGATTGTATGGTAGCTAGATTTAGAACTACCTATGTAATCAGTGCCTATTACCACTAACATTGCGAGTTCAAATCCCACTCATGGCGAAGTGTACTCAATACAACATTATATGTAATTGTATGAAGCAAGTCAAACTAAGTCCCCAAAATAAACTTTGTGAAAACACAATGAGAGGATGACTGGTCCAATACAACCATGACGGCCCCCAAGCAGACATTCTGATAGGATGAGCCGTGATACAAGTGATAATGCATGTATATATCATGACCTTTAAAACTGATGTTATTGTTTTTATTGTTAAATGTCATGATGTGTTTGACGTCATACTGACAAATAATTTATTAGTGTCATATTATTACCACGAAAGTTGTGACTTCGAACCACGTTTAAGTGATGTAAACTCGATACAACATTATATGATAAAGTTTGTCAGTGACTTGCAGAAAGTGGGTGATTTTCTCCGGGTACTCCGGTTTCCTCCACCAATAAAACTGACCGCCACAATATAGCTGAAATATTGTTGAAAGTGGCGTTAAACACCACACCATAACCCAATAATCAGGAGTGTGGCACAAACAAGGATGAGTTGGCTCAAAATATATATTGTCCACAAACTTGACAATATCCACTGTAATTCTGTAAGGGGACACTGTGGACTATATGTTTTTGGCCTCCTCATTCTTGTAATTTGTCATTGTATAAATGCCTCTTTTTTATTGAAGTACCTGTACCAAGCCATGTGGCGTGAGCCGTCATGTATATGTATTTCAGGCCTAGGAGTATCAATTTTGTCGCTGTTTCTATGATTTGTCCAATCAGGATTTTTGAACTTCTGACTGATATTTTTTTGTTTTTCAGGTATACATGTATGTACTTTTCAGAATGATATCCATTAGAGATGTTACCATTGATTTTTTTTAGGTTAAACAATGTCTTTTCTACAAGCTTTTTTTTGCTGGGTTTTAAATTTAATATACAATTAGAGAAATCTGTTGTACCTATACATAGACAGAATTTTTAACAGATTTGATAGATATTTTTGTAGAGATTATTTACTATGTTGTTGTTTTTTATTTGATGGACATGAAACTCAATAATCCACTGTATATTACACAATGGACAAAAATGGTGGGATAACAAGCAAACAGGAAGGTATCAACACTGGTTAGATTTACCTGTAATTAAGTGATGTACCTGTTGAAATCAATACAGTGATATGTATGTGAACTGACATTGATGATACAATTTCAATATTTATTAGTAAACTGCTATCAAACCCTGACATAGTGGTGAAAATGTAATAGAAGACAGATGGTCTTGTTTCCCAATCCTACCCAGTTATCCATTAAATATTAGCATTCATTGACCCTGCTATTGTATGGTACATGTCTGTGTTATCATATTCATTTTGTGATAGGTTGTCTTTTTGAGTTGAAGTGAATTTGTGCAGGTTTTTTTTATCGTTTGTTTATATGCATTGCCGTTTGTGATCCAGTCATCAAGTTAGGATCCCATCAACTGGAATAAACTCGCCACATTCTTGTGCCAGTCTTAAGTCAGATCCTTAATTTTCCAATGCCATATGTCATGTTTTTTTATGTTATATAAATGAATTGAGTCGATAGGTGATTGTTTGTTTTGTTGATATTGATGGAAGTTTTGTCTACCACCGTTTAAGCTTTCTTTTCATAATAATTAAAGTAAAGTCTAGGCCATTAAAAGTTGAAGGTACTGGAAATAAATCTAAAGATCAGCGAGACCATATGGCCTAGCTAGTCCTATAACAGTTGTAGCCTTTATTTGAAAAAAAAATTGTATATACATTGAGAAATGAAGTGTCAAACCTAAACAATCTGTGAAAAATAAGGATAAATTAAGCTTTAACATTCTGTATTGTTGTGAATACTATATAGCTTTATAAATGTTTAAATAATTAGATATGAAATTAACTAATCTGGACAAGAGTATTAAAATAAAACTGTTGAACCATTCCTGTTGATCACTGATTTAATATGAAGTTAAAGCAGATTTGTGGTGAGATATTCCTTTATGGTTTCTGAAGTTAATTTTAACAGAGATTTTGCAATTGATTGCATATCAAAATAATTCTGTCTTGTTAAAACTGACAAATACAAAAATCAATATTGTCATCACAGATTTATAAAGAGAGATAATTAAGCACAAGTAATGTATGCTCTTAAGGGGAGAGAAATCCATATTTATTTATTAAAATAATCATTAGCTTAAAAATGGACAAAGGGAAGTAACTCTCACTAATTTTGATGATAACAGATATGTACAAGATCATTCAATTTCAATGTGATAATGTCAGTGAAATGACTAAATGAGTAATTGTTATTAAATACCAAGTGAGAAATTTTTCAAGTTTTATCATTGATAGAAGAAATTTCCTCTTCGTGAGATAATAAAAACTCTGTCAGGCGGGAAACCATGCATAGATTCCGTACCTCCCAACAATGCAAAGTCAAATCTCGAAATCAAGGGACGTAATTTTTTAAACAGATGACGCTTTAAAAGTGAGCGGCCATGCATTGTTTACGTCGACACCCTATGTATTTTTACTGAATATCTTCATAAATAAAACTAAAAGAAGTATTCATTTTTATTGAATCCATTTTTTAAATAAAATTTTAACGTGACTGACACGTGAATACGTGTATTTATGATATCGTTTGCTTGAAATCAACGTTGGAACTCAGCATACCGCTGCTGATGAAATGTTGACAAAAAAAATGGTGCTAAAAATCCATTCTTAAGAAAATCTTCTTCAGTTTCTAATGTGTCCAATAACTCTTTTGGAATTGCAGATGATTACAAACCTACTTTTGGATCACTTCCGAATAGAGCTTTATAAGGCGATTGCTCAATTGTTCTGTGATACGATCTGTTTTTCTGAAATTGAACAAATCTTAGGCCTTCAGACCAGTGTGAATTTTTGTTTTCTTGTGTCCATGTAATGATCATACTTTTGATATCAGCGTTCGCTCTTTAAACTGACCCCTGACTCTGTGGGTGACGTGGTCTACCATGTACCAATTTAAGTTCTGGCCAAAGTAGTTTAAGCTCTGTTATGACATTTGCCGTAAATTCTCTCCCATTATCACTCTGTAGAATATGTGGTGCGCCTATGAGCAGGAACATATCAGTGAGCTGATAAGCCACTTCAGCTGCCCTTTTTGAAGTCAACGGATGCAGTATACTGAACTTTGAAAGGTGATCTTGGTAGTGCATTATCCACTTGTATTCACCATCTGGACACGACTGATAGTCAACAAGGTCTACTTGACAACGGCAGTTAAAATCAGTAGAAGTAATGGGACGGACAACTAATTTAGTGGTTTAGGAGTGATTTTTCTTCAATACGCACTGTTCACACATCTGAATAAAGATTCTTATAATTTCCCTACTGACATTAGCGAACTGTCTTTTTAACTCCTTAAAAGTTTTGTGTAAACCTCCATGACCAACTCCAGAATGGACTGTTTTTATCAGTGGATAAAGTTCATCAACTGTACAATAATAGATAATTCCGTCTCCTTTGCGAATGAGTTTTTCAATTCCTACTACTTCTAACACATCATATTTTCTCAACAAATACCTTTGGAGAGGTGTCTTTGTGGTATTTAGCTTCCTTCACGTTACTTATTGTTTCTGCGTATCTTTCCCGTGTAAATATAGAATTATAGGAGGATCTGTTGTTATCCAACAAATTCATTATTGGTTCGTGAAATTTCTCTTCTACCTTTGCCATATTTACAGTCCAAACCTAACAAACTGAACTGTAGTGTTTAACAGTATAATTAACTGATCACTACTCACTCCGAAAGTTTATACCTTTAGGCTTAGTTATATAATTATTTGTTTCACATAAAAGATTTGTTGTTAATTGAAATAGGCCAGTAAAGAAAAATTATTTGTACACTTAATATTATATCTGGAAATCCTAATAGGTGTATGAGGGATAAACAAAATCTTGAAGACAGTGAAGTACACATGAAGATTGAATTGCATATTTCATGAAACATCAGTAAACAAAAAAAAATAATAATACAAAAAATATCCCTAATATCTAAAGGAAAAGAATAAAGTAGAATTAAGGCCTTTGTACAAGTTATTATCTTTTTTTTGAGAAAATTTTGTACAAGTTATATAACCTGGTACAAATAATTTTGTACAGGTTATAACTTGTATGATGGCAACATACAAGTTATAACCTGTACACAATTTTTGTACAGGTTATAACTTGTACAAAATAATAACATGTACATGACATATACACAGAATGGACATGGGATGTTGTTTTTTTTTTACAAGTTACAGATTCTATTAAATAAAATGGATGTTTATTTTCTGTTAGTTTCAGATTCTATGAGTATAAATGCAAAGTTTCCTGTGATGTTTATTGGTTGATTATTTGAATAAATAGAAATAAGAATTTATGATATAAAGACTGGTTTGTAATGGGGCCGTAGCTATAATCCGATAGTCCGATAGTCCGACAGTCTGATAGTCCGACAGTCCGATAGTCCGACAGTCCGATTGTCCGACAAATGCTTTAAACTGATGAAAGTTTTGAAAAATAATTTGGCCAAAAATGATATATTCGTAATTTCAGGATATGGGCCATTCATTTGTATACGCCCGTCAAAATAAGGGCTTATTATGGCATACCGCTGTTCGTTCGTCCGTCCACGCCTCGTACGATAACATCTCTCACTTGTTCCCCCTTTTACTGATAGGTCACGTCGTGACATACATTGTATTGATAAAAGGGGGAGCAAGTGAGAGGTGTGATTTTAGTCAGTTTGGAAAACGCCAGTTTTCATATGGTACATGTATATACAATTAATGTGTTTAAAAAAGTGCAGAACATTAATAATTACTGTTCTCACGCTGAGCAACTGACCTTCAATTGTCATGAAAGAAGGGGGGGGGGGGGACGTATCATGGCACAGTTGTTTATTTTGTCATATTCCGATGCTGTTTCTTTCCGTGATATAAAGGGTCACTTAGGGACAATTCCTTTAATCGTAACTTTTTATATATGCGTTTGTCGTAGAAGGCGACTATAGCAGGGTCACCCGTCGGAATCCCGGGGAATAAAAATAGAACCAACTTGTCGTCGGAAGAGACAGAAAAACAAGTTCCCGTGTTAAGCCGTTGCCCATGTTGACCCATCCCAGAGTCCCCTCTTTCTGATTTTTTGTTTACAAACTTTTCTCATCCTGAATATGACTGAAATATTGCTTGCTGGACCTTTAAGCAATCAATCAATCAATCAATTCGCACACATTATTGTATCCAACTCTATTGGTGTGTCGACATTGCTTTTTAACATAAATATTCCATGATAAAGGGCGGGGGACACTGGTACGCTCTCCTTTTGGCTTTTCCTTTTTTTTTGTATTTCTTTTTTTTTGTGTATTCATTTATTTCATCTTTCTTTTTAATAGTGACTTTTCTTGGCTGGACTCTGCTACACGCTACTTAAATAAAGCCTGAAGTAGTCGCTACTAAAAAATATACGGGATACTTACACTACCGGTTCTTCACGATTGGATCCAGGTCTTTATGGAGTCCGCGTTGTTCATATATGTGGTTTTTTTTAGCTCTTGTGTGGCCCTGCCAATTGTTTGTCCGTCTATGATATCGTGTTTCCGATGTTCTGGACCTTTCTTTGGTGAGTAAACGGTTCGGTTTCTGGCCCCATATTACACATGTTATAGTGTTAACTTTCAAAGAAATATAGCATTTGTCGGACTGTCGGACTGTCGGACTATCGCACTATCGGACTGTCGGATTATAGGTCGGACCCCGTTTGTAATATATTCATACAGGTTTGAAAATTAATATATATATATATATATGTTTTTTTTCTTCTAAAAAATCCATGAATTAAAAAAATGGACCAGCATTCCAATTATTTTAAAGTACATCATCAAACAAATGCATCCCCTTGGGTATAATTGTAGGCAGCGCCACAGGATATCTTCTCTAACTGATACATTCATTTAATTCAGAAAGTTTCAGATGCTTCTGAATTTTGTTTGTTTGTAAAAAGAAATTTAACATATCTGAATTGTATTGTATTTGTAAGAAATATGAAATTAAGTTCAAACTTTGTATTCTATGTCTACTGAAAATAGTCTGCTTGAAAATGATGAGCCAGTTTTAATAAAAAGGCATTTTCTAATGGAAGTAAGAGTGTTGAAGAAAAAAAAAACACTGTTTTTTTAAACCATTTTAATTTATGTAAAAAGAGTGGAGATGACACTACTAATATTGAAACATTATATTTTCAAACAGTATTTGATATTTGCATAAGTGACAAATTTTTAGACAAGGATCAGAGTTTTCAAAACACCTTGTGTCATAAACATTTAGTCATTCAGTCATTTAGTCATTCACAAAAGAACTTTTTGATTGTGTAATTTGTGAAACTTCATCTGAAAGTCAAAAGGTTTATTTCAATTTCAATTGAAAACCAGGACTTGTTTTTAAATATTTCGAGAATGAATTAATTTTCTGTAAAGAATTTGGCTAAATTATATCGTCATACATATTGTTATAACAGTTGTAATACATTTTCTAGGTCAGAAAGTGGAGCTGAAACAAGATTTCAAACTTTTCAATTTCTTTCAGATATTTTGAACAAGAACCAAGTTGTTGAACAAGTTTCTACAGACATTTAGACCTGTATACACTTCAACATGTTGTTGAATTTGTTATTCACGCTTTTTTTTTTTTAGATGAAAAGGTACTTCTGTTGCCTGTTGTTTATGAGAAATGTGAATCTCTTTTATCTATGAATTTTAATGCTGAATTTGATCAATTTTCTTTTACAGAAAAGAATTTTTCAAAATTTACCCTTTTATTAACTTTTTTCCAGTCATTGGATCAAATAAAATACTTTTTTTAACTTCAATTTTAAACAATATTAACCAATACCTGGTTATTTTGCCAACAGAAAACATATTCATTCTAGTTATTTTATTTCCTTAGTGAAATTTGGAATTCTGGTTTGTTCTTTCATGTGAATGCAAGTCGTTCTTGTATGTGTCTTATGTGAATGCTAGTCATTTTGTGTGTGTCTTTTATGTGAATGCTAGTCATTCTGTTTGTGAATGTCACGGGGAAAAATTATTTCAACCTAAGTACCCATATTTGTAAATGCTGGTCATTTTGTGAATGTCCTGGGAGAAAGAATTATTGCAAACTAAGTACCCATATTTGTAAATGCTGGTCATTTTGTGAATGTCCTGGAGAAAGAATTATTGCAAACTAAGTACCCATATTTGTAAATGCTAGTCATTTTGTGAATGTCCTGGAGAAAGAATTATTGCAAACTAAGTACCCATATTTGTAAATGCTGGTCATTTTGTGAATGTCCTGGGAGAAAGAATTATTGCAAACTAAGTACTCATATTTGTAAATGCTGGTCATTTTGTGAATGTCCTGGAGAAAGTGTTATTGCAACCTAAGTACCCATATTTGTAAATGCTGGTCATTTTGTGAATGTCCTGGGAGAAAGAATTATTGCAAACTAAGTACTCATATTTGTAAATGCTGGTTATTTTTTGAATGTCCTGGAGGAAGAGTTAATTACAACTTACCCACCTGTATATGTTATAAAAGCTAGTTTGTAGTTGTGTCAAACACATGAATATTCCAAATACTTTGATATTTACATTGTGAGATAAATATGAAACTTGGTAGCTTTCATTCAGATAATAAAATAATTTCAAGAAAAATATTTGCTTACACTGAATTTTTTAAATTTGCCTTGATATAATAGGAAGGGTTAAGATATCTGAATACAATTTTTTATGTTCCTTTTTGTCTCAATGTTTCACTTTTTTTTTTAGATTTTTAAAAATTTATTAATTTTTTTACATGTTTTTTTTTAAATATTATTTTTAATATTTTCATATTTTTTCAATTCACTTAATTTTTGTTTACATGTTTTTATTTTTTCCACACAATTGTTTCTTTCTATTAAATGATTTCATATAATCTTGTACCTGTTGTATTGAAATTAAATTGAATTGAAATTATTAATTGTTGTACACAGTGCTTTCACCCAACAAGTCTAGTATCATAGATGATTTTTTTTTTTTTTAATGATGATGAATAGTAATTCCCCATTCTAAATAAGAAAATGCACAATGTCTAAAACAATATTGCAATAAAAATAATTCAATTAAAACCGAAAAATATGGTATTATCCAAGAAAATTAAAAAAAGACATAAGAATATATCCCCAAATGAAATACCCTCCTTCGGGTGTACGCTTGTGGGTCATTTATTGCTGATGTTAAGAAACACCACTGATGTGTTCCGAAAGACGATGATTTTTTATGCTTTGCAAAACGGTCGATCGATCAAGGTGGGTGTAGAACTAAGTGACACAATTGCATCCCACAAGACATTGACACTAGTTGTCGGTATGACAATGATCCTAGATGAGTTCCTCGCGCAATGTATGTTACAGAAAGCCGTCATATTGTTTAATTAAATTTTCTCACTTAAATAGAACCACCTCGACATTTGTTTTGATATTGAATCCACTTCAAGTAGCAAAATTCGATGTTTGTACACTATATAAATAAAAACTGAAGTGATGCAATAAATTTGTATTTATCCATGGACATCTTCCGTATATTTTAATTGATTTCAGGCATATGTATTTATTGTAAACCGATGTATTTTAAACGAAAGGTTGAACGTCATTTTTCATCAAAAAAGAAGCGAAAGTCTGACACGTGACTGAGACTTGACTTTGGAACTCTCCTGTCACGCTGGCATTCCTACTGTGTGTACCAGAACAACACTTTGTGAGGTTGATCATTGGTTCAAATACCAAAGTAAAGCAAAATAACATGTCCAAGTGGAGTGACTCATCTATTAGCAAATTGTTGTATCATTATGACTTTGTCAATGATGTGTATACAGGCCTGTCAATGATGTATATACAGGCCTGTTAATGATGTGTATACAGGCCTGTCAATGATGTGTATACAGGCCTGTCAATGATGTGTATACATGCCTGTCAATGATGTATATACAGGCCTGTTAATGATGTGTATACAGGCCTGTCAATGACGTGTATACAGGCCTGTCAATGATGTGTATACATGCCTGTCAATGATGTATATACAAGCCTGTTAATGATGTGTATACAGGCCTGTCAATGATGTGTATACAGGCCTGTCAATGATGTGTATACAGGCCTGTCAATGATGTGTATACATGCCTGTCAATGATGTATATACAGGCCTGTTAATGATGTGTATACAGGCCTGTCAATGATGTGTATACATGCCGTAATTTGTGTCTACGTGTAATGTTGGATAATCTCTCATCGTGTAATGTTGGATAATCTCTCAGTATAATGTTGGATAATCTCTCATGGACTCGTGTTCATTTACATCCATATCCTTTCTTACAAACTAAGTATAGTTATTTTGACAGATAGCTATACACAGTGCCGCTTAAAGGTGATTTCTATTTGTTAAGAATTTTGGAATGAAAATGAATCATGAAACATGAAAATGATGTCTGTTAACTAACAGATTCTTACTTCCTAAGTACTAGTAGTCAGTGAACTAGAAGAATTAACCTTGTTATATTGTACTGTCCATGTTTATTAGTTCACCTGGACCAAAGGTCCAGGTGAACTATTGCCATCACTTGGCGTCCGTCGTCTGTTGTCTGTCGTCTGTAAAATTTTCACATTTCAAGCTTCTTCTCCGAAACCACTTGGCCGATTGGAACCGAACTTAGCAGGAATGTTCCTTGGATGGTCCTCTACAAAGTTACTGTTTTTCGTTCCAATCGGATATTCAATATGGCTGCCAGGGCCAATAATATGCTCTGATTGGCTGAAATTTCAAAGATCTTCTTCTCTGAAACTAATGAACTGACTGAACCCAAGCTGTAAATGAATGATCATTGAAATGTCCTTTACCAAGTTACTGTTTTTTATGCCGATCGGAAATCCAAGATGGCCGCCATCGCAGGACATAGATTAACATTGGACCCTATGGGAAAATGTTCAAATGTCTTCTTCTCAGAAACTACAAATATGATTAAAGCCAAACTGTACATGAATGTTCATTGGATGGTCCTCTACAATCTTAAGGTTTTTTGTTCCGATATGAAATTCAAAATGGCGGCTACGACAGGACTTAGTTTAACATTGGACCCTATGGGAAAAATGTTTCAAAATGCTTCTTCTCTGAAACCACTAGGACAGTTGAAACCAAACTGCCCAGGAATGATCATTGGAAGGTCCTCTACAAAATTTTTGTTTTATATGCCGATCGAAAATCCAAGATGGCCGCCACCGCCGGACATAGATTAACACAGGACCCTATGGGAAAATATTCAAATGCCTTCTTCTCAGAAACTACAAATATGATTAAAGCCAAACTGTACATGAATGTTCATTGGATGGTCCTCTACAAACTTTACGTTTTTTGTTCCGGTATGAAATTCAAAATGGCGGCTACGACAGGACTTAGTTTAACATTGGACCCTATGGGGGAAATGTTTCAAAACGCTTCTTCTCTGAAACCACTAGGACAGTTGAAACCAAACTGCCCAGGAATGATCATTGGAAGGTCCTCTACAAGGTGTGTGTTTTTTATGCCGATCGGAAATCCAAGATGGCCACCATCGCAATACATAGATTAACATTGGACCCTATGGGAAAATGTTCAAATGCCTTCTTCTCAGAAACTACAAATATTATTAAAGCCAAACTGTACATGAATGTTCATTGGATGGTTCTCTACAAACTTTACGTTTTTTTGTTCCGATATGAAATTCAAAATGGCGGCTACGGCAGGACTTAGTTTAACATTGGACCCTATGGGAAAAATGTTTCAAAACGCTTCTTCTCTGAAACCACTTGGATAATTGAAACCAAACTGCCCAGGAATGATCATTGGAAGGTCCTCTACAAGGTGTGTGTTTTTTATGCCGATCGGAAATCCAAGATGGCTGCCACCACAGGTCATAGTATTAACACAGGACCATATGGGGAAAATACAGAAATATATTCTTCTCTGAAGCTATTGCACTGATTGAACCTAAACTGTGCATCAATCATTGGAAGTTCCTTTACAAACTTTGTGTTTTTTATGTTGATCATAATTCCAAGATGACTACCATTGCAGGACATAGTTTTTACATAGGACCAATTGGTTTTTTTTATTACCAGGTGAACGATACAGGCTCTTGAGAGCCTCTGGTATTGTCATTCATTTTTGTGATAGTGTTGTCATTTTGAGTGGAAATGAATCTGCAGGTTTTTTATTGTTTGTTTATATCTTTGTTTCTGTTAAACATCCAATTATCAAGATGGGGACTATTGGGATCCCAATAACCAGTATAACCCTGCCACATTAGGATTCCAATCTCATATGTTGTGGTCTTTTTTTTTCTTCAGTCAAATTTGAGGTAAGAGATGATTGTTTTTCTTGTTGATATTGGTGTAATTGTTGACCATCACTGTTTAAGCTTTCTATTGACAATGAAGAAAATCCACATGTATTCAAGAATAAAATCATGAATTAAAGAACACTTTTACTGCTTATTAATTTTATTTGACAGTCATTCAGAGATTTTCAGTACTGAGTACACATATCCTATATACATGTACTTCAAGCTGAGTATAAGATGACCCTATAGCCTAAACAAGAACACTACAGGAAAACCTGTATTAAGAGGTCACCTTTGTGTTAAAGATAAAGTGGTCCTCTAAGACAGGTGACCTCTAAGAAAAGGTTCAATTCATATGAAGTTTTCTATGACAGGACAAGAAAAAGGTGACCTTTTAATACAGGTGTCTGCTTAATAGAGGTGGCTGTATGGGTAGGTTTGACTGTATTTCTATGTTCTAACAGAAACCTTAATTATTTTAATTCATTGTAAATAAAAAAAATCATGTGGAAATATATAAAAAAAATATATATATATCTATCAGGGTCTTGAAGGCCTTTCCTTGTGTCTAAATCATATAAATATATGGTTAAAATATATATCTATCAGGGTCTTGAAGGCTTTTCCTTGTGTCTAAATCATATAAATATATGGTTAAAATATATATCTATCAGGGTCTTGAAGGCCTTTCCTTGTGTCTAAATCTTATAAATATATGGTTAAAATATATATCTATCAGGGTCTTGAAGGCCTTTCCTTGTGTCTAAATCATATAAATATATGGTTAAAATATATATCTATCAGGGTCTTGAAGGCTTTTCCTTGTGTCTAAATCATATAAATATATGGTTAAAATATATATCTATCAGGGTCTTGAAGGCTTTTCCTTGTGTCTAAATCATATAAATATATGGTTAAAATATATATCTATCAGGGTCTTGAAGGCTTTTCCTTGTGTCTAAATCATATAAATATATGGTTAAAATATATATCTATCAGGGTCTTGAAGGCTTTTCCTTGTGTCTAAATCATATAAATATATGGTTAAAATATATATCTATCAGGGTCTTGAAGGCCTTTCCTTGTGTCTAAATCATATAAATATATGGTTAAAATATATATCTATCAGGGTCTTGAAGGCTTTTCCTTGTGTCTAAATCATATAAATATATGGTTAAAATATATATCTATCAGGGTCTTGAAGGCCTTTCCTTGTGTCTAAATCATATAAATATATGGTTAAAATATATATCTATCAGGGTCTTGAAGGCTTTTCCTTGTGTCTAAATCATATAAATATATGGTTAAAATATATATCTATCAGGGTCTTGAAGGCTTTTCCTTGTGTCTAAATCATATAAATATATGGTTAAAATATATATCTATCAGGGTCTTGAAGGCTTTTCCTTGTGTCTAAATCATATAAATATATGGTTAAAATATGTATCTATCAGGGTCTTGAAGGCTTTTCCTTGTGTCTAAATCATATAAATATATGGTTAAAATATATATCTATCAGGGTCTTGAAGGCCTTTCCTTGTGTCTAAATCATATAAATATATGGTTAAAATATATATCTATCAGGGTCTTGAAGGCTTTTCTTTGTGTCTAAATCATATAAATATATGGTTAAAATATATATCTATCAGGGTCTTGAAGGCCTTTCCTTGTGTCTAAATCATATAAATATATGGTTAAAATATATATCTATCAGGGTCTTGAAGGCTTTTCCTTGTGTCTAAATCATATAAATATATGGTTAAAATATATATCTATCAGGGTCTTGAAGGCCTTTCCTTGTGTCTAAATCATATAAATATATGGTTAAAATATATATCTATCAGGGTCTTGAAGGCTTTTCCTTGTGTCTAAATCATATAAATATATGGTTAAAATATATATCTATCAGGGTCTTGAAGGCCTTTCCTTGTGTCTAAATCATATAAATATATGGTTAAAATATATATCTATCAGGGTCTTGAAGGCCTTTCCTTGTGTCTAAATCTTATAAATATATGGTTAAAATATATATCTATCAGGGTCTTGAAATTCTTTCCTTGTGTCTAAATCTTATAAATATATGGTTAAAATATATATCTATCAGGGTCTTGAAGGCTTTTCCTTGTGTCTAAATCATATAAATATATGGTTAAAATGTATATCTATCAGGGTCTTGAAGGCCTTTCCTTGTGTCTAAATCTTATAAATATATGGTTAAAATATATATCTATCAGGGTCTTGAAGGCTTTTCCTTGTGTCTAAATCTTATAAATATATGGTTACAATATATATCTATCAGGGTCTTGAAGGCTTTTCCTTGTGTCTAAATCATATAAATATATGGTTAAAATATATATCTATCAGGGTCTTGAAGGCCTTTCCTTGTGTCTAAATCTTATAAATATATGGTTAAAATATATATCTATCAGGGTCTTGAAGGCTTTTCCTTGTGTCTAAATCATATAAATATATGGTTAAAATATATATCTATCAGGGTCTTGAAGGCTTTTCCTTGTGTCTAAATCATATAAATATATGGTTAAAATATATATCTATCAGGGTCTTGAAGGCTTTTCCTTGTGTCTAAATCATATAAATATATGGTTAAAATATATATCTATCAGGGTCTTGAAGGCCTTTCCTTGTGTCTAAATCATATAAATATATGGTTAAAATATATATCTATCAGGGTCTTGAAGGCTTTTCCTTGTGTCTAAATCATATAAATATATGGTTAAAATATATATCTATCAGGGTCTTGAAGGCCTTTCCTTGTGTCTAAATCATATAAATATATGGTTAAAATATATATCTATCAGGGTCTTGAAGGCTTTTCCTTGTGTCTAAATCATATAAATATATGGTTAAAATATATATCTATCAGGGTCTTGAAGGCTTTTCCTTGTGTCTAAATCATATAAATATATGGTTAAAATATATATCTATCAGGGTCTTGAAGGCCTTTCCTTGTGTCTAAATCATATAAATATATGGTTAAAATATATATCTATCAGGGTCTTGAAGGCTTTTCCTTGTGTCTAAATCTTATAAATATATGGTTAAAATATATATCTATCAGGGTCTTGAAGGCCTTTCCTTGTGTCTAAATCATATAAATATATGGTTAAAATATATATCTATCAGGGTCTTGAAGGCTTTTCCTTGTGTCTAAATCATATAAATATATGGTTAAAATATATATCTATCAGGGTCTTGAAGGCTTTTCCTTGTGTCTAAATCATATAAATATATGGTTAAAATATATATCTATCAGGGTCTTGAAGGCTTTTCCTTGTGTCTAAATCTTATAAATATATGGTTAAAATATATATCTATCAGGGTCTTGAAGGCCTTTCCTTGTGTCTAAATCTTATAAATATATGGTTAAAATATATATCTATCAGGGTCTTGAAGGCTTTTCCTTGTGTCTAAATCATATAAATATATGGTTAAAATATATATCTATCAGGGTCTTGAAGGCCTTTCCTTGTGTCTAAATCATATAAATATATGGTTAAAATATATATCTATCAAGGTCTTGAAGGCCTTTCCTTGTGTCTAAATCATATAAATATATGGTTAAAATATATCTCTATCAGGGTCTTGAAGGCCTTTCCTTGTGTCTAAATCATATAAATATATGGTTAAAATATATATCTATCAGGGTCTTGAAGGCTTTTCCTTGTGTCTAAATCATATAAATATATGGTTAAAATATATATCTATCAGGGTCTTGAAGGCCTTTCCTTGTGTCTAAATCATATAAATATATGGTTAAAATATATATCTATCAGGGTCTTGAAGGCTTTTCCTTGTGTCTAAATCATATAAATATATGGTTAAAATATATATCTATCAGGGTCTTGAAGGCTTTTCCTTGTGTCTAAATCTTATAAATATATGGTTAAAATATATATCTATCAGGGTCTTGAAGGCTTTTCCTTATGTCTAAATCATATATATATATGGTTAAAATATATATCTATCAGGGTCTTGAAGGCTTTTCCTTGTGTCTAAATCATATAAATATATGGTTAAAATATATATCTATCAGGGTCTTGAAGGCTTTTCCTTGTGTCTAAATCATATAAATATATGGTTAAAATATATATCTATCAGGGTCTTGAAGGCTTTTCCTTGTGTCTAAATCTTATAAATATATGGTTAAAATATATATCTATCAGGGTCTTGAAGGCTTTTCCTTGTGTCTAAATCATATAAATATATGGTTAAAATATATATCTATCAGGGTCTTGAAGGCCTTTCCTTGTGTCTAAATCTTATAAATATATGGTTAAAATGTATATCTCAAGATTTAAAATTTGTAATATATGTTCAGTGTTTGAGTTTGTGGAAAATATAGTAGTTGTCTCCCTTTGAACAGTATTTCTAAAATCCAATGTGAAATGAATTGTATATAACTTGATATTCTTATTCGACTGAATACAAATCAATTATTATTAAAACAAAGGTTTATTTCCTCCAGTTATAGGTAACATTAGCTGATTTTGATTTTCTTGTTTAGGCTCTTTTTCTGGCTTCCAGAGACTATTTTTAAAGTATTTTGGCTTTCAAAGCTTTTGAATTTTAGCATACCTGATGAAGGTTATTTTCAGAAATGTGTTTTGCACAATAAATTAGATACATGTATCTTTGTTTGTATTATTATTACCCAAAAGTCACCAAGACCAATACATGTATTATTATTACACAAAAGTCACCAAGACCAATACATGTATTATTATTACACAAAAGTCACCAAGACCAATACATGTATTATTATTACACAAAAGTCACCAAGACCAATACATGTATTATTATTACACAAAAGTTACCAAGACCAATACATGTATTATTATTACACAAAAGTCACCAAGACCAATACATGTATTATTATTACACAAAAGTCACCAAGACCAATACATGTATTATTATTACACAAAAGTCACCAAGACCAATACATGTATTATTATTACCCAAAAGTCACCAAGACCAATACATGTATTAAATTTGTGATATCAGATCCTACTGTAAAGTTTCTTTTGTCAAATATCTTAATATATAAATGTCATTTACCCACTGGCTTGTTTGTACATGAGAATACTAATGAATTTTTACATAATTATGCGAAAGAAAAGATTTAACTAAGAAAACTACCTATAATTAAAATACATGAATAAATTATTAATACAATCAAACCTGTATTAAGAGGTCACCTTTGAGACAAAGAAAAAGTGAACCCTTGAAAGAGGTTACAATTCATATGAAATTTTCTATGACAGGACAAGAAAAGGTGAATTTTAAATGCAAGTGACTGCTTGATAGAGGTGATCACATGAGCAAGATTGACTGTATATAAATATTATACTTCATGCCTTCATTAACGTCTTTTTCAATAATAAAAATATTTACACAGAGGATCGGTGGGATTTAATGACAATTTGTACTGTACGAAAGGCCAGCTCAAAATGAAAAATCGTCTATCCTTGATACATTGTTACAGAATTTGTACTGTGCGAAAGGCCAGCTCAAAATGAAGAATTGTCTACCCTTGATACATTGTTACAGAATTTGTACTGTGCGAAAGGTCAGCTCAAAATGAAGAATTGTCTACCCTTGATACATTGTTACAGAATTTGTACTGTACGAAAGGCCAACTCAAAATGAAGAATTATCTACCCTTCAGGGGTTAAAAAATCTTGGACCACCTCACTAGCCCAGGGCTAGCATACTCCCAAATATTACTAGCCCGAATCTATGAACCACTAGTCCTGGTCAATACCGTGATTTCGTGAATCCGACTTGCAGACTTGAACCCTTTTACAACATGTACAATGTATATTAGTTAAACTATCTGGTATTGTGTTTAATTTTCACTTACTTTCCACAATTCAGATCACATTATAAGGCCAAAAAAAAATATATGTGTGTTTACGGTCACATTTCAAAAAAATCTAGGCAATTATTATCTTTTTTTTTTCTTTTTTTTTTTTTTTTAACTATCAGCAAAACCGGAAATAGTCGTTCCCGGTTCCGGAATCCGATTCCGGTATTTCATTTTCGAAATTTCCGGTAAGCTGTCATTTGTTGAAGCTGTGTTTTATGACGAGTTGCACAGTTTTTCTACCTTCTTTGCTCTCAATTTCGACAAAAAGCTAGCGGTTGAATAAATAAAACATTGCTGCTGATTAAACAACATATAACATATATGAATATAAGTAGATACGCGAATATTGACAAGTTTGTCAATATCCAATATTTTTTTTTACTAGCCCGTCGGGCATACAGCTGATTATTTCAGCTAGCCCAAATGTGGAAATTGCTAGCCCCGGACGTCGGGCTAGTGGTTTTTTTAACCCCTGCCCTTATAAATTGTTACAATTATTTCCATGCTCTTACCAAAACATTGCATGCTCAATTAAGATGCATGTACCATAAGAGTAAACCTAATATATTACTCACATGTAATATGTAAATATAAACAAATACACATACATGAAACAGGTTTATCTGTAATGTATACATTTTTCCTTTGATTTCACTGAGGGATATTTTCAGTACCAACAGACTGTTTATGACATTTGTTTGGTTCAGTACCAACAGACTGTCTATGACATTTGTTTGATTCGGTTTTATGTTGCTTAATGCCACTTTCAACAATATTCCAGTTATATTGTGGCGGTCAGTTTTATTGGTGGAGGAAATCGGAGTACCTGGAGAAAACCATCGATCTGTCGCAAGTAACTGACAAGCTTTATCATATAATGTTGTATCGAGTTTACATCACTTAAACGTGGTTCGAAGTCACAACTTTAGTGGTGATAATATGACACTAATAAATTATTTGTCAGTATGACGTAAAACACATCATGACATTTAACGATAAAAACAAGTAACATCAGTTTGAAAGGTCATGACATATACATGTATTATCACTTGTATCACAGCTCATCCTATCAGACTGTCTGCTTGGTCATGGTCGTATTGTATCCTCTCATTGTGTTTTCAGGAAGTTTATTTTGGGGACTTAGTTTGATTGCTCTACATCTCCATACCAATTACCATAAATGATAGTATATAGTACACATTGATGTATTTTGTGCAATTCTTTTTACATTTTCAATTTGTGATGGTAAAAGACATATATTAGCTATTTGAATTGATGTTGTACATTTACTCGTCCATGCTTGGCCATGCTTAAAACAATAATGGGTTTGTTGTTTCACTACACACAATTTAAGAAGTGAGTCAGCAGGGAGGCTTTAGATTCCAAAGAGACACATTTTAGCTAAACATGCTAAAATGCTGGAGATCCAGGTTTGATCCCCATTCCCATTATAACAAGATTATGTAAAATTGGTATCTGCAGCTTTTTTCTTAAGCGTGCAGCATTAAATAGTAAGAGTGGTAAAAGTGGTTGAATCAGAGTCAAAGTAACTAAAGTGGGTCTACATTTCTTAACCCGGTGTCATATGGTATTTTGAACCCCTGAAAAATCTATCCCTGGTTCAATTTTTCAGGGGTTCAAAATACCATATGACACCGGGGGCAAAATACCATTTTAAAAATTCAACCACATCAAGTTAATCAAGTAAAATACATTTATCATCATGTTTCTAAATAGCGACTAAATTTTTTTTTTCAATGATATAAACTGCAAATTTTTTCACTTTGTATTAAATAACAAATACTCGTTTTTTCACTCATTGACATGCTTGGTTAATAACTAATTATATGTATTGTAAAATAATACCCCAAAATCTCATAAAAGAAATTATTATAGTTATTAAGCTGGTTCCATTAGTCAAATATTATATATATAGTATTCATTGGTTGCCATGGACGATTACAATATACTACTTTTGTTTGACCAACATTGTCATTGGCTGTGTATTACTGATTATATTTGTCCTTCAATCCAGAGAAATTGAAGTTGATGATTAGTCTTTGTTCAGATGTCTATTTATTAGAACAAACAATACGACAGTAATAATTTTTGCCCAGTCAAAGTCCAATGTCCACATTAATTTTATGTCGCTGATGAAGTTATTCATATTTTGCTTCAGATTGTTAAGGCTTCATTACTAGAAATATGACCAGAAGTTGAAAAATAATGTCTTCAAAAGTTCAAATATGTCGTGTTTCATAAGAATCAAATTTTTAGGTACATTCAGTGCTGTTTTATCCATCCGGCAATTGTGTCTATAGTCTACGAAAATGAAGAATTATCTAAAAGGAAGCATTTTGTGTGCACTTCATTTTTAATTTATATGAAACCAAAATATAACAAAATAGTGCCTAGAACCTACAAAGATCTTCATCCGACCCTGTAGTATGAAGATTGTTTTAAAGCAAAATTTAAGAGTAGACAATTATTTTTTTTTTACTTTTTAGAAACAAAATTAAAAAACAAATTATATGAATTTTTTACATTCTAATTTTTAAAAACAAATTATTTTCATTTTTTACTTTCTAATTTTAATGAAACATGTACAGTTAGGTAGAAACAGAAAACAAAATTATTTTGAGATTTTTAAAGTCAAACATTTTTCACTTTCTACATTCTAATTTTAATGATATGCGAGGAAAATTTATTTCGGGATTTCTATAATTAAACATTTTTCACTTTTTACTTTCTAATTTTAATGACAAGTGTACAATTAGGCAGGAACTGGAAAAAGACCATTTATTTTGAGATATTTTGTTTTTTTAAGTTAAACGTTTTACAGAACATGTCATTCTAATTAAGTTAATAATAGCTAACTAAGAAGATAGAAACATGATGTTTATACTGTAATACACCACAGGAATCTTGTCTTATTTTTCTTTGTGAGTGTATGTTTCTAATTCCATTATACTGTAAAAGGAGTAGCCTCACAAAAGTTCAGATGTTGAAAATTGATTTGGTATTAAGTATTATTCTTAATCATCATTTCACAGCTTGTCCGGATTTCCCTTGAAATAGAAAAATAACGGCTATCAAATTTGTGCTGTAATTGTGAAAAACAGTAATAATGATTCCTGATCATAGGTGATACCATGGCTGAACTGAAAATTGTGGAGGGAATCCTAACCAATGTTAGACCTGTATTAAATTAGTATTGATGGTGTCACAGAGGGTCTAAAGGGGGTATGGGTTATTTTGAAATGGCATATAAATCTTTTAATTTTTTAAAAATTATTTTATGTTATAAATCTTGATTATTTTGTATTCAACTATTTGGAAAAAAAAGTTTTCACCATAAATATAATAATAATTTTATTGCATATAAAACCCTTTTGGATATAGCAATACATGTACATACAAACATAAACTGACATTAAACAAACAATAAACACGAAATATAGAATAAACACCAAGATGAACCCAGAACACATGTGGTTATGAAAATACCATGTGTATGAAACAAAATTATTAGTAAGAAATGTATACTTTTACACAACGACACAAATTAATATAAAGGAACAGCACCTTTATTGATGTTCTACATTTCACAGCCACAGTTAAGGGCCTTCAACAATGAGCATAACTCGTACCTGAAATGAGAGTGATGTGACAATTTTTGTACAAACACTATTAAAAGTCAGATCCTTGTCCTGTATAACCTAGGTAAAAATTAGAAGAAAAGTCAGATCCTTGTCCTGTATAAGCTAGGTAAAAATTAGAAGAAAAACAACATAAATAAATGCATGTACCATATTTTCTTCAATAATGTTAGTGGAATCTTTGACCTTATTGTCCAAATACCTCCAATGTATTTGTTAAAGATTTAAGTGCAGGTAAGTCTTAGGGGTGCTTTGTGAAATGCTGAACCAAATAAAACCAAGGTTTGTAGGGATGATTCTCTGGAAGAGCAGATTCAAATGAAGTAGATCTTTTATGGGGAGTGATATTAGGGGGCATAAAAGGGGGGAAATTTAACAAATCTGTAAAAAAATGTCTTCTCAAGACCAGCAACAAAAATGCTACAATAATTGTTGTGCAGCATCATTGGGATATGTAGGTTAAGATTTGTACAAAGGACCCAGGATCTGAGTCATGCAGGTCCAAAGTTTAACGGAGTCTACTATCAGGAAATTTAATAAACTAAAGATTTTTTTAAGAACCAGTAATAGAAATGCAGTTGAGGGTATGAATAACATGAATCATCATTTTGATAAACATATTAAAGGTTTCACAAATGAAGAATAAAGACTCCAGGATCTAATGAGTCCTTACGCCTTGGGGGTCCAAAGTTATTCATAGGTCTGCAATGGAAAAATTTAAATGAAGGACAAAAGTATTTTCAAGAAAAGTCAATGGTAATGTTGTTGTATTTGACAATGAGTTTCCTCTGTTAAATTAAGATTCAATGTTAGACAAATGAATGGACTGTGGGTCCATGATTTAACATTAGACTACAATGAGAAAATATTATCTGTATAAATCAGACCTCTTTTGAGAGACCTTCTGTCTTAAAAGACCCCATTTTTGTTACAAAATTGAAGGTTAGTCCTTCAAGATATATTTCACTGTATTTGGAAGCTGTCACATGTGCATAGTTTGATACTTCTGTTTATAATGTTGGAATATTGTATATCATGAAATTTCAAGAAGTCATTTTATTTGTTTGTTAATGCAAAAATATGTAAGCTAGACAGAATTGTTTGATATTCTTCTCTGTGACTTTTGAACAGGTAGGACATGGGTACATGTACTCTAATAACTTGAGGTTTGGCTTTTGATCTTTATACTAATTTATTAATGGGGATCAGAAAATTACTTCACAATGTTGGACATGATATATTTCCTAAGGTTTCTGCTGTGAGATTGATAGGAAAAAAATACTGGACAAAAAGAAATATGAAACTAAATTAATCAGACCGTTTTAGTTGAGCAATGTTTTATATAAGGAAAAAATGAATTTGAATGTATCTACACTTCAAAGTTGTTGATCCTTTTCAACCCCTCTGAATATTATCTTAATCAATTTTCCTTCCCTATCATGCGATCGCAGAACTTGAGACTTTCAAGAAGACATAATGGAAATGTAATTTTGATCTTGGAATTTGACTACTTCTAGAAGCCACATGACAGTGAGCAGAGTTAATGATGATCCGTGGGAAGTCTATAATTTCCTTTTAAAATGACAGGCTTCCAGCACTGTCATACAAATTGGTCTTTCCTTTTATATCTTGAGTTGAAAGCAAAATAATAGGTTTGAAAATTATCTCGTCAGAATCTTAAAGATGATATTGATCGGCATGCACGGGTGCACTTTTTCCGTTACAATTATCCATGGATTTCTATACTTGTATTATGGTTTTTAAGAAAATGTTGAAAAATAATCATAATTTTATTTTTTCAGTTACAATTTACAATTATTAATGTATTTTTATACTGGTATTATTGTTTTTAAAGAAAATGTTGAAAAATAATCCTAATTTACGATACTTTGATACTTTCGTTATACCATCAGGATTTTCTTTTAAGATAACTCGATGTTAAATTTACATTTATTTAGTTTCTTTAATTGCTGCATTTATTATCCTCTCGTGTAATCTTATCATAGCAAACATTTACTGAGTTTCTTGGTATCAAATTTATTCTTTGTGTAGTTAATCTTTATGAAGATTTATCTCTTTGTTGTAATATTTCCTTTGGTAAAGAAAAAAAAAAAAAAAAATACATGTGTGAAATTGTTCCATAGAAAAAAAAAAAACTTTTGAATTCCTTCATTCATCAGTTGACCAAAAAAAAAGAATGTATTTATATATTGTATATTCTTTTGGCTAAAAGTTAACTTTTGAAATTCAAATCTATTTGTATATATATATATTTATTTAGTTGATGACTGGGTATCAATAATTGATATGTACCTTAAAATGAGCCCTAAAAATTGTCATTAGTACTAATTTTGATACTGTCTTGTTGATGATTATGAGGCTCAATGTCTATTTTTTGTACTTCAGTAAATATCCAATCAAGTGTAGGACACGCCTATCTTGGGAACTTTAAATGAATGGCTGACTGCTAAAGGATTAAAAAATGTTGCCATGAATGCATATAATTTCACATTCATAAATTCATAGAAAACGGAAATTTTCAGAGTATTTTTTTTAATGAAAAGAAGTGGTTGTGAAAGATTAGTAACTCAACTGTTTACTAATATAACTTTATAGCCAGAGAAGGGAGGCAACTTTTATTTATTTAGCATAATAAGAAATATTGTCAATGGGCGATCTGAAATCTTGACTGACCATCCAGCAGAGATCTAGCCTTTATTTATTGACCAGTGGTAATAACAATATCTGCTTACACTTATCCATTGGCTAGCCCATGTCCATTTATTGGCCATCTGATCTTAAAAATGTAGAAACTTGATTTTAGCATTCAGGTCAAATCTTTGATCTTTGGAGATATTAAACTTGACACATTTTGTAGGTTAAATTGTATTTGGTCATCAAAAATGACAGACCTTAATTCTGATTTCATCCTCAGTCAGGAAATAACAACAAGGTTTTGTGTTTTTGAGGGAAGTCTTAGTCAATTCAATTTCCTATATTGTTTCTTACGTTCTGAAAGTGAGGCTTGGCGACTTCCTTTCAGTTAATTTCCTTAAGTAGGTACTTAGAAGAAGTAGAGGTATGGCAAAGATTAGTTTTTTTTAAAAGACAGTACAGAAAGTTAATTGAAAATCTTTGAAAGAGTTTTGGGTACTATTAACATTGGTTTTGATCAATACATATAGAGATTAATAATTTTGTTGTCAAGATGATGTTTTATAACCATCCACAAACAATCTGTTGAGTTTTATTAAGAAATCACCCATTAGGACCTCAATTTTCAAATCAATATGTTCCATTCCTATGTATATGTCGTGTCTTGTTAAGCTGAAAGCTCCGTCCTCAAGCTTGTTAACGTCGTAGCATTTAACTGAACCTAGTGCTCAACCCTGTCAGGGAACCATCAATGTAATTATTCAAATACGTAATTCGCCTCCAAATTATCCACGTTTTCTATGCCGTCAATGGTTCCCTAATTTGTTTCCTATACTGAAAGACGATTAATGTAAATCTTCTAAATACTTCTCAATCGTAACAGAATTATAGCATGTTTGTGATTGGAATTTTTAAGTGTTCCTTATTTTTAACTTAATTTCTTTTTGATTTACAAGAAATATTGCTGTTGTTCATTATTTGTGACAAATTATGCCTGGAAAGTCAAGAACATTTTGTAATATATGTGGAGTTATAAATTTAGTTGTTTGTTATTTTGATGGTAAAAAAATTTGCCAGACATGTTTATAGAGTCTGAAGAATTATTAGCATTGTGGGTAATTTAAGTCCTGAGTTTCAACGATAATTTAGTTATATCCAAGGGGGGTCAGTGAGATTTATTGCACTTGAGGAAAACTTTCCAGCCAGCCACAAGTATCTGACAAACTTGATCACTTTTGAGTAGAACTTAGAGTAAATTGATAAAATGTTCCTTTCATGTTTTTTTTTTTTTTAGCAAATCTGTTTTTTTTTTCTCGTCGATTGAGACTCCAAGATTGCCACTACCGCAGGACACAATTTAGTAGCATATAGATATGTCACTACTATCAAACACATTATCCTGATTCCCAGACAACCAATGTTTGTGCTTGCTACTTAACGCTGCATGTTTAACTAACCGTGGATCGATACCCACAATCTACTGTACTCGAGATGAGCATGCTAACGAATACACCATTGAGGCTGTTCAGTATGCATAATCCAAATTTAATTTTGAATATCTTTGAAAACAGGATTTAAAAAAAAGCTTATTATTACATAATGCTTTCTATTTTTCAGATTTACTGTTCGGCAATTGTCAAAAAGAAAACAGTCTAAAAGACTATTACCGTTACCAATTGAGTCCACAGTCTCTGGAGTCATTGGAGGCCAGAACATGGAGTCTAGTAAATAAAGGCTACTCTTGGGGGGACCCGTATACTCAGTGTGTCCTACAAAATGCATTGTATGCATTTCGTCATCGCCAGTCGCCAAGATATGAAATATGTGACGAAGCTGACAATACTGAGGAAAATGTTAACAAAGAAATTTCCTCCTTTTTAGAAAAATTGTTTGAGCAATATTATAACGGCTACCAACCTTCATCTTCTATATCCAGTAGAAACTTAGGATTTCCAAGTAAAAGAGACGAAATAGTTTATGTACATAAATATTTTGACAAATCTCCTAAACCGTACACAAAGAAAAATTATGTGTCTCAATTTCAAAACTCAAACTACCTCAAAGATGACGATGGCTTACAACTTTATGATGATACTCCAGATTCTAGGATAAGTCTAGAGGATATTCAAAAGTTAGAAAATTATTTTAAAGATTTAGATAATTTCCAAAAGGAGGATTCATATTATTCTCCTGAGACAGATTACAACACTAATAATCATCACTATGGCAACAGTTTATCAGAAATTGATGCAAATATTCTGAACAAAGGTATGTTATGACTAATGTTGTTTAAATATTATAATTTGTGGCCTATTAGTCTGTGTGGGTAATAACTATGGTCTTTATGGTAAATTCTCAGTGGACATAATCGGAAAAGCTTTTTTTTTTTTATTGTAATGAAAAGTACATGTAGTCAGAAAATTTGTGGTTTACATCATTTGCGTTTTATTAGCTTAATTACCTGGACCAAATGTCCATGTAAGGTATCGTCATCTCTTTGTGTCAGTCCGTCTTGGATAAGTTTTCATATTTCAATATTTTTATTTCACAAACCACTGGTCTAATTAAAATCAAACTTGGCAGAAATGTTACTTGGGTGGTCCTCAACATTTTATATGATTTTTGTATAATTCTGGAATTCAAGATGACTCGTATGCTTTCTGATAGGCTGGAATGTATGGTTCTTTTGCAAATGTATGAGTCAATCAGAAATCGAAGATGACGACCACCACACAGTTCAAATTAATGTAGGAAAGAGGGGGGAGGGGAAGGGTAGGGTCACTGACAAACTTGATTACATAATGATGTATCGAGTACACCTCGTCTGAGCGGTATTTGAACTCGCAACATTATTGGTGATGGGCACTGATTGCATAGGTAGTTATAAATCTACCATACGATCATGCCCACGACAGTCCCTAATGTAGGAAGGACCTTTAGTTTAGGTTTTTTTATACCCCCGCTCCCCGAAGGGGGAGGGGGGTATACTGTTTTACCTCAGTCCATCTGTCCGTCCTTCCGTCTGTCCAAGATTCTCAGTAACTGTTGATAGCAGAAATCTGATATTTGGTCACAAGCTTCATATACATGTAGGTACCCCATATCGTGGGAAGCATTTTTGGACCCATCAGATTCCTACTTCCTGTTTGCCGATTTTGTTGATTTTTATACACATTTAACATACATTTGTATATGCACATTTTTCTAAGCAACTATTGATGACAGGAATCTGATATTTGGTCACAAGCTTCATATAGGTATGCCATATTGTGGGAAGCGTTTTTGGACCCATCAGATTCCTACTTTCTGTTTGCTGACTTAGTTGGTTTTTATACACATTGAACATATATACACATTTTTCGTCACATTTTTCTCAGCAACTATTGATGGCAGAGATCTGATATTTGGGCACAAGCTTCATATAGATACCCCATATTGTGGGAAGTGTTTTTGGACCCATCAGATTCCTACTTCCTGTTTGCCGACTGTTGATTTTTATACACATTGAACATACATTTTGTATATGCCCATTTTTAGTCGTATTTTTCTCAGCAACTATTGATGGCAGAGATCTGATATTTGGTCACAAGCTTCATATAGGTATGCCATATTGTGGGAAGCGTTTTTGGACCCATCAGATTCCTACTTTCTGTTTGCTGACTTAGTTGGTTTTTATACACATTGAACATATATGCACATTTTTCGTCACATTTTTCTCAGCAACTATTGATGGCAGAGATCTGATATTTGGGCACAAGCTTCATATAGATACCCCATATCGTGGGAAGTGTTTTTGGACCCATCAGATTCCTACTTCCTGTTTGCCGACTGTTGATTTTTATACACATTGAACATACATTTTGTATATGCCCATTTTTAGTCGTATTTTTCTCAGCAACTATTGATGGCAGAGATCTGATATTTGGTCACAAGCTTTATATAGGTATTCCATATCGTAGGAAGCGTTTTTTGACCCGTCAGATTCCTACTTCCTGTTTGCCGAAGAGCGGGAGATTGTGTTTGCTCCATTTCATATTATTATTCTTCTTCTTTCTTTCTTCTGCCAAAAGTTTATCCGACACATTTCTCGGCGACTACTGACCGGAAATCAATGAAACTTCACAGGAATGTTAAGCATTATGAGTAGATGTGCAGACTACTTTCGAAATTTTCAAAATGGCTGCCGTTGCCATGTAAACGGCCAAAATGCTAAAAATTGAAAAACACAAAAAGGATCATAGCAGATTACTCGCCAAACAGAAATTGATGAAACTTGATAGGAACAGCATCCACATCTAGTGGAACGAGATAAGCCAAAAAATCGGAATCGGTTTGACAAACTTTGCTGCCGTTGCCATGGAAACAAAAAAAGGAGGGATTTAAAAAAAATTTGGATTCCTTTCATCAAACTTTGTAGGAATATCTACCGTAGAGTGTGGCAGCTTTTGGGGGGTTGGGAAAAATTCAAAATGGCAGCCATTGCCATGGTAACCAAGGTTCAAAATGGCTGCCAAATACAAAATTCCTCCGATTTGGGCAAAATTTGGTTTCCAAGTAGATTATGATGTTGCAAATTGATATTCATCGTTGGTTTGCTTATGGTGCTCGGAATTGTGTGAAACTTTCCAAAAATTTTGTGTACACATAATTTTGAGGCTTAGAAATTTCAGAATGGCTGCCGTTGCCACAAAAAACATGAACAATTTAAAGTGCTCGGAATTGAATGAAACTTAATAGAAATGTTGTATGGCATATGTATAAATGGTTTTGAGGCTTGGAAATTTCAAAATGCATGCTGTTGCCATGGAAACTGCAAAAACACTCAATTTAACTCCGGGGCTCCCACTACTTTGAAATCAGAGGGAGAAGTGACTTCTCTTTCAGGTGCTGACAAAAGAGAAGTGAGAGACAACAGGGAGAAGTGGTGAGAGTACAAGGAGAAGTCAAAATATTTCTCTAATTGTACCACTTTTCACATTCGTGGGGCATTATCTTGGCATTCGTATGTTATAATGTACTTGTTATGCATTAAGGTATATTCAGTAGTTGTTTAATTCCTTGTTTTTGTTAGCATATCATCTCTCTGATTTACATATGTCCTTGGATTTGTTTTTTGTTTGTTTGTATTAAATAAACCCTTTTCAGATTCTTTGTTTTGTCTTGCAGATGATAAAGGCACATATATGATAGTCAACTATTGTCCAATAAATAATAAATCAATAAAATTGAATGACATCAGCATTGTTTCAAACAAGTCACACATAGATAAAATGACAAAGCATTAGATAAGATAAACATATGCAAAAAAAAAACCACAATGCACTATTTACTGATGTTCTTTGCACTATACTATAATCAATCTAAACATATATTAAAACAATTATACAGATTTAAAACAACATATGCATGTCAAAAAATGATGAACAAAAAGAAAGTCCAAAACATACACACAGTTCCAGGGGTTGAAAATTCCTCAAGTCCGACGCCCGGGACTAGAAAATTGAAACTTCGGGCTTGCCGTTTTTCCATGGAAAAAGCCCGTCGGGCATGCCTTTAATAAAATAAAAACTCCACTTTTTTCTAAGCGTCTTGTTTTCAATTCAAATCACATGCAATTTTTTGTCAATCGTCTCCTTTCACTGTAAATAAGTACTAAAAAGATATTTTAAGAACGGTAATGCACATCCTGGACGGATCGATATTCCTCATGAATATTAAAGAGTTCCGAATCACCTATGCGCTTCCCACATACCTATGTAAAGTCAAGCGTTGGAATAACATTGATCAATCGTATGTTTATGTTGACAACTTTTGAGAAAAATGTTGTTGCTTAATTTTAATTTTAGTCAAAAAAGCAGAAAAATGGAAAGCGAATGACGAGCCAACTGATCCTGAAACTCCCAGAAATAAAGATCTTTAGTATGATAGAGAGAAACGAACGAGAATATTTCAAAACTCGTGGATAGATAAATTTCCTTGGGTCGTCTTTGACGAGAATGTGCAGGAAATGTACTGCAAGTACTGTAGAACATTTCCACACTTGTCAGATAGGAAAGATGCCCTTACTCTGGGAACTAAAAATTTACACATTGATGGACTTAAGTTACACGATAAACACCAGGAGCACTTGTTATGTGTCAAGCATTGGTTTAAGGAACTTGATGATCCCCAGGCAGCTGCCGGCCCTTCACAGGCCTTTGCTGACACTCCAATAGGCCAGTCATTATTGAAATTAGATGAAAGTCAGAGAAAACGTCTTGAAAGTTTGTTTAATACTAAGATAAGATAAGATCAGTTTTATTTATAGTCGGCATATTTAAATAACAATACAACACATGCCCTAATGGGCTTTTGACTGACCTACGGTGTTGTCAAAGCTGGAAAACCATTTTCAGATTATGAATTGATATGTGAAATACAAGTTAGAAATGGACTTGACCTGGGTGAAAACTTCAGAAATATTAATGATTGTAAAACTTTTGCTGCATCAATTGCACAAACTTTAGTTGTAAAATTTCAAATTTTATCCTACAAATTGGGACTTGGCAAATCACTGACCGGACTTGGGTTAAAAAAGTTTAAAAAGCCCTGGGCTTGGGCCTACCCAAAAAAATGTTCAACCCCTGAGTTCTATATTAAGGACATTCAGTTCACTGAACTGAATAATCATGTTGGTTGGACAAATGAAATCATCTACAATGTATGTAAATAAAGCAAAGGACAGGCTTGGGTGAAAAACATAACCACCTTTGTTCTTTTAAATAAATTTCCTCACCTTCTTTGATCTACGTATACAAATACAATCAAACAATCGACCAAGCTATATCACATCACAAGCTGTGAAATTGCTAATTATTTAATCAAATTTTAATGAGTGTATATTATTTACATTGCTTCTCTTTAATCACTGATTGATATTAATTAAGAAACTAATCATATCCACAAAGTTAACAATCCCTTTCAGGGATGGAAATTAACGGTCGCCCAGTCGCCCACGGCGAGTAAAATTTCAGCTGGGCGATCAAATATTACTTTGCGGTCGTCCAGTTGGCGAATGAAATTTATTCATCACTCCAAGTTTCCACTGCCAACAGAGTTTCTAGAACAGCATTAAATTCCATTTCAGTTTTATTAAAATGTCAGACAGAGACTTGAAATTTGTTTATTTATTCTGTCAGACCGGCATATTCCTTTTTTTATTAAATAGAACGTCTCCTTCTTCTTCCGATACATATTGTAAACATCCTTTTAGTAGGAACGAGCACCTGCAATACATGGAGCATTAAAACTGAAATATATTACTGAGCACAGAAATAAGTTGACTTCCACACTCCCAAAGTATTAAAGATTGTTTGTATTTAATTAAATTTGTTTTGAGATGCTTATATATTGAAGATGACAACAGATTCATGTTCTTAACTGAAATTAAAAAGGCACTGGCTACGATTACCTGGATTAGGTAATAATAACGAAAAATTAGGATTACCTGAGAGACTAAGTGCCAGAATACAATTCCAGTTCAGGAACCTATTTCACGGAAAAATATCGGGTAATCGTAATTTTATTTGTTAGAGTTACCTGGTCTTATTATTATTTGGGACTGAGTGCTACTGATGATGCACCAAATGTTGTGTTCTTAAAATACATCATTACTTGATTGCTCATATATGTTACCTGTGAAATTTCATGGTTATGTTCATCATTAAAGGAAATGACTTCTAACATTTCACCATCTTTACATTTCAATCTTAACAGCATAGGACATCTCATTTGGAAAGTACTGAAATGAAATTGGGACAATCGATCAACACTACTGACTAGGGTTAATATGGAAAATGATACTATGTTTGCCTTGATATTGTACGACGTTTGTAAAGACAAAATCCAAATGCTTACCTCTGATTTGGTCTTGATCTTTTGGAATTGGAAACAAAATTTCGGCCTCCATGAATACATGTGTATTTAAGTTCACTGAAAATCAGATCATTGTTTGTAATTGTTTGCTTTGTCTTCGTTGACTCAATTTTGCAACTACTCCTTCTGTACATTTGTATAAATTTTGCATCTTGGTAATGTTCAAGTTGGCTCTCAAATTCCTTAAATGACTTAAACTTTTGTCTAACTTCAAAATTGAAGGACTGGACCCCCTCATTCGCATCCATTTTAAGATTCCCAAAATGAACTACATGTCTTGATAACATACACGGTGAGCACTTTTCAGCACCTTTGGCCATATTTTTACACAAACAAATATAGACAAATTAAATTCAGAATGAAAGTTTATTATAAAATTGGTTCCTATAAAAATAAATCAACAACAACAATAAATAAGATTTAATATTTTATTTACATACAACTATTCCGGGTAATAATAAGACCAGGTAATTCTAACAAATAAAATTACGATTACCTGATTTTTTTCCGTGAAATAGATTCCTGAACTGGAATTGTATTCCGGTACTTAGTCTTGCAGGTAATCCTAAATTTTTGTTATTATTACCCAATCCAGGTAAATCCGGGTAATTGTAGCCAGTGCCAATTAAAAATGTAGGTAAACCGGATGTTGAAATTGATGTAAAATATTTGGAACGGGATCGGACAGTGAGATATGGATTGTTGGCCATATCTGCCTTACCTTATACAGAAAAACATTTAATTGAAAAAGTATTTACATGAAAATTGATTGATACTTGTAATCCAAACTAAGGTGAATAACTTGTATATTGCAAATGTACATTTTTGTGTATATCTATTTTCAATTGATATCCTAAAATTTTCCAAAAGAATAGATGTGTATTGGATACTTTTATACAGTTTATTTTATACCATACTATAGAATATATTTCAAATTTATAAACCTATGAAATAAAAATTATCTGCTACATTTTACTTGTTTACAAGTAAAAAAAACCCAACATAAAATACAATATCTGTAATGCACACATATAATAATAAACAGCATACAGTAAAAGGAATAAATAAATAAATACAGATATTTACATATGCTGTATTCATTACATCCACTGGATACTGTGCCAACCGACATAATTTAGCTCACAGTCACATAAAGACTGCTTACTAAATTGCCATCAAATGTCATAGACAAGTTTGACATCACAAAAAATGCATTTCTAACAAAATTAGGATTTCTTTTTTAGATCAGATCAGGACAAGACCTAGTGATTAAATTTAATTATTGCTGGATCTATCACACAAATTAATTCAAAATATCTGGAAACCTTTTTTGCATGCCCATTCCTCTTTAAGAGTTTTAGTTATAAGTAGGTAGTTAATTCCTGTTTAGAAAATGTGGGAGTTTATCAGTGGCATAAAACCTTCACAAAAGAGGAAGACAGACGAAGAAAAAAATCATACTGCTACAAGTATTTAAAAAGCCTGTATTACCTGATTAAATGGGTTTTTAAAATGAATAATTATTCATTTATGTCCGAATGTTTTGATTTTTCTTTTTCATTGACTGAAAAATAAAACTGGGCCTTTAAAAATTTAGCTGGGCCCCTAGAAATTAGAAGTCAGTAGGCCAGTTGGCTACTGAGAAAAAATAGTTAATTTCTGTCCCTGCCTTTAGATAGCCGCCATCAAACCCCAAATAAATGAAATGAAACAATGCCAACGTTATTTTCCCGAGTATGGATCCGTAGTAGAGTTTTTATATTCGTAACTGTTTCGATTACGTCCCTTTACAATGGCGGTTTGAAAAACGGAAAATTTGTAGTAAAAATATACCGATGTTTTACTGTTAAAACAGTTAAAATTAGCAAAGCGACTTAGTAAAATTACAGGGTGACTTCCACTTTTCTTTTGGCACTAGTACAAAGCGAAGTGAGCAGCCACAAGGCGACTTCTTCGCCCGAATCGCCCTCCAACGTGAGCCCTGAACACAAAAGTGAATAACAACCATATCTTTTCAGACTTAGTATGCAAATAGCTATCTAATATTTGCTTATTAATATAGTAGTGTATGACAAACATCTTTTGCATTTGATTTCATGCTAATAATATAGTCTTCCAACATCTCCATTACTGGTGTTGTAGATGATGGCAGACAATTGAAGCCATTTTTTTCTTGCTTTGCTTACTAGTTTATTGTAGCACATTATATGGTAACATAACAAAGAAGCCCTACTATAGACATGATAGAGTCAAAAACTGGGCTCTAATTATTTCTTGCTATGTTCTCGCACTATTCTTCATTCATACCACTAGGCACTAGTACTTGTGTTGTTCGTTTGGGGGACATTTGTAGCGCTCTGCGTTACAGTAACCAATATTTCATCTTGTTTTTTTTGTGTTTTTTTTCATTTTCCAATGTAGGAAGGACCATTTATAAAATGGAAATTTTTTTTTCAGAAACTAGGAACTTTTGAATCCAAATTGTACATGCATGGTAATTAGGTGGTTCCTTATATCCTTTACATTTTTTTGGGGGGGAGGGGGGAATTGGAAATCCATGTTTGCCCACACCATAGAACATTGTTTAAATTTGGAATAAAAAGTTTTTACTCAGAAAGTATAAACTTACAGTACTTGAACTAAAACTGTGCATTAATAACCAGGTGAATGAAACAGGTTCAGGTGGGCCTCTAGTTTAAATAGTATTAAAAATAAATGATTTTGATATATTTTATTTTATTGAAGTTTTTATATATAAAAAATTTTAATAATGAGGATTTCTCAAAATGAACAAATTGAAGGCAACTGACAATTATAGGTCTATGATTATAGCTTAGTGGAGCGGTATTTTTATCTTAGCACTTTAAAATACAAAATGATGTTGCTAAAATGTGGTTGCCATATCAAGTTCAGTGCTAAAAACAATTGTTAAAAATGGGAATAAACAGGAATTAATAGGGAAGATTTATACTGTGAATGAATGAAATTCAAGTTTTAATGCTTGATCTAAATTGGATTTATCTTGTCTCTAGTATTAACCATATTTTTATGTAAGCCGTAGAGAATTCATGGATTTATTTTAGGCTTAAGCTTATTTTTTAGTTTATTATTTTGTTAACATGAAAATGAAATGGATGTAATCGGTGTTATTTTTTTTAAGATTGGTGAAATATTATGTATTCTGCTGGTTTTTTTATGATATGTTTTAAATAATCAATATCACAGGCGCTCGTGGCACGGACCATCCCCCTTTTTTCTAACTTTCTGTTTGCAAATTTATTTTCAATAAAAATTTCTTTATTTCTTTATTATTTCATCTCTTTTTCCTTATTTTAACTTGTTCTTGTCAATATTCATACAATCTTATGTTAACATTAAATTGCATGTGTCGACCCTATATAGATACTAATAATCCATAAGGCATGCAACTCGGCAGGTTTAAAGATTGTACCCCTGCTCGCTTCAAGTACATTTATTGCACCTTATTTCCATTATGTCATTCAAACTAGGACATGTATCCATTCGTAAAAGACGCATCTTTTTGCCCCTGTTTTTGTTTTGTGCATACGATAGCTCAGTTCTCTAGAATTTTAAGAACTTCACACATTTATTGTTTTAAATATTTGGAACTTTTCTGACCCTATCGTTGAAGTTAATGCAGTGGTACGTCACTTCCGTCATCCGTGGGTCCTTATACAAAAAATTTGCCAATAAATGTGTGAAAATCTTAAAATTCGGGAGAACTGAGCTATCATATGCACAAAACAAAAACAAGGGCAAAAAGATGCGTCTTTTAGGAATGGATACATGTCCTACTTTGAATGACATAATGGAAATAAGGTGCAATAAATGTATTCGAAGCGAACAGGGGTACGATTTTTAAACCTGCCGAGTTGCATGCCTTGTGGATTATTAGTATCTATAATATAGGGTCGACACATTCAATTTGATGTTAACATAAGATTGTATGAATATTGACACGAAGAAGTTAAAATAAGGAAAAAGAGATGAAATAATAAAGAAATAAAGAAATTTTATTGAAAATAAATTTGCAAACAAAAAAGGGGGATCAATATCTATAAAAAAATATTTGATGATTTTGTTTTCTGTTGCACTGTCCTAAGAGGGTATTACAGGGTACATATATAAATGAATATGTTTAAGCCATTGTGCTTTCAAATTTTGTTAGGAAGAAAGATAAATTTGTCTTCTTAGATCCTCAAAGTTTTGATTTTTATATGGCCACAAAAATTTTGAGGTCATATTTATAATGGTATGGGTCTATCATGGTTTATTCATTGGTCTCTCTGTAGGCACAATAGTTTTTGTGCAATAATTTTTGTTCTTATTGACCAATCCTTTTGACATTTTAACACAAAGATCCTTGACAGATAATTATGATTATAAGTGATTTGGAGGATTGTGTTTTTGTTTGTAGAATATTCATTTTTCAAATAATTTTGATTATATTTTTATGTGCAGTCAATGGACATAAGTATTCGCCACCCTCGATTTTACACTATATATTTCATATAAATCCACATTTATCAAACAAATTATTGTGGAGTCATTTCTAAACAGATTTTGATCATTTTTGCAGCAGAAGAAGCAGAAATATTTAAAGATTATTTGTTTATTTTAGCACGATTTTCCGTCAGATTACCTTTATTTTCTTATGATTTAAAGAAAATTTTTTGTTTTTGGACATCAAATTTGTTATATTTAACCAAAATAAAATTGGAAAAATCAACGTTTGTGTTTAAATCACCAGAAAACAAAAACCATGTAGACAAAAATTACTGTCAGAAAAACAAATAAAATTCAAAGAATTCTGCCCAGAGATAGCTTTAAAATATTTTGTTGAAAAAATGTGGTTTATATGAAATATATGGTAAAAAATTGAGGGTGGCAAATACTTATGTCCATGTACTGTACCTTGTGAAATTTTCTCTATATGTCTTTTTCTTTTACCATTATGAAGATATAACAGGGCAAAATGAGGTCAACAGTCAAAATTTGAAATTTTCTTTTTAAGTACAATTTTGACAGGGTTTTTCTTTAGATTCCGTAAAACATTTCCTCCATGCATTTGTAGAACAGATTTGGTATTGCTGTTATTGTTTCAGATACAAAAAAAAAGTTTAAATGAGCCAAAAGAGACCAATTCATAAGGTTTTGTCATTCATCTTCTCAGATAAATGCCTGTTTGGGATGTTCCAACAGATTTGTTAGAGCTCTTAATGGTAAACAAATTTTGAGGTCATATTTATAATGAGAAGACCAAAAAGTACTAACACCCAAAATTTTTAATGTTTATTTTTAAGTCTAATTTTAATGGGTTTTCTTTAAATTCTTGATGAAATTGCTTCCTGCACTTTTCAAACAGATTCTACCTAGTGATGACTTGTGTTAGACAATAATTATTTTCAGTAAAACTGTTAAGTAGAGAAGGAAGCCCTGTTGACTTGCTGTGATGGTATCATGCTGCACCCAGCATAGCCCTGTATGTTTACTTTTCTAATTGCAGAAAAAGAGTCTGAGAGTGAAGAATCTCTGTTTTATGGTTTGCCTGATAAATATGCTGATATTTTACAGGGATTAATCGAAGGTATGAAATACTGTAGAACAGGACATCTCAATACTTGACCTTGCTGGCAATATAATTAGCAGACAATCTTTTATTTGTAACCAATAAACCAATGGCATTATTGAGAAATGGGATAAATTAAGATGTAATGTTGACAATTATTTACCATTGGTCATAGTAGATTGCTTTAGACATATTTTTGCTAAAACTCCTACACTTTTTACAATTCTACGAGCACCAAGAAAATTAATAAGTATCTCAATTTAGATATACACTGAATATCTTTTATGATAACGAACAGATTTTTCATGCCATCTTGAAATTAATTAAGTCATTCATATAAAAGTTGGTAATATTATTTAGATGCCTTATAACTTAATAATTAGCAGATGACCGTTTATTAGAGACTGTAAAAATAAATACTGAGGATGTTGTTTGAATTAATCTGTATTCTTAGAAGATTCTAGATTTGACCATTACAAGCAAAAATTATGACTAGATGGCCTTTCATTAGGTACTGTTAAATATCCAATATATGTACATTGTTGGAAAATATATAATTTATTTGCACAAGATTTAGAAACAAATAGAAAATTAATTTGATATTTAACGACAATGTATGTATATTGTTTTTATTCTGCAATATCAAAAAGTCCAAAACACCTGTCAAATTGTCTGAAAATAATTGAAACAAGCGTTGTTCTAATCGTTTTCAATGGTGTCATCTGTGACGTCAGAACTTATACTGTTACTGTTTCTTTCTGTCGCTCCACATGAACCAGGTGCCAGAAATGCTTTATTAGGTCCATGACCTTAAGAACACTGCATTTTTTTGGGTCACCTTTATTAGTACTCAAAAGCACTCAGTTGCAGGATAAAATACAATTCAGGTATAATCATACCCCCGCTCCCCGAAGGGGGAGGGGGTTATACTGTTTTACCTCTGTCCGTCTGTCCATCCTTCCGTCCGTCCAAGATATTTTTCGTCGCATTTTTCTCAGTAACTGTTGATGGCAGAAATCTGATATTTGGTCACAAGCATCATATAGGTATACCATATTGTGGGTAGCGTTTTTGGACCCGTCAGATTCCTACTTCCTGTTTGCCGACTTAGTTGGTTTCTATACACATTGAACATATATGCACATTTTTCGTCACATTTTTCTCAGCAACTATTGATGGCAGAGATCTGATATTTGGTCACAAGCTTCATATAGGTACCCCATATCGTGGGAAGTGTTTTTGGACCCATCAGATTCCTACTTCCTGTTTGCCGACTTTGTTGCTTTTTATATACATTGAACATATACAGATCCCTCCAAGTGTATCAACGATCAAACACTCAGGTCGGACACAGAGTTTTGTCGGACTTCACTCTTAAAATTGTCCGACAAATGTCCGACCAAATCCTCCCAGGTCGGAGTGAGAGTCTCCACTCTCAGATAGTTAAACTGTAAACAGGGAACGTCCCCAAATTCTGCTAACCAATAAATTTGTGCATAAAGAAACATACGTATCTTAGTAAAGCTGAAGTAAATGAGTGATATACAGTGGTACGGAAAGTATAGATATGTTTTGTAAATACGCCTCAAATTTGTTTGGAGTTAATTAATTGCTGATCATTTATTAAAATCTACCATAATCACCTAGCTTGGATATTGTGGGTATAGTACTAGTTCATTTTTAGATTACCGAAATCATCAATCAGTTCTAAATAATTTGCTATTTAACGACAATTTTCGGCATTTTTTTTTTTCGTAGTAAAACCCTAAAAAAATATTTACTTATTTGTAGTTTTTTTCCATTGTTCTTCAATTGTTTGAGTAACAAGATGTTCCTTCCATTATTGACACCTGTAACCTGAGCTAATTAATTCATATCAAGCTGGCTGTAATACCTAGTCCAATACACATATTGCCGTCACAAATGAACAAGTATAGGGACTTGAAATATTTGTAAACGGAATATTGTGTAACTTTAGCCGGTGATTTTTGCATCCGTTATTTCACCTTTATATGTGATATACACTCCGAAAGAATTATCTCTTATTCATTCATGTACCGGCCTCACTGACTCTGTTTTAAGTGACAACAGATTATTTTTTTTTAAATCGTCAGTGATTTCTCCAAACAAACAAAGTCAAAGCGCAAACTTAAGTCAAGTTTTTACTCAAATTTAATTTGGTTTGTAAAGAAAACTTTTTTCAAGAAATCTAAGCCAGGCTGGACTCGGCGTATATAATTTTAAAGTTTAGATTTCGGAAAAGTTACGATATTTCTAGCATTCCGATTGTAATCGTAAAATTTAAATGTACTAGAATGATCTATTAAAATTAAACAGATTAAAGAAACACAAACGGTGTAACTCGAAATTATTGTACAATTCTTTGATTATGAGGTGCTCCTATGCATCGAACGACTGTTGTGCCCAAGCGTGACAAATATTGACCTTGGAGCTACCTTTCCTGGCGCGAATATGGTGCAAGGTAAAAATACACTAGGGTATTTACGTACCCGCACATTCTACACACCGGAAAGAAAGTACGCTTACAAATACGCATCGATCACAAAATATTTGACATATTCACCTCGAGAAATGTAAAAAAAAATCTTTTAATATCCACTCTCACGTCCGACCAATAGTCGGACTTAGAGAGTGTTGACTCTCAAATTTGTCGGACATTTTGGGAGGAATATGTCGGACCTGAGAGTATGATCGTTGATACACTTGGAGTGTACTGATGCTCATTTTTCGTGGCATTTTTCTCAGCAACTATTGATGGCAGAAATCTGATATTTGGTCACAAGCTTCATATAGGTACCCCATATCGTGGGAAGCGTTTTTTGACCCGTCAGATTCATACTTCCTGTTTGCCGAAGAGCGGGGGTATCATAGGTGAGCATTAGCTCACAGTTCATCTTGTTTATTCTATATGTTATACTACAAGAGTATCACCATGGTCACTATCATATTGTATATAGACAATATACTTGCATTGTCTGCAAATATGAAATTTATTTGCACGAGCTTTAGAAACAGGATGAAAAGAAAGCATCTGGTCAGATTTTCTTTCCTGTTTTTGAGATGGGTAAGCAGACATTTCTTGACAATGTATGTATATTATGTTTTTAGTGCAACATCATGTTTATTCCCAAAAATGTTACGTTTACACACAAAAAGACACAAACATCTAGCATTTTAGTTGAATTTCTTATGAGGTGTCTGCAGTGCAGCCCTCGATCCACCAGTGTCGATCGAGCTTTGCTCCTACACAAGACCCAGGGCACCAGGAGACTTCATATGTGTAGTAGACGTATAAACCAAATCTTTATGTGTACACCTTTATGCAGGCAGTATATGCACTGATTGCAGTATAATTTGATTTATATCTACATAATGCCTAATTACCTAAAACCTCTGAAGTTGTGAGTTTGATTCCCACCCATAGGCAGGTGTTCGGTTTATACAGGTTAAATTATCATATATTTCCTACATTGGAACTTTTTCAAAGTTCGGGAATACAGGATTTGGTTTTATTCAGGGTTTGGTTTAGATTGGTTTCACTGTACTAAGTTTTCTATCATCGGTAACCAACCATTGACTACACTTGTTATTCATCCATCACACATGCGTCAACTTGTATGAAAACCATTGTTTCGGATTTGCTCTTTAACTGATCTTTATTTAGTAGTTTCCCTACAACATACCAACATTCAAATTTTCCTGTTAGCTGGATTGAACAGGTTTTGAAATATATTATCAGACTTAACAATATTGCCTTTGGATTTTGTAAGGCAACCAATGAAATAGGCAAATGAATTATTCATGAGGATCATTGCTTTCAGATCTAATAATTGACTCACTGGAGTCAGAGGATGATTGAACGTAATCAGCCATGGGTTGCCTCAGACATAGTTTTTCTAGAAGAAGGTTAACTTGTAGCCCATATTTTGTCAATGGTAGTTCAATTAAGAGGACAAAGATTTTATGAAAATGTATAGAGTATATAATATCCAATTCCAAACCACTGCTCTTCCAAATATGGAAAAATAATGTTCATTTCACAAGTCTTTAAGCACATTTGTGTTACAGTACTGAGAAGAAAACTACAGCTTAATCACACCTGTGTTATAGTACTGAGAAGAAAACTACAGCTTAAACATGCTTGTGTTACAGTACTGAGAAGAAAACTACAGCTTAAACACACTTGTGTTACAGTACTGAGAAGAAAACTACAGCTTAAACACACTTGTGTTATAGTACTGAGAAGAAAACTACAGCTTAAACACGCTTGTGTTACAGTACTGAGAAGAAAACTACAGCTTAAACACGCTTGTGTTACAGTACTGAGAAGAAAACTACAGCTTAAACACACTTGTGTTACAGTACTGAGAAGAAAACTACAGCTTAAACACACTTGTGTTACAGTACTGAGAAGAAAACTACAGCTTAAACACACTTGTGTTACAGTACTGAGAAGAAAACTACAGCTTAAACACACTTGTGTTACAGTACTGAGAAGAAAACTACAGCTTAAACATGTTTGTGTTACAGTACTGTGAAGAAAACTACAGCTTAAACATGCTTGTGTTATAGTACTGAGAAGAAAACTACAGCTTAAACACGCTTGTGTTATAGTACTGAGAAGAAAACTACAGCTTGAACACGCTTGTGTTATAGTACTGAGAAGAAAACTACAGCTTAAACATGTTTGTCTTACAGTACTGTGAAGAAAACTACAGCTTAAACACACTTGTGTTAAAGTACTGAGAAGAAAGCTACAGCTTAAACACGCTTGTGTTATAGTACTGAGAAGAAAACTACAGCTTAAACACGCTTGTGTTACAGTACTGAGAAGAAAACTACAGCTTAAATGTGCTTGTGTTACAGTACTGAGAAGAAAACTACAGCTTAAACACGCTTGTGTTATAGTACTGAGAAGAAAACTATAGCTTAAACACGTTTGTGTTAAAGTACTGAGAAGAAAACTACAGCTTAAACATGCTTGTGTTACAGTACTGAGAAGAAAACTACAGCTTAAGCATGCTTGTGTTATAGTACTGAGAAGAAAACTACAGCTTGAACACGCTTGTGTTATAGTACTGAGAAGTAAACTACAGCTTAAACATGCTTGTGTTACAGTACCGAGAAAAAAACTATGTATTAAACACACTTGTGTTACAGTACTGAGAAAAAAACTATGTATTAAACACACTTGTGTTACAGTACTGAGAAAAAAACTATGTATTAAACACACTTGTGTTACAGTATCGAAATAAAACCTAGGCCTTAAACATGCTTATGTTACAATACTGAGATAAAAAATACATTTTTTTTCATTTACAATGTCAGGTGAACAATATACATTTGGTCAAATAGGTTCATTACCTGTGTTAATTGTAACCCATCAAATATTAGGAGTTCAAATCTTGTTTACGAGTCGATAATTATCGGAATGACAAATATCTTGGATTTTATGGCCGGTGCCGACTTTTATGGGTTTTAACATACTGTCTGAAAGATCTGGTTAAAAACATATTAGGAGTACCACACTTTAATACCATCGTAAATCCCGATCAATCAATTAGATCTAATTTTGTCGCTGACATGATTCTCAGCACAGGGATAACCGTATTAATTTTATTCAGTCTCCGCATTAAATGTATTGTTGAGGAAAATGAAGAAATTGATGAGATATTAAGAAATCTTAATTCTGCCCGGTACAAATCGTAATGAATACTGCATTTAGGTATAAAACAACAAGCTCTGTGCTTTATTAGATCTTAGGGAAATCAAGTTTTCTGCTCGGGTAAAAGACAAATTTCCTTGGCAACTTATTTCTTGTGAATTAGCTGTCATCAAGCTTTTGTTGTGTTTGATATTTTATATTGGTGATAACATCTTCATTTGGGTGTTTACGATGTCTGCCTTTGTGCATGGTTGAAGCACATGATAATATATGTTGGATTAAATTTTTTATCAAACACTATAAATTTAATCGTCTTAAGTAAGTGACAACCATATAGTGTATCTACTTGTTAGAGTAAGATTTTCTACTGACAATTTTTTTTTAATTTTAGGTTAAATGTAAAACAAACACAATTTTTTTTTCATACACATATATATCTTCAATACTTCAATAAAATTAAATATACATATTCCCTAAATATCGTAAAATTTAAGATTTAGGTGTATGGTGCCATTTTCAACAATATTTCAATTATATCGTGGCAGCCAGTTTTATTGGTGAAGGAAACCGGAGTACCGAGAGAAAACCACTGACCTGTCGCAAGTCACTGACAAACTTTATCACATAATGTTGTATCGGGCATGCCTCGCCATGAACAGGGTTTGAAATCACAACTTTAGTGGTGAAGGGTACTGATTGCATAGGTAGTTGTAAATCCAACTATCATGTGATCATGATTGCCCCCGTAAAAATTAAAAGATTGATTTAAGCATATTTATACCCCCGAAGGGTAGGGGGTATACTGTTTTACCTCTGTCCGTCTGTCCGTCCTTCCGTCTGTCCAAGGTATTTTTCGTTGCATTTTTCTCAGTAACTGTAGATGGCAGAAATCTGATATTTTGTCACAAGCATCATATAGGTATACCATATTGTGGGTAGCGTTTTTGGACCCGTCAGATTCCTACTTCCTGTTTGCCGACTTAGTTGGTCTTTATACACATTGAACATATATGGACATTTTTCGTCACATTTTTCTCAGCAACTATTGATGACAGAGATCTGATATTTGGTCACAAGCTTCATATAGGTATCCCATATCGTGGGAAGTGTTTTTGGACCCATCAGATTCCTACTTCCTGTTTGCCAACTTAGTTGATTTTTATACACATTGAACATATATGGACATTTTTCGTCACATTTTTCTCAGCAACTATTGATGGCAGAAATCTGATATTTGGTCACAAGCTTCATATAGGTACCCCATATCGTGGGAAGCGTTTTTGGACCCATCAGACTCCTACTTCCTGTTTGGCGATTTTGTTGATTTTTATACACATTTAACATACATTTGTATATGCACATTTTTCTCAGCAACTATTGATGACAGGAATCTGATATTTGGTCACTAGCTTCATATAGGTATGCCATATTGTGGGAAGCGTGTTTGGACCCGTCAGATTCCTACTTCCTGTTTGCCGACTTAGTTGGTTTCTTTACACATTGAACATATATGCAGATTTTTCGTCACATTTTTCTCAGCAACTATTGATGACAGAGATCTGATATTTGGTCACAAGCTTCATATAGGTATCCCATATCGTGGGAAGCGTTTTTGGACCCATCAGATTCCTACTTCCTGTTTGCCAACTTAGTTGATTTTTATACACATTGAACATATATGCTCATTTTTCGTTGCATTTTTCTCAGCAACTATTGATGGCAGAAATCTGATATTTGGTCACAAGCTTCATATAGGTACCCCATATCGTGGGAAGCGTTTTTGGACCCATCAGACTCCTACTTCCTGTTTGCCGATTTTGTTGATTTTTATACACATTTAACATACATTTGTATATGCACATTTTTCTCAGCAACTATTGATGACAGGAATCTGATATTTGGTCACTAGCTTCATATAGGTATGCCATATTGTGGGAAGCGTGTTTGGACCCGTCAGATTCCTACTTCCTGTTTGCCGACTTAGTTGGTTTCTTTACACATTGAACATATATGCAGATTTTTCGTCACATTTTTCTCAGCAACTATTGATGGCAGAGATCTGATATTTGGTCACAAGCTTCCTATAGGTACCCCATATCGTGGGAAGCGTTTTTGGACCCATCAGATTCCTACTTCCTGTTTGTCGACTGTTGATTTTTCTACACATTGAACATATATGCTCATTTTTCGTCGCATTTTTCTCAGCAACTATTGATGGCAGAAATCTGATGTTTGGTCACAAGCTTCATATAGGTACCCCATATCGTGGGAAGTGTTTTTTGACCCGTCAGATTCCTACTTCCTGTTTGCCAAAGAGCGGGGGTATCATAGGTGAGCATTAGCTCACAGTTCATCTTGTTTATATATAAATAACATATAAACTTTCTTTTCATAATGCAATAAAACATTGAATTCACAAAATTAAAAGATTAAGATTTCAAGACAAATTATATGTACAGAACCAACGATTTAGCAATTCTTATTTATAAGTCATCGACCTTCATGTAAGTGTGGAATAATTTATTGTAAATGAGATTGTCAACGTATGTCTATGTTTTGATTTAGTTGACATCTCATAAATACTTGGAGGACGTTAAGTTATTGTTCTTTAATAAACCAATTGCAAGCAAACTGCACTTATTCTATTCCAGAAAAAATCATTTTATTATGTGTATACTTCTAATTTGCAATGAAACTGGATACCTGCTTATTGTGAGCTATGGAAAGGATATTTGTTTATCTATGTTTTTTTGTGTGGTCCTTTCTCATAAATGCATAGAGGCCAACTATCTTCTCAGGCCAGATTTCATTGCAGAAGAGGTGGCCTTACAAGTGGGAGACAACTGTAGATTTAAAATTTCATATTAAATCAAATGTGTAAAAATAAATTAAAAAAAAAATAATTTTATTTGAAAACCTGTACTCGGAATCTTCAAAAATTGGCTTCATGCCCAACTTTCAAGCATTTTCAGTTTGTAAGATTACATATAATATATATAAACATACTATCGTTAATTTGTTCTGCTAGAATGGATTTCTCAGAGCAATGTCACATCAAAGCCTCAGATGTGAGGTGCAATGAGAAGTCCATTTCGAGCAAAACATATCAATGATAGTATGTTTATAGAGGATTTGGTGACATTATTATCCCCTCGCCAACGAAGTTGCGAAGGGATATAGTAACGCTACTGTCCGTCCTTCCGTCCGTCCGTCACATCCTTGTGAACACTCTAGGATCAACATTCTTCAATGGATTTTGACCAAACTTGGTACATATTTAGTCCTTAAGAAAATCTGGAACCCTATTGATTTTCAAGGTCATAGGTCAAGGTCACCGGGTCAAATTTTTATCGCATAACATCCTTGTGAACACTCTAGAATCAACATCCTTCAATGGATTTTGACCAAACTTGGTACATACATAGTCCTTAGGAAAGTCAGGAACCCTATTGATTTTCAAGGTCAAAGGTCAAGGGGTCAAATTTATTACCGCATAACATCCTTGTGAACACTCTAGAATCAATATCCTTCAATGGATTTTGACCAAACTTGGTACATACTTAGTCCTTAGGAGAGTCTGGAACCCTATTGACTTTCAAGGTCATAGGTCAAAGGTCAATGTCATCAGGTCAAATTTTTACTGCATAACATCCTTGTGAACACTCTAGAATCAACATCCTCCAATGGATTTTGACCAAACTTGGTACATACTTAGTCCTTAGGAGAATCTGGAATCCTATTGATTTTCAAGGTCAAAGATCAAGGTCACCGGGTCAAATTTTTACCGCATAGCATCCTTGTGAACACTAGAATCAAGATCCTTCAATAGATTTTGACCAAACTTGGTACATGCTTAATCCTTAGGAGAGTCTGGAACCCTATTGACTTTCAAGGTCATAGGTCAAAGGTCAATGTCACCAGGTCAAATTTTGACTGAGTAACATCCTTGTGAACACTCTAGAATCAACATCCTTAAATGGATTTTGACCAAACTTGGTACATACTAGACCTTAAGAGAATCTGGAACCCTATTGATTTTCAAGGTCAAAGATCAAGGTCACAGGGTCTAATTTTTAGGCGAGGGGATATGCCACACTTTGCGTTGCCCTTGTTATAACATCATATAAGAAAACAGCGATATTATGTTAATATATAACGCTTGTTGCTTGATAGTAGATATTATATCATACTATGTTAATATAGCGCTTGTTGCTTGATAGTAGAGATTATATCATATTATGTTAATATAACGCTTGTTGCTTGATAGTAGATATTATATCGTATAAAAATAATTAATTATCTTTCTGATTAACCTATATGTGTGAGAAAGAGGTAGAGACATATAGGGTCTAACACCAGGAGAGGTGCAAGATAGTAAAATCTGTGACACCCTCGGGTGTCACAGATTTTACTATCTTGCACCTTTTACGGTGTTTGACTCATTTTCTCACCCCTTTCTACCCTGTCAATGTTTGTTTACTTGTGTAGTTTGGTGCATTAATTTGCGAACCGTATCACACCCACAGGACCAAAATGCCACGTAATAAAATAAAACAAGATTTTCATTTTACAACTTTAAAGAGGTTCAAAATAATAAAGTTAACAAACTTGTGATAGATTCTACAATAACAAACTCTTGCACCTTTTACGATGTTTGCCTCTTTTTTCAATATTTGTTTATGTTGAGAAAATATAGAGTACTCTCCCTTGTTATGTAACTAACGTAAATAAAAACAATTACCTCCCTTTGACCAACGTCAAATAATTTTTTGTACAGGCATTTATCGCTGTTGTAGTAGCATTTATAATATATTTATCAATAAAATTGTATTTTATTGTGAAATACATTTAAAATACTGTCAAGACACTATAAATCGACAATTTAATTCAACAATGGAAAACAATTTTGCGGGAAAAACGGCGTATAGCTTGTCTTACCCTGGAGCCGGGGTAAGATAGAAAAATCTTTTTCACCTAAACTAACGGACTACTTTATCCAAGGGGTGAGAAATAATGTTTATTAATTATAAATTAAAATTACAGCTCATTAGCAGACTAGAGAACGTCTCCCCATTACAGCTCATCAGAGAACGTCTCCCATTCTTTTTGTTCTGATGGAGATAACCACCTCGAGTGTTAAGGTTTGGAGACACCTACCCAAGGCCAGGGGATGTCACCATTCAGTTTGCTATAACTCTCCAGTCTTATTGTTCTGATGGAGTGTAAAGGTTTGGAGACACCTACCCAAGGCCTGGGGATTTCACCGTTCAGTTTGTTATAACTCTCCAGTCTTATTGTTCTGATGGAGTGTTAAGGTTTGGAGACACCTACCCAAGGCCTGGGGATTTCACCGTTCAGTTTGTTATAACTCTCCAGTCTTATTGTTCTGATGGAGTGTTAAGGTTTGGAGACACCTACCCAAGGCCTGGGGATTTCACTGGTCAGTTTGTTATAACTCTCCAATCTTATTGTTCTGATGGAGTGTTAAGGTTTGGAGACACCTACCCAAGGCCTGGGGATTTCACCGTTCAGTTTGTTATAACTCTCCAGTCTTATTGTTTTGATGGAGTGTTAAGGTTTGGAGACACCTACCCAAGGCCTGGGGATTTCACCGTTCAGTTTGTTATAACTCTCCAGTCTTATTGTTCTGATGGAGTGTTAAGGTTTGGAGACACCTACCCAAGGCCTGGGGATTTCACCGTTCAGTTTGTTATAACTCTCCAATCTTATTGTTCTGATGGAGATAACCACCTCGAGTGTTAAGGTTTGGAGACACCTACCCAAGGCCAGGGGATTTCACCATTCAGTTTGCTATAACTCTCCAGTCTTATTGTTCTGATGGAGTGTTAAGGTTTGGAGACACCTACCCAAGGCCTGGGGATTTCACCGTTCAGTTTGTTATAACTCTCCAATCTTATTGTTCTGATGGAGATAACCACCTCGAGTGTTAAGGTTTAGAGACACCTACCCAAGGCCAGGGGAATTCACCATTCAGTTTGCTATAACTCTCCAGTCTTATTGTACTGATGGAGTGTTAAGGTTTGGAGACACCTACCCAAGGCCTGGGGATTTCACCATTCAGTTTGTTATAACTCTCCAGTCTTATTGTTCTGATGGAGTGTTAAGGTTTGGAGACACCTACCCAAGGCCTGGGGATTTCACCGTTCAGTTTGTTATAACTCTCCAATCTTATTGTTCTGATGGAGATAACCACCTCGAGTGTTAAGGTTTAGAGACACCTACCCAAGGCCAGGGGAATTCACCATTCAGTTTGCTATAACTCTCCAGTCTTATTGTTCTGATGGAGTGTTAAGGTTTGGAGACACCTACCCAAGGCCTGGGGATTTCACCGTTCAGTTTGTTATAACTCTCCAGTCTTATTGTTCTGATGGAGTGTTAAGGTTTGGAGACACCTACCCAAGGCCTGGGGATTTCACCGTTCAGTTTGTTATAACTCTCCAGTCTTATTGTTCTGATGGAGTGTTAAGGTTTAGAGACACCTACCCAAGGCCTGGGGATTTCACCGTTCAGTTTGTTATAACTCTCCAATCTTATTGTTCTGATGGAGTGTTAAGGTTTGGAGACACCTACCCAAGGCCTGGGGATTTCACCGTTCAGTTTGTTATAACTCTCCAGTCTTATTGTTCTGATGGAGTGTTAAGGTTTGGAGACACCTACCCAAGGCCTGGGGATTTCACCGTTCAGTTTGTTATAACTCTCCAATCTTATTGTTCTGATGGAGTGTTAAGGTTTGGAGACACCTACCCAAGGCCTGGGGATTTCACTGGTCAGTTTGTTATAACTCTTCAGTCTTATTGTTCTGATGGAGTGTTAAGGTTTGGAGACACCAACCCAAGGCCTGGGGATTTCACTGGTCAGTTTGTTATAACTCTCCAGTCTTATTGTTCTGATGGAGTGTTAAGGTTTAGAGACACCTACCCAAGGCCTGGGGATTTCACCGTTCAGTTTGTTATAACTCTCCAGTCTTATTGTTCTGATGGAGTGTTAAGGTTTGGAGACACCTACCCAAGGCCTGGGGATTTCACCGTTCAGTTTCTTATAACTCTCCAATCTTATTGTTCTGATGGAGTGTTAAGGTTTGGAGACACCTACCCAAGGCCTGGGGATTTCACCGTTCAGTTTGTTATAACTCTCCAGTCTTATTGTTCTGATGGAGTGTTAAGATTTGGAGACACCTACCCAAGGCCTGGGGATTTCACCGTTCAGTTTGTTATAACTCTTCAGTCTTATTGTTCTGATGGAGTGTTAAGGTTTGGAGACACCTACCCAAGGCCTGGGGATTTCACCATTCAGTTTGTTATAACTCTCCAGTTTTATTGTTCTGATGGAGTGTTAAGGTTTGGAGACACCTACCCAAGGCATGGGGATTTCACCGTTCAGTTTGTTATAACTCTCCAGTCTTATTGTTCTGATGGAGTGTTAAGGTTTGGAGACACCTACCCAAGGCCTGGGGATTTCACCGTTCAGTTTGTTATAACTCTCCAATCTTATTGTTCTGATGGAGTGTTAAGGTTTGGAGACACCTACCCAAGGCCTGGGGATTTCACCGTTCAGTTTGTTATAACTCTCCAGTCTTATTGTTCTGATGGAGTGTTAAGGTTTGGAGACACCTACCCAAGGCCTGGGGATTTCACTGGTCAGTTTGTTATAACTCTCCAGTCTTATTGTTCTGATGGAGTGTTAAGGTTTGGAGACACCTACCCAAGGCCTGGGGATTTCACCGTTCAGTTTGTTATAACTCTCCAGTCTTATTGTTCTGATGGAGTTAAGGTTTGGAGACACCTACCCAAGGCCTGGGGATTTCACCGTTCAGTTTGTTATAACTCTCCAGTCTTATTGTTCTGATGGAGTGTTAAGGTTTGGAGACACCTACCCAAGGCCTGGGGATTTCACCGTTCAGTTTGTTTTAACTCTCCAATCGTATTGTTCTGATGGAGTGTTAAGGTTTGGAGACACCTACCCAAGGCCTGGGGATTTCACCGTTCAGTTTGTTATAACTCTCCAATCTTATTGTTCTGATGGAGTGTTAAGGTTTGGAGACACCTACCCAAGGCCTGGGGATTTCACTGGTCAGTTTGTTATAACTCTTCAGTCTTATTGTTCTGATGGAGTGTTAAGGTTTGGAGACACCTACCCAAGGCCTGGGGATTTCACTGGTCAGTTTGTTATAACTCTCCAGTCTTATTGTTCTGATGGAGATACCCACCTCGAGTGTTAAGGTTTGGAGACACCTACCCAAGGCCTGGGGATTTCACCGTACGGTTTGTTATAACTCTCCAGTCTTATTGTTCTGATGGAGTGTTAAGGTTTGGAGACACCTACCCAAGGCCTGGGGATTTCACCGTTCAGTTTGTTATAACTCTCCAGTCTTATTGTTCTGATGGAGTGTTAAGGTTTGGAGACACCTACCCAAGGCCCGGGGATTTCACTGGTCAGTTTGTTATAACTCTCCAGTCTTATTGTTCTGATGGAGTGTAAAGGTTTGGAGACACCTACCCAAGGCCTGGGGATTTCACCGTTCAGTTTGTTATAACTCTCCAGTCTTATTGTTCTGATGGAGTGTTAAGGTTTGGAGACACCTACCCAAGGCCTGGGGATTTCACTGGTCAGTTTGTTATAACTCTCCAATCTTATTGTTCCTCCCCCATTAAGTCTGGAGGCATTGTTTTATGGACAGATGTCTATACTACACATTTATTATAGACTTTCTGAAGCCATTATGCTATCATAAGTGAAGCCCTTTATTCATGTGTTGGTTTTGCACTGTACATTTTCTGAAAGTAAGTGACTAAACTTGTCACATTTAAAGTTACGATTTGTTAATGTGTTACATCTATTTGAAGCTGTATTACAACGTAGACATTAAGAATGACATTATATTCAGACAGGAGGATTACAGTATATATTTTGTTAATTCATAGGGGAAATCGAGCCGGACAGTTTGACAGATGAACAGCTGAATTTCCTTGCATCTTACGTCAACTCAAGACTTAAGGAGTTCAGTGTTTTAGGGAAGACGGACATCTCCGACAGCCAGGATGACTCCCAAGAAAGTAAAGGTAATGATATAATGTCTCAGTGATCATTTTTTTGTACTTATAGTGTGCTACTGTAGGAAGTGATTGGTTACTATGGCTTATATTTCTTTGTTACAGGTCATATAAATTATAGAAATTTTTAAAACACATCGAAATTCGTAAAATGTGTATATATAAGGAGGTCGTATTTGTTTTTTTTTTTCAAGAATGTCAACAAAATCATAGGAACTTTTTTCCCTGGCTTTATACTTGCAAATATTATGGTCAAACTCTAGTAGTCATGAGAATCTTCAATTATAAAAGTTGCATATGACTTTATTTCTGTCATAATGTCCATAAAAAAATGACATAATCAACTATATTTTTAATTACTTACTTAATCAATTTCTTGAGTAGACTAAATTTCCTTTCTTGATACATTTGTTTATTTACATTATTTTCTCATTTTGCACTAAAAACAATTTGTATAGATGATTGTAAAAAATAATATATAGGTAGTTATTGGTGCCCATTTAACTGGAAGATCTCTTATGTCATATTACAATGAAACCTGTCTAAACCAAACCCTAAATAAACCCAGTGGTCACGGTAGATTTTGAATTAGTGAGTGAGAAAAACGGATATCTAGCAAAATTCTGTGTGGTTCTCAAAATTTTTTAGGCCACCATTAAAAATATTTCAGTTTGCCCAAACCCGACCCACATGTGTTAGGTATGTGTAGGTAGGTAGGTATTATTATTATTTTTTTTTTTTCTGAATAAAGTTTGTAAAACATTTCTTGTTATCTTCTAGAAAAGACACCTTATCAGGTTAAAAATTTATTCAACAAATATGACTAGAAACAATTATGCAACATCAAGTTCATGTTTTGTCAGTTTTTGATAGGATTTCATTTTAAGTATTAGCTTTTTGTCCCTCAGACAGGCTTGACACAAAGGCAGGACAACTCAGTACTTCTTCATCAGGTCATTGTCCTGTTGAATTCCTTCTGCAGCACAATAACAACACAAATCTGGCTTTCCAATGCTTGAAGCATAGTAGGCCCACTCAATTGGTGACTTACAGTTGAGTTGTAAAAACCTTTCTTTGAAAGATGTGACCTGAAATAACAAAATAATTATCAGATCTGGAAGTGAAAAGGCAGTTGAAATTCCAAGGCAAGAATAAGCAGTCCAAAGAATATTAGTTGCATCTTTGTACATCATGTTCATACCTCACCAGAAGATATAGTGACTAAAACTGACACTGCAGCAATTATTTAATTTTATTATAATATTAAGAATTGATTCATCTTCCTGATGTTTAAGAGTGTGTGATGAAAAATTTCAATTAAAGTGATTATTGTTTTTACCACATTTATATATCTTCTAGGGGTGGTCGTGATCATATGGTAGTTGGATTTACAACTATCTGTGCAATCAGTGCCTATCACCACTAAGGTTGTGAGTTCGAACCTCGTTCATGGCTCCGACACTCGTTCATGGCTCCGACAGCACAAAAGTGGTCATTTATGTATAATTCTTATAGAATTAATGTATATTGTTTTCTTAACATGACCATTTCCCAGAAAGGTGTGGATAAGGTGTGCGTGAGTACATCGGCTCCGTGTAAACATGCATGAACTCCTGAAAAGCGTTTAATCCTATATTGTTTTGTTGTGAAATAGTGTGACAGCACTTTCCCTTGTAAAAACATGACAAAAATACGAGTGTTTCAGAGTTTTTGAAAAAGAATTATGACTGCAGGACAATAGGTCCTACACTATATCAGTTTCTGCTGGACCTACTTAAGTTTTCTGCCAGACCTAAACACTTTAACAGAAATTTCTGAAAACATGTAATTTTTATTCCATACCAATCTACATGTATTGGGCATATACATAAGTGTTATTAAGATGTAACATTTTATTTCATTCAATATAATTTTATATAAGATGACCTTTTGATTTCTCATGATCTGAAACGGCAGACGATCAGAAATTATTACACCCAGTAATAAAAAGGTGTTAGTTTTTTATCTTTCCGGTTTCCCCCCCCCCCCCCCCCCCGTTTACCATACTTTGTACATATTGTACATGTCATGAAATTTTCATCACGGTCATATTTTATCCAGGGACGACCTTCGCACCATTTTGCGTTGAAAATCCGTTCAGGTCGTTTCTCCTTTTCATATTTAAATCTTTTTTCTGTATTTGTTGCGCTCTCACTTGTGACTTGTGCCGGCCTTTTTAATCCAGGACGAGCACAACATTTCTTTGAAGCTGGTAAGGACATAAGATATTAAGGTACAAATCGTCATCGGTACCTTCGTTCCGCGAAAAATACAGTAGTAGAGAAAATAAACATTTTAAATCCTGGCCGGTAAATAAAAAATTCAAAACGGGTAAAAGGTTTTGATGATGGTGAAGTAAATAAACAATCTGTTACAAAAATAGAATCGCTTTTTTTAGAAATCGACGTCATCGCCTTTAAACAATTTCCATTGATCAGAACTAGTTTTAAGTTCTATATTTGGTAACTGTCGGCAATCACGAGATTGTACACGATATTCTTTAAAGGGATTCCCCTAATCCCACCAATCAATGATAATGTTACAGAACGACTGCAGATAACTTTGTTTGCCGGATTTGCTATTTATGAAACCTGGACAAATACGACCGTTATATTTAGAACCAAGGTTGCATAAGCAATCTGTTAAACAAGAAATCAATAACCATGGGGCATGTTTGGCAAAGCCATTACATACAAAACAACAACAAAATGTTTGGCGGACAATAGGACCACCAAGTATGAGGCTTCTGTCAGACCTGCCGAAAATTTGCCCCTTTGGTCCAATGGTCCGACGAATTTAAAAAAACTCTGGTGTTTAAGCAGACTGGTGTCAAATGCACGATACATACGATATAGAAATATAGAGCCATTGAATATTGAGTGGTGTCTAACATGGGGGACTATATGATGTGCCTTATTGTTCACAATTTTCAAATTTGTTCCAAGAAAAAAAAAATTGGGTAGCGCTTCCTCTAGTAAACACATATTTCTCATTAGCCCCCCTTCCCGAATTGCCAGGTCAAAAATAGAAAAAAATTGAGAAAGTGTGTGGGCAAACTTCATTTCAGGGTTCTCAAAAAGAATTGAAGTAGGAGTCTCAATTTATAATGTAGGGGGAGAGTTGAGTGCCGGAGACACAAACCGAGCGCCGCAGACGCAAGTGGGGGAGAGCCCGAGAGGGGGGTAAGGGGGTCCTCCCCCGGAAAATTTTGAAATTCTAGATTGTAGGAGATGCATTCTGAGGCCATTCTGAGCATATTTTGCCATTGAATTCTCATAAAATTTTTGGTACTCTGAAAAGCATTTTTTTGTGTAAAATATACTACAATGTTGTATCAGTGGCAGCTGGTGAAAAACAAGGTTATACAAAGCAATTTTCCAGGCAACTTTCATGACAAAATCATTGAAAAATGTTGTAATATATAACTATAAATAACTAGAGGTCTCATATTTTAATCTGATTGTAACTCTCACATTGAATAATGAATGAAATCTCAAGGAATGTTGGCTTAATTCTAGTCCCAGTGAAACTTAGCTTTTTTTAACAGGACAAGGTCCCGTGTGGATAAAAATTTCACTGGACCGTTATTGCTTACACAGGACCTCCTTTCTTTAAACATTTTTTTTTCTATGTTCACAGGACACAACATCCAGTAATCTTTTCGTAATCATCAATGACCTGAAAAAATATTTTTATTACAAAAAATAGGATTACGAGTGATGCTACCAAGCATAAATAGTAACGTTCTCGCTTTGAAAATTATCCGAAAACTTTAAATTACCGAAAAACCGTTAAATCTTCATCGATTTCCTTGCTTGTTTTTACGTTCCGTAAAGGGATATCCCAGCTTTTGGAATGTGATGACTGCGCATCCTTCATGAGCAAATACTCCACTCGGAACGCTTCGCGCATCTATATAGATAAAACCAAGTGAAGTCCGAAATGTTGTGTAGTCGAAGTCCGGAGTTCCCACCGTAACGTCACCGGGAGTTAGATATATTTAGAAAATGGTGGATTTGTTAGTGTTCGGTTGATTGCAATAGTAAAAGTAATCGATAAGAAGATATAGATCAACAAAACACGATAACGACAATTCACATAAACATAAAAATTGTTGGAAAACCCATGCTCGATAAATTTTTAACCGGCGAAAATGTGAAAGTAAACGGCCAAATCGCCGGTCACCGGCACATTTTGAGAACCCTGCATTTGTTAGTGACATGAAGCTTTACACAATCTCATTACAAAACCCTAACAAAAAAAACTCACCTGTAAACCTTGGTGCTTCCTCATTGAATTTTACAGGGACTTTATTGTACGGATTTTGTCTTGTCATTAGCACTTCAAAAGCACTCTTTAGTGGCAGCAATGGATGTATATTATTATCGACATCCTCATATTTCGGGTCTCTATGAACGGTAAAGGTGACAAATTTCAATTGGGGATCAAATTCCTGTACGACTTTGATAGACTCTTCGTAATCTGCCTTCTGGTTGAAACATTTGGTGACTAGGACTGGGTTGCACAAACGTCAATTAAATTTAAGTCTCAATTGACTTAAATTGACCTTAAGTGTAAATTAATTCTATGTACATTTCAAGTAAATTTAAGTGTCAATTAAGTTTTAATTAACACTTAAATTTAAGTACGGTTTGTGCAACCCAGTCCAGTACTGTAGGCAGTTTTGTCAGAGACAGTATTGGCCACATGGTCCATTTTTAGCTCGCCTTGCCAAAGGCAATGTGAGCTTTTGCCATTACTTGGCGTCCGGGATCTATCGTCTGTTAACTTTTCACATTTTAATCTTCTCCTCTGAAACCCCTCAGCCAAACGAACTGAAACTTGGTAGGGAGCAGTTATAGAAGATCCTCTATAAAGATTGCTCATTTTGACTTTTGTCCCGATCCATTAACAAACATGGCTGCCACAGGCAATTCTTGTTTCTGATTGGCCGAGTTTTAAAAATCTTCTCCTCTGAAACCGTTTGGCCAAATGAACCGAAACTTGGTAGGGAGCATCTATAGAAGGTCGTCTGTAAAGATTGCTCATTTCGTCCCGATCTGTTAACAAACATGACCGCCACAGGTGACTCTTGTTTCTGATTGGCTGATTTTTAAAGTTATTCTCCTCTGAAACCGTTTGTCCAAGTGAACCGAAACTTGGTAGGAAGCACCTATGTGCAGTCCTCTCTAAAGATTGCACATTTTGTCCCGATCCTTTAACAAACATGGCTGCCACAGGCAATTCTTGTTTCTGATTGGTCGATTTTAAAAAATCTTCTCTGAAACCGATTGGCCAAATGAACCGAAACTTGGTAGGGAGCATCTATGGAAGGTCCTCTATAAAGATTGCTCATTTGGTCCCGATCGGTTAACAAACATGGCCGCCACAGGCAATTCTTGTTTCTGATTGGTTGATTTCTAAAAAATCTTCTCTGTTAAAAGAAAGATAACTCTTGCCATTATCTCCCTTAGAAATTAACTAATACTGATATAGTGTAACATGTTTATTCTATACATTACAAGTAGGTATTCACATTTTAATATTCTTTTTAGCAAACATTGTCAAAGGCAATATGAGCTTTTGCCATCACTTGGTCTCCGTCGTCTGTCGTCTCTCATCTGTTTACTTTTCACATTTCAATCTTCTTCTCTGAAAACCCTCAGCCAAATGAACTGAAACTTGGTAGGAAGCATCTATGGAAGGTCATCTCTAAAGAGTGCACATTTTGTTATGATCCATTACCAAACATGGCCGCCACAGGCAATTCTTGTTTCTGATTGGCCGATTTTTTTTAAAATCTTCTCCTCTGAAACCACTTGGCCAAATGAACTGAAACTTGGTAGGAAGCATCTATGGAATGTCCTCTATGAAGATTGCTCATTTTGTCCCGATTGGTTAACAAACATGGCTACCACCAAAACTTGTTAGGAATCATGTATGGAATGTCCTCTGAAGATTGCTCATTTCGTCCCGATCGGTTAACAAACATGGCCACCACCACATGCAATTCTTGTTTCTGATAGGTTGATTTCTAAAAAATCTTAGCCATATGAACCGAAACTTGGTAGGAAGCATCTACATGTATGGAAGGTTCTGTATTAAGTTTCCTCAAAGCAGAATGAAAGGTGAGCGACACAGGCTCAGCCCACTGAGCCTCTAGTTATCAATGTCAATTCCTCTGGATATACGACTTCATCAAAAACCTTTTCCATGTTAGTTTGTTGTTGAAGCGATATAACTTGTTCGACACAATATTCCTCTCTTTGCTTCCCGTTTTAATATTGACAGACGACGCGATTGTGTAGTCTGCCATTTCACCGACATCTGAATAATGATTAGATAACCACAGAGAGAAGTCGAATGAACTTGATCACTAAACCGTTTGAAAGTGTTACTGGTTTACTATTCAAACATTGGTATGACATAGAATTTTAAAAACAAATTTACCATAGGGAACTGGAAAATTTCCGACCAATCGGAAGTACAAAAAAAAGTTACGATTTTTTTGGCAAAACAAATATTTGGGTCGGGCTTGTTTTTTCAGGTCGGCCGCGTTCGGGCAAACAAACATATTTTTAATTATGGCCTTCCGTGAACCATTTGGACAAAGACGTAGTCGTAGTTATATAATAGTTTATTCCTGGCGTGATTTCTTTTAATTTTCCCTTCAAAATGTTACTTTTGAAGTGCAAATGAAACACAATAAAGCTAAGCATTTACTGTTTATTTATTTTAAAATAAATTGAGATGTGTATTCCATTTCTGTCTATTTATATCTACACAACAGGTGAAGGTCATCTGATTTGATGAGTGAATTTGATTGGACAATTAGGAAAACTGAAGGGACCGTTTCAAAATGGCTTTTATTTTTAATTATAAATCTTTAAAGATCGAACAGGTAGAAAAACATCAAGAATTAACAAAAAATCAAATAGTAACATAAACTGATCAGTGCCCACATGATTGAAAGACGAGTGAAAGATTAAATTCTCGGATTCTTTTCCGAATTAAACAGCTGTCTTGCTCTAATCAAGTCCATGCTATCATCGTCAGGCCCTTCAATGTCATGATTGTTTTGAGACTCTCCTTGGTTATCACTATTTCCCGTTTTTATAATGTCGAACAGCGACCTTTGAATTGACTTTTAAGCCATGCTGTTGAGAATACAAGACCAGAAACCGATTTAAGCCAATCAGAACAGTTCTTCCGATTATTTATAAAAAATCTATGGAACGGAAATGAAAAAAGTTTGTTTATTTTGAGAAACTGGTCAAGGGATATGTGAGAAAAAAACATGGGACACCGAAAATTTGCGTGATTGTCCAAAAGTTTGCATGAAAAATGTGGATTTTCGCATAAGCACAAACTGCTGATAAACCAGAATCATGTATAAACTGAACTTTAGATAAAGGCCAAATGTAGGAAATCTTTGTTAATTTAACCTGTATAAACTGAACTCCTATCTATTCTTAACACAAAAACTGGTCCCAAGGAAGTTCGGTTTAGACAGGTTTCACTGTTTTATATTGCTGAAAACATAATCTTTAAAAGGAAAGAATACAAAGCAAAAAGCAACTTGTTTTTATACTCTTTCAAACTATATACCTTGTCGAAACAGGAAAAGTTGATACCCTTAAGACACACTTACATAACAGCTCACTTACCAGGCTTGGTACAGGCAATTTCTTAAAAAGTGGTTTTATAGTTTTATAAATATAAAAAAATAAGTTATGTTTATACTTCAGACTTTATACCTGACAACACTGGATATAAGACAGACCAAAGTGGAGAGGATGATGTTGCAGCCCTCCAGTCTGCTATGGAGTCTGCTATGTTATCTGATGACCAATCACAGACAGGTACCAGTCAGTCAGAAGGAGGAGATACAGGAGATAGTCAAACAGTAAATGCGGAGGAAGAGGCTGAGAGAACAAAGAAAGTTTTAGGCATTCCTGTTGTTGGCTCACGTATGTAAATTGTTCTTCTACGTACAAAAGGTTATGGATTTAAATGAACATGGGAGATTATCCAACTTTACATTTAGACAAAAGTACAGGAACAACAGTTTTATTGCTGTTCTATTTTCACATTCACAATAGAGTCTTCAGTAATGAGCTTTACTAGTATGCTAAAATAATCTTAAAATGAGCCTGCAGTCATGTCATCTTTATACTTCAGTCTAACCTATGCTTTATATTTACAGACATATCATCATTGAACTTCTTTTTGCTCTATGTCGACATAAAGCTGTTGTCTAAGTTGGATGTTTATATTACAAATTCTTTAAATCAGTTGGCTTTCGGTGAAAAAGATAACTGTTAATACTTACATGTTTACTTCTTCTATACTACCATTTGTTTTGTAGGTGGTTCATGTTTTATCTGTTATTTGTATTTATTTAGATATATTGGTGTCCCACATGATTTCCAACACTTGATGTTTGTGTCATTTAAATGTAGCATGATGTATGCTACTTGTGAAGCAGGAACTGCATACCCTTCCTAAGTCAAGGAAATTGGCACCGGACCGACGGACTACGTCCGATAAATTTCCCGGCAGTCCGGTACTTTTCGCTAGTAAATTTTTTTGTCAGCCGCTGCCTTTAAGAATAGATAAATCGAAGTTCTCGGTAAATTCAACTTAAAATTATTTCTAATTCTCTCTTATTTGTTATTTTTAGATCTAGAAAAATCTAAAATAAATAATACATATTGTAATTGATAATCATGAGTGTAAGACGTGATCGTGGTATTTCGGAAAAATATTATTCTCTAGAGTTTTTTTCATTAACAATCGTCGTTAATTCAGAACATTTTATCACTTCAAAACACGGTGGTTATGGCTTTCTTGCAGTATAAGGCAGGAGCCATACCAGGAAAGCCATTAAAAAGAAAAGTAACCCCAGAGGAGACGAGAGAACTGAAGAAAAAGTATGAAAAAGACAGAGAACGCAAATTTATTGATTCTTGGAAGCAGGACCCGACCCTGGCTTCATCACAACGTTGAACAAAATGTTATGGTTTGCAACTGGTGCATCGAAGCCAATGGACCAAAAGAGCTGTCCTTCGTGAAAGGATGTGAAAATTTAAAAATTAGCACAATTAAAAATCACGAGATTTGTAAATTCCACTTGAAAATAGCCCCAAGATACACAACACCTGTTGAAGAATTGCCGGCGGCACATTGTATAAAACTACTAAATCAAAATGAAATTGATAAACTCAGTATCAAATTTCGCAATGCCCACTATGTTGCCAAGCACAACAAACCATTTACTGAATACACCCAGTTATGTAAATTAGACATTGCAAAAGGCTTGAATGTAGTAACCTACTATGTTAACCGTAAAGGGGGTCCACTACTTGTGAAGACAATTTCGGCCGTTACATCAAAGTCTGTAGTGGCCTCTATTCAGAATGCAAAGTATTTGTCATTCACGTGTGATGGATGCACCGATTTTACTGGAGACGAGTATGAATCATTTTATGTTCGGCATGCAAGTGGTGGTATCGTTTATCTCCTCAGTATTTGAATCTGTTGGACTCCTTGATGCATTTAATGACAGACTTATTGGCTTCTGTGCAGATGAGGCAAGTAATATGCAAGGTAAGTAAAATAGACTGATTTGTACATTTATCAATTATGTGAATTCGAAGTGATAAGGTTTGTTGGGTTACCTGCTTAAGGTTGGTGATTTCTCTAGCTTCACATCATGAAAATGATAGCTATTGCATAGTAAAGGGTTGAACCCCAACTTCAATCTTATTGGTAATGTCTTGAGGTGACAACTAGATTTAACAATATTCATTGAGTATCATAAGGCTGTCATGATCAGTGAAGTCTTGTTTCTAAAATTGAAATGGCAGTGCCTGTTTTAGCCCTGAATGGACCAATTTCAAATGAATATAAATACTCATCTTGTCTGGGTTCAACAAATACTTATTGAATGTTATTATTATAATTCATTTGTAATATTATACAGTGAATACCAGTTACTTTGTTCAATGTTGTACATATTTTCTTCCGTCTTCGTCAATCTTCAAGCCTGTTTAAATATCCAATGAATACCACTTTTTTTCAGATTATATAGTATGATAGGGTTCTTTTTTCAGGGAAGAAGACTGGTCTGGCTGGATTGTTAAAAAAGGATAGACCTGAGTTGGTAGTCATACATTGTCTTGCTCATAGACTAGAACTTTGCTTTAAAGATGTAGTTGAGAAGAACAAATTGTACGACACAGTTATTACCCTACTGTTAGGCCTCTACTACTTATACAGAAAAAGCCCTAAAATGAAGAAAGGACTCAAAATTTCATTTAAAAGTTTGAATAGAAACAGGGTACTACCAACTAGGGTTGGAGGCACAAGATGGCTGCCACATCTTGCAAGGGCCATTTCAATCTTTGAAAAGGGATATAAAGCCATCAGAAACCACCATGAAACTGCCTCATATGAAAACTCCAAGGCTGAGGGCCTAGCCAAAATAGCTGCTGATGGAAATGTGCTGGTGTTTATGATGTCGTTGAAGGTACCTGTTGCATTGTAATAGATGAGATATTCAAATGATTTATATACAAAAACAAAGAGCGTTGTGACTCATGATCATCATTTCAAATTAGTATACCTCATGAATATTAATAAGGATATACTCGCTTTCTATTGGTTACGCTTTGTCATGTGATTTTATTTTATTTTCCACGGTATGACCACTAAATCTTCCAATGAAGTCATTATTTATCACATGATCTTACACTGACCTGTAGATATTGACCGATTGAAAACATTAAAATGGCGACCGATTAATTCCGTTTCGATTGAAATATGGAATAGTATACAATTATTGCACTTCATTGAATATATTCATCAATATTTCAGTTATGTCGTGGCAGTCAGTTATATTGGTGGAGGAAGCCGGAGGAGCCAGAGAAAACCACCGACCTGTCGCAAGTAACTGACAAACTTTATCACATATTGTTGGAGATGCCACTACCATACCATCATGACCACGACGCCCCCTCCCCTGGATGTGTATAAAACACCTGAACATTATCCAAGTTTATAATCTGAAGCATACATACCATCATTTTAGGAAATTGTACATGCACAGGTGACATTCATTACTACACCAGAAGTTTGACATGATTAAAACACGACCAAGAATTCTTTCCGTACTATTAGAAGAGTGCAAATTATAAGACAATGACAAAAGACAAGGTTAAACAGCCTTATTCAGTTTATTTCGGTATAATAAAACAATTGATTACTACATAAGAAGTCAATACCAGGATATGAGGACCTCTCAACTTGTCACTCCCCGTGACCTGACCTGACCTTGGCCATTGACCTTTGTCAGGTCAGGTCACCTTGAGTGCCAAGTCTTGAGGTCCTCATATCCTGGTATTGACTTCTTAGGGAGTAATTAATTGTATATTATTATCAATATAAATAATGAAAAACATCAACTTTTGAATGCTAATCAGATTGAAAGTTCAAAAGCAGAAACTTACTAAACTAACTTTAGACACACCTTTCCATTTGGATATCATAATTATCATTATGTAAATGTTTATAAACAATTAATTGAATTTTAGGTTGTGATTACACCATTAATGAAGCTGTCCTTGGGTCTGCAGAGGGAAGGCTTGACTCTTGTGGATGCTTGTTTAACCCTATCATTATCCAAAAGTGATCTCAGTCTCCTTCGAAATGAGTAAGTTTTTTAACATGAAACTTCAAAACTTGCAGCTAGGCTGACACTTTGAATGGATCAATTTAAATACTAGAATTCAATGTAGTTTCTGTTTGTTGCCATTAACCCCTATTTTAGTGGTGGGATACATACAGCTACATGTAACAATCTTGTTTAGAATTATATCTGAAAATCTATCATTGCATTATGTGAAATTGTTTGATTTATTCTGTTGCTAAATCTTGCTCAAATGTTTTTAAAGGGATGACTTAATTCAGGAAATCATAGCTGAAGGCAAGTATCAGGATCTTGATGTAAAGTTTCGTGGCCAAAAGATTGACAGCAAGATTGAGATGTTATCTCAATGCATAATTCAGTACAATGATAAAAGGATCCCTTAATCTCCATTTATGAAAGCAACCAGTATATCAAATTTTGGGAACTGGCCTTGTGACCAATCAGACCTAACAGGTTTAAATAAATTGTTATTTTTTTCAACCGTTGTAGCTTTTTCAGTTTATTTTATGCCCCTGCAAGTGCCTTTATTATACCCCCGCTCCCCGGAGGGGGAGGGGGATATACTGTTTTACGTCTGTCCGTCTGTCTTTCCGTCCATCCAAGATATTTTTCGTCGCATTTTTCTCAGCAACTATCGATGACAGAAATCTGATATTTGGTCACAAGCTTCATATAGGTATGCCATATTGTGGGTAGCGTTTTTTTGGACCCGTCAGATTCCTACTTCCTGTTTGCCGACTTAGTTAGTTTTTATACACATTGACCATATATGCACATTTTTCGTCACATTTTTCTCAGCAACTATTGATGACACAAATCTGATATTTGGGCACAAGCTTCATATTGGTACCCCATATCGTGGGAAGCGTTTTTGGACCCATCAGGTTCCTACTTCCTGTTTGCCAACTTTGTTGATTTTTATGCACATTGAACATATATGCTCATTTTTCGTCGCATTTTTCTCAGCAAAAATTGATGGCAGAAATCTGATATTTCATCACAAGCTTCATATAGGTACCCCATTTTGTGGGAAGCGTTTTTGGACCCGTCAGATTCCTACTTCCTGTTTGCCGACTTAGTTGGCTTTTATACACATTTAACATATATGCACATTTTTCTCAGCAATTATTGATGACAGGAATCTGATATTTGGTCACAAGCTTCATATAGGTACCCCATATCGTGGGAAGCGTTTTTGGACCCATCAGATTCCTACTTCCTGTTTGCCGACTTGGTTGGTTTTTATACACATTGAACATATATGCGGGGGGTATCATAAGGTAGCTTTTAATTTATTTTTTAAACCGGTTGTCTGTGGCCGGTTTGGGAGACTTCATAATCGTTAGATTATAATCATATCTTGTTTTATATACTTTATGTATTTATAGCATGTTTGTATGTCATGTTCTATCAATCATCAACTCTTTCCCTCTGGTGAGTTTATATGTGTAATTTTACTATATATGTAATTTCTGTTTGCCCCTCGAGGGCCCATAATTGGAATAAAATTTATTTGATTTGATTTGATTTGATTTATGCATATTTGATAGATTTGTATGCTACTACTGTCTACATCTTATCTTAAAGCATACTAGTTTCACTTATTGGTCTTAACCCCTAAATGTTATTAGTTCACCTGGACCAAAGGTCCAGGTGAACTATTGCCATCACTTGGCGTCCGTCGTCTGTAAACTTTTCACATTTCAAGCTTCTTCTCCGAAACCACTTGGCCGATTGGAACCGAACTTAGCAGGAATGTTCCTTGGATGGTCCTCTACAAAGTTACAGTCGGATATTCAATATGGCTGCCAGGGCCAATAATATGCTCTGATTGGCTGAAATTTCAAAGATCTTCTTCTCTGAAACTAATGAACTGACTGAACCCAAACTGTAAATGAATGATCATTGGAATGTCCTTTACCAAGTTACTGTTTTTTATGCCGATCGGAAATCCAAGATGGCCGCCATCGCAGGACATAGATTAACATTGGACCCTATGGGAAAATGTTCAAATGCCTTCTTCTCAGAAACTACAAATATGATTAAAGCCAAACTGTACATGAATGTTCATTGGATGGTCCTCTACAATCTTAAGGTTTTTTGTTCCGATATGAAATTCAAAATGGCGGCTACGGCAGGACTTAGTTTAACATTGGACCCTATGGGAAAAATGTTTCAAAATGCTTCTTCTCTGAAACCACTTGGACAGTTGAAACCAAACTGCCCAGGAATGATCATTGGAAGGTCCTCTACAAGGTGTGTGTTTTTTATGCCGATCGGAAATCCAAGATGGCCGCCACCGCAGGACATAGATTAACATTGGACCCTATGGGAAAATATTCAAATGCCTTCTTCTCAGAAACTACAAATATGATTAAAGCCAAACTGTACATGAATGTTCATTGGATGGTCCTCTACAAACTGTACGTTTTTTGTTCCGGTATGAAATTCAAAATGGCGGCTACGGCAGGACTTAGTTTAACATTGGACCCTATGGGGAAAATGTTTCAAAACGCTTCTTCTCTGAAACCACTTGGATAATTGAAACCAAACTGCCCAGGAATGATCATTGGAAGATCCTCTACAAGGTGTGTGTTTTTTATGCCGATCGGAAATCCAAGATGGCCACCACCGCAGGACATAGATTAACATTGGACCCTATGGGAAAATGTTCAAATGCCTTCTTCTCAGAAACTACAAATATGATTAAGCCAAACTGTACATGAATGTTCATTGGATGGTCCTCTACAAACTTTACGTTTTTTGTTCTGATATGAAATTCAAAATGGCGGCTACGGCAGGACTTAGTTTAACATTGAACCCTATGGGAAAAATGTTTCAAAACGCTTCTTCTCTGAAACCACTTGGATAATTGAAACCAAACTGCCCAGGAATGATCATTGGAAGGTCCTCTACAAGGTGTGTGTTTTTTATGCCGATCGGAAATCCAAGATGGCCACCACCGCAGGATATAGATTAACATTGGACCCTATGGGAAAATGTTCAAATGCCTTCTTCTCAGAAACTACAAATATGATTAAAGCCAAACTGTACATGAATGTTCATTGGATGGTCCTCTACAAACTTTACGTTTTTTGTTCTGATATGAAATTCAAAATGGCGGCTACGGCAGGACTTAGTTTAACATTGGACCCTATGGGAAAAATGTTTCAAAACGCTTCTTCTCTGAAACCACTAGGACAGTTGAAACCAAACTGCCCAGGAATGATCATTGGAAGGTCCTCTGTTTTTTATGCCGATCGGAAATCCAAGATGGCTGCCACCACAGGTCATAGTATTAACACAGAACCATATGGGGAAAATACAGAAATATATTCTTCTCTGAAGCTATTGCACTGATTGAACCTAAACTGTGCATCAATCATTGGAAGGTCCTTTACAAACTTTGTGTTTTTTATGTTGATCGTAATTCCAAGATGGCTACCACTGCAGGACATAGTTTTTACATAGGACCAATTGTTTTTTTTTTATTACCAGGTGAACGATACAGGCTCTTGAGAGCCTCTGGTTTTATTTAATATTAAAGCAGTCACACTGACTGGTGTCATTTAAAGCAGTTCTAATTCTTATTCTTTGGACATCTTGGAGATTTAACATATGTATGTTGATTTCTATTGCAGTTGACCCCATCTGGCAGATCCAGAAGAATTAAAGGCTATCAAAAACCTGGAAATAAAATTCCTGAAAAAGTTGTTGTGATAGGTGATGATGCAACTAACATTGAAGATGATAGCACTGAGGACCAAGAGTTGCATGCAACTGATTCTGAGTCTGTCTCTGATTCCACTGATGAACCTCAGGCTACCAGAACTACTGCTAATGTCAATATTAGTACAGAAAGTAAACAAAGACTGAGATAAGAAACTTCATTACATGTTGTGGAACAAAAGTTCTTTTATATCTAGTACTTATTATTATAACAGGCATTTCATACATACAATCTAAAAAAGGATAACAAAATGTATCCACAATGACAAACAAAACAACCCAAATCATGTACATATAACAAAAATATCAATGTCCACTCTGTCAACCATAGTTCTCAGGCTCACAGTTTGATGGTGAAGAATTAGAAAGTGCTAATAGTAATACTATATAATACATTTAAAGCCAATAAGGAATAATCAATATTTGCAGCTTTTGCTGGTAATTAACAAACAGTGGTTGTGGATCTCAGTCAATTCATCCAGTTCATTCTGTTACTCCTGTCCAAGTGTGAAACATGTTAGAATAATACGGTTGTTTCGAATCATATCAATTCCGACCACGTTCCGTCTTTTTCGTGTCTTGACGTCTGAACTAATCGGCAGGCGACTTGCGGTGTTTACGCTATTACTGTGACAACGTCAGCATATCATAGTCTTAGATGCGGTAGATTATAAGTAATTGTAATAAGGAGACGCCAAGGAAACGGCTGAATAAATACTGGTGTTCGGTACCCCACTATCTGTCTGATATCAGAAATATATACATAAAGGCAGATCGTTTTCCTTTCATGATGCTGACAGCCACAAATAAAGAAAGAAAACAAATTTAATTTTAAAGAAGTAATTGTCTCTGCATTGAAATCTTTGATATAAATAAAATAATTTAATTGATATCTGTCTTTTACAGAAAATGTTAAGACTTTTTTAAGTTGAGGATCGAACGTTAAAACGGCACAAATCGATTGGAGTTTTTGTTGTGTACATTGACACCGGAAGTTCAATGCCAATTAGTCCATCGAAATCACGTGATCTGGTGGACGAAAATAACAAAATTTTGACGGAATGGAAATGATTCGAAACAACCGTATTGAAATTTCATATTTCTATGTGTCGGTGTGACTATCAAGATTTTAATTTTTGTGTTATTTTACAGACTGAAAGATTACTGCAGCAGTACACCAAGTTTGATGACAGTGATGACAAAGATGATGATGAATACAGTGATGATGATGACAATGAACTTGATGAACAAGAAATTGCTAAACTCCTGTTCTTATTTTCAAGAGAATGAATAAATAAAAAATTAATATTTAAAAAAGAAATCATTATTTTATTGTCAGTTCTGTAAAATCTAGTTCGGTCCTGTAATTCCTCACAGTTCACAGGACCGAATGTCCTGTGGATTCAAATTCCTAATTTCCTTGACTGCTTCCGTAGCACTTGAGTTTACCCTAAGTTTTTTTTGTAGTGTTCATGTTGCTCAATCTTTAGTTTTATGTGTAGTGTTTTGTAGATCATTGTTTGTCTTTTTGTCCCTTTTAGCTCACCTTGCCAAAGGCAATGTGAGCTTTTGCCATCACTTGGCGTCCGTCGTCTGTCGTCCGTCATATGTTAACTTTTCACATTTTAATCTTCTCCTCTGAAACCCCTCAGCCAAATGAAGTGAAACTTGGTAGGAATGATCTATGGCGGGTCCTCTCTAAAGATTGCTCATTTTGTCCCGATCCATTAACAAACATGGCCACCATAGGCAATTCTTATTTCTGATTAGCCGATTTTTAAAAATCTTCTCCTCTGAAACCGCTTGGCCAAATGAGCCGAATCTTGGTAGGAAGCATCTATGGCAGGTCATCTATAAACATTGCTCATTTCGTCCTGATCCGTTTACTAACATGGCTGCCACAGGCAATTCTTGTTTCTCATTGGTTAATTTCTAAAAAAAATTCTCCTCTGAAACCGCTTGGCCAAATGAATCAAAACTTGGTAGGAAGCATCCTTGGAAGGTCCTCTATAAAGAATGCTCATTTAGTTCCGATCCGTTAACAAACATAGCCACCACAGACAATTCTTGTTTCTGATTGGTTGATTTCTAAAAAATCGTCTGATTTCTAAAAAAAAATCGTCTCCTCGAAAACTGCTTTGTCAAATGAATCGAAACTGGGTAGGAAGCATCCTTGGAAGGTCCTCTATAAAGATTGCTCATTTAGTTCCGATCCGTTAACAAACATGGCCACCATAGGTAATTCTTCTTTCTGATTGGCCGATTTTTAAAAAACTTCTCCTCAGAAATCACTTTGCCAAATGAACCGAAACTTGGTTGGAAGCATATATGGCAGGTCTTCTATAAAATTGCTAATTTCGTTCTGATCCGTTAACAAACATAGACGCCATAGGCAATTCTTGTTTCTGATTGGTTAATTTCTAAAGAATCTTCTCCTCTGTAACCACTTGGCCAAATGAATCAAAATTTGGTAGGAAGCATCATTGAAAGTTCCTCTATAAAGAATGCTCATTTTTTCCCCGATACATTAAAAACATGGCCGCCACAGGCAATTCTTGTTTCTGATTGGTTGATTTCTAAAAATTTGTCTCCTCTGAAACCGCTTGGCCAAATGAATCGAAACTTGGTAGGAAGGTCATCTATAAAGATTGCGCATTTAGTTCCCATCCGTTAATAGACATTGCCACCACAGGCCATTGTTGTTTCTGATTGGTCGATTTCTAAAAATCTTCTTCTCTGCAACTGCTTAGTCAAATGAACCGAAACTTGGTGGGGAACACCTATGGAAGGTTCTGTATTAAGTTTCCTCAAAGCAGAATGAAAGGTGAGTGATACAGGCTCAGCCCACTGAGCCTCTAGTTGTTCTGGCTATTGTATTATCTGTCTTTCTGTGGTATTTCAAACTTGTCTTATAGGTTTTACTGTGAACACATTTTGAAGAAAAAAATCATTTTAGGATGGTTTTGCAAAAATGTCGAGACACACCAAACTAACTATTTTTATTCAACGGCAAACATTTTGTGGTCTTAATACGTTACGGGTCTGTTATCGAGGTTGTTTGTCTAGACCAAATGTTTTTTTTGCAATAACTGGAGTCATTCGATCCTTATGAATTTTAGATACAAAGATCCTAGTCATAGAATAAATGTTGGTATTGATTTTAGGTATTCTAGCCGAACCCATTTCCAAACAAGAAAACCCTAATGCAAAATTGAGTGTCCCTTGTTGACATGCTGCAATCAACATAGCCCTTTATTTACACGTGACCATACCAAAGAGTTTAACACATAAATAAATTATTTAAAGATATATATCGAACAAGCCATTACAATGTCAAATTATAAAAACAGATGTAGGTATAGTATTTTTATACGTATTATGGTATACCAATGTCCGACTGTCTGTCGGTCCGTCCGTCCGTTTCACATGTCACGCTTGAGAACCCCTTGGCCAATTCACTTCAAATTTCACAGAGTTATTGGAATTGATGGTCCTACGGTGTGTATACTTTATGGTGAAATTTCGTACTGTTATTGGAATTGGTAGTCTTTACTGATTTCTCAAAAAATGTGTAGTATTACTATGTTTAAATGATTTTTTTTCAACTTTGTGGATATGGTGCAGCTGTTGGTGAAATTGAGATTTTTCATTCAAGAGTTATGGGAAAGAAAGTCTTTACAAATATTGTATGAATGTTGACGACGGGCGTATCGTGCGCTCTAGGCGCAGCTGTTTATTTATTATGAAATTAAATTTTTACGAGGGTGAGAAAAAATGCCAGGTACACAAAGCATTTGATCCTAGTTCTTGTTATATCAATATAAGAAGACACATTATTCTTGTAATGTTTTAATAAACATTTACTTTCATTTTAGCCTTAAAGAAGAGTGTGTCAATGGAAGCTGATCTGGAGAAAAATACGGTTGAACCTAAACCTGAACCTGTTAGAATAGATTATATGTTTATGAAAGTATCACATCCGTAAGTTATTTGGTCAGGAATTTACTATTTTCTTCAGACATTTAACTGATGTAAGCTATTTTCCTCTAAAAAAAAGTCTGAATGTTACAGTGCATGCTCAGAACATATAAAAAATGAACCTTTTTAAAAGGGGGTGTAGATGGGTGAAGCTATTTTTCATTGATTTTCAGGGTTTTTTTTCTAACCGATATCTTTACTGCTTGATAGAAGAATTTGTTTTGCTAAGAAAATCACTGATTTATGATGCAAGAACAATTGTCATCACTTGGCGTCTGTTGTCTGTCGTCTAAACTTTTCACATTTCAAACTTCTTCTCCAAAACCACTTGACCGATTGGAACCGAACTTAGCAGGAATGTTCCTTGGATGGTCCTCTACAAAGTTATTGTTTTTCGTTCCAGTCAGATATTCAATATGGCTGCCAGGGCCAATAATATGCTCTGATTGGCTGAAATTTCAAAGATCTTCTTCTCTGAAACTAATGAACTGACTGAACCCAAACTGTAAATGAATGATCATTGGAATGTCCTTTACCAAGTTACTGTTTTTTATGCCGATCGGAAATCCAAGATGGCCACCATCGCAGGACATAGATTAACATTGGACCCTATGGGAAAATGTTCAAATGCCTTCTTCTCAGAAACTACAAATATGATTAAAGCCAAACTGTACATGAATGTTCATTGGATGGTTCTCTACAATCTTAAGGTTTTTTGTTCCGATATGAAATTAAAAATGGCGGCTACGGCAGGACTTAGTTTAACATTGGACCCTATGGAAAAAATGTTTCAAAACGCTTCTTCTCTGAAACCACATGGATAATTGAAACCAAACTGCCCAGGAATGATCATTGGAAGGTCCTCTACAAGGTGTGTGTTTTTTATGCCAATCGGAAATCCAAAATGGCCACCACCGCAGGACATAGATTAACATTGAACCCTATGGGAAAATGTTCAAATGCCTTCTTCTCAGAAACTACAAATATGATTAAAGCCAAACTGTACATGAATGTTTATTGGATGGTCCTCTACAATATTACGTTTTTGTTCCGATATGAAATTCAAAATGGCGGCTACGGCAGGACTTAGTTTAACATTGGACCCTATGGGAAAAATATTTCAAAATGCTTCTTCTCTGAAACCACTAGGACAGTTGAAACCAAACTGCCCAGGAATGATCATTGGAAGGTACTCTACAAATTCTATGTTTTTTATGCCGATCGGAAATCCAAGATGGCTGCCACCGCAATACATAGATTAACATTGGACCCTATGGGAAAATGTTCAAATGCCTTCCTCTCAGAAACTACAAATATGATTAAAGCCAAACTGTACATGAATGTTCATTGGATGGTCCTCTACAAACTGTACGTTTTTTGTTCTGATAAGAAATTCAAAATGGCAGCTACGGCAGGACTTAGTTTAACATTGGACCCTATGGGAAAAATGTTTCAAAACGCTTCTTCTCTGAAACCACTTCGACAATTTAAGCCAAACTGCCCAGGAATGATCATTGGAAGGTTCTCTACAAATTTTATGTTTTTTATGCCGATCGGAAATCCAAGATGGCCACCACTGCAATACATAGATTAACATTGGACCCTATGGGAAAATGTTCAAATGCCTTCTTCTCAGAAACTACAAATATGATTAAAGCCAAACTGTACATGAATGTTCATTGGATGGTCCTCTACAAACTTTACGTTTTTTGTTCCAATATGAAATTCAAAATGGTGGCTACGGCAGGACTTAGTTTAACATTGGACCCTATGGGGAAAATGTTTCAAAACGCTTCTTCTCTGAATCCACTTGGATAATTGAAACCAAACTGCCCAGGAATGATCATTGGAAGATCCTCTACAAGGTGTGTGTTTTTTATGCTGATCGGAAATCCAAGATGGCCACCACCGCAGGACATAGATTAACATTGGACCCTATGGGAAAATATTCAAATGCCTTCTTCTCAGAAACTACAAATATGATTAAAGCCAAACTGTACATGAATGTTCATTGGATGGTCCTCTACAAACTTTACGTTTTTTGTTCCGATATGAAATTCAAAATGGCGGCTACGGCAGGACTTAGTTTAACATTGGACCCTATGGGGGAAATGTTTCAAAACGCTTCTTCTCTGAAACCACTAGGACAGTTGAAACCAAACTGCCCAGGAATGATCATTGGATGGTCCTCTATAAATTGTGTTTTTTTTATGCCGATCGGAAATCCAAGATGGCCACCACCGCAGGACATAGATTAACATTGGACCCTATGGGAAAATGTTCAAATGCCTTCTTCTCAGAAACTACAAATATGATTAAAGCCAAACTGTACATGAATGTTCATTGGATGGTCCTCTACAAACTTTGCGTTTTTTGTTCTGATATGAAATTCAAAATGGCGACTACGGCAGGACTTAGTTTAACATTGGACCGTATGAGAAAAATGTTTCAAAATGCTTCTTCTCTGAAACCACTTGGACAGTTGAAACCAAACTGCCCAGGAATGATCATTGGAAGTTTCTCTGTTTTTTATGCCGATCGGAAATCCAAGATGGCTGCCACCACAGGTCATAGTATTAACACAGGACCATATGGGGAAAATACAGAAATATATTCTTCTCTGAAGCTATTGCACTGATTGAACCTAAACTGTGCATCAATCATTGGAAGGTCCTTTACAAACTTTGTGTTTTTTATGTTGATCGTAATTCCAAGATGACTACCACTGCAGGACATAGTTTTTACATAGGACCAATTGGTTTGTTTTATTACCAGGTGAACGATACAGGCTCTTGAGAGCCTCTGGTTTATTAAAAAATTTAATTTTGTGCTGATATTTTGTCCAAAATTGTGGTTTTTAAATATTTGTTGAAATATTATCAACAAAAGATTGTACTTATAAAAGACCAAATATTTTATTTGGAGTTTTCCAAGGAAAAAGAGTTGTCAGAGTAACAACAATCTATTTAGAATTAAGATTTTTATTGCATCTTTAGAAAAATATTTTTTTGGTAAAAAAAAGAAAAAAGATGCAACAAACATCTAATTTTAATTAGAGTGGTGAAACAACGAACCAATGATTTTTATGAAAAAGAACAGTCAGAGTTTGAGAACACCCAAGATATAACTGGTAAAGTTAGCAGTAAGCACCAATCAATCAACTGAGTTTGAGTTCAATTGTATCTAACTTTTCCTCAGTAAATGTTTCTCAAGAGAACTTACAGCTTTTCTCAAATTTACTTGATTAGACCCGTGAAATTTAAAATAACTCCAACTACTCATATTACACCTTATGAGAAATGATTACATCTAAGTCATGAGTATTTTTTGTATATTACAGACTAGACAGAGAGCAGTTAATCCAGGTACTGAAAGCCCTGGCTAATGTCACCAATGTACCATTTGGTGGTTTTAGTGATATCAGGTATATATGGTATATAATAATATGTTTCTAATTTAGTGTGTGTGACACGTTTTGGAATATTACTTTCATCAGTTACATAAACTATATATGTGAATGGACATGTTTTGCCTATGTTATCTTCACCATTTAATCACTCGTCAGTATTTCAACCTTCCACTGCATCTTTGTCAACGACGCCCCCTTTTTAACACATTAAAACTCACCACCATGATATAACTGAGATAAAGCTGCCATCAAAGCTTAATTTTTTAACTGGACCGTCGTGGCCGTGATCATATTGTAGTTGAATTTACAACTACCTATGGAATCAGTGCCTATCACCACTGATGTTGTGAGTTCGAATCTCGATCAGGGCGAGGTGTACAACATTATGTGATAAAGTTTGTCAGTGACTTGCGACAGGTCAGTGGTTTTCTCCGGATCCTATGGTTTCCTCCACCAACAGAGTTGGTGAAAATCGTCGGACCTGACCGGCAGAATAACGGTCGGTCCGATTAATTAATGAATCGTGTCTGTCCCAATGTCCGTCACGAAAATATTACTTGACTTTGTGGTCGTCCAGTTGGCGATTGAAATTTATTCATGTCCAGTTTCCACTGCCAATGGCATTAAGTTCAGTTTTATTAAAATGTCAGATAGAGACTTAAATTTTTTTTTATTTATTCTGTCAGACCGACATGTTCCTATTTGTAATCGAAACTCCTATATGTAAATGTAAACATTCTTTTAGTAGAACGAGCACCTGCAAAACGTGGAACATTAAAACTGAAATATATTACTGAGTACAGAAATAAGTTGACTTCCACACTCCCCAAGTATCAAAGATTGTTTGTGTTTAATTAAATATGTTTTGAGATCCTTATATATTGAAGATGACAACAGATTCATATTCTTAACTGAAATTAAAAATGTGGGTAAACTGGAAACTGACATTGATGTATAATATTTGGAACGTGATCGGACCATTAGATACAGATTGTTGGCTATATCTGCCTTATCTTTTTAGATAAAAATATGTATACAGAAAAACATTTAATTGAGTTGTTTAATGATCATGACTATATGTAATCTTGCATTTAGTTTTGTATATAAAACATAATGTGACAGGTTATATACAATATTACAAAAAAATGGTGAGACAAACACAAAGGCCATGGGTCAGACAGAACCCCAGTTCCTGTCTGACTCAATGTCAGACAGAAAAAAAAGTTTTTGTCAACTCTGCACCAATAAAACTGACCGCCACGATATAGCTGAAATATTGTTGAAAGTGGTGTTAAACACCATCAAACAAACAAACAAACATAATTTTTTACAATAAAAAAAATGACTGAACAGAATTATTGTACAGTGAAACCTGTCTAAATTGAACATTAGGACTAAGTTCTGTGTTCAAAATAGACAGGGTTCAGTTGATGCAAGTTAAATATCAAAGATTCCCAACATTGGGACTTTATTTATAGTTTTACCAGGATTCCATTTTTATTCAGGGCTGGATTTAGACATGTTTCACAGTATAACTGAAAGACATTATATTTATTGTCAATATTATATCAAAATACATAGAAATAGGATTGGTTTACAGCATCAACATTCTTTAAAACTGAAAAAAGGAATTTAAATAAATTATTGGAATTCTCTTCATATTTGACAATCTTCAACAAAAATCAAAAGCTAATTAAGAAAATTCTTAAGACATTTTAACAAATTTTAAAGAATGAAGTAGGCGTAGCAATAACTCATAATAAATACATTAAAATAGTCAGCAAGCAATAATAGAGGTCTTACTTTTTATAATGTCAATAAAACATGTTATTTATAAAATCGTCTTTGTTTTTTATCAGGAATAAGAATAAAATGGAAAAATGAATTGTTTTATAGTACAAATTTCAAATAAAATCTGAAATGTCAAGATAATTTTCTTAAAGTTTTTTTTGTCTGGATATTGTATCTTAAATAATAATGATAAAGGAAATTTTTAACCATGCAAAAATTAAAGCTAATTACAAGGATAGTTCTTACATTGTATTGATGGTAATGGTTTAGGGAGTAAGATCACATGTATGAACACTAGGGGTATCATTTTCACACCTGCAATTTACCTTTTCAAATACCTGAATAGTTGATAATTTGTTGCAAACTAAAATTTAAATTAAGTCATTGTTTGCAAACATGGATGTTTTTTTTGGATATACAGAATCTCGATATGTATTACTTTCTGAAATTACAGGGGCTGTGGTGGTCGTATGGTAGTTGGATTTACCTATGTAATCAGTGCCTATCTTCACTAATGTTGTGAGTTCAAATCCCACTTATGGCGATGTGTACTCGATACAACGTTATGTGATAAATTTTGTCAGCGACTTGCTACAGGTCGGTGTTTTTTTTTTCGGGTACTCAGGTTTCTGCCACCAGAAAAACTGACTGCCACGATATAACTGAAATATTGTTGAAAGTGGAGTTATGCACCATAACCCTAACCCTGATATTACGATTTGACTATTTTCAGCAATATTACAATTATCAAGTGGTGGTCTGTTTTATAAGTGAGGGGAAAAAAAGTCGTTACCCTTATTTATCATATCATTAAGTATTCATGACAAAGGGTCACTCTCATGACCTATAATTGTGGTTTCCCAGGCAACAACATATCAGTTAAGGGAGAAAGAGACGTGATTTTAATCAGATTGATATCTACAGTAATTGCCATAGTGTACAATCATGTCAAAAACGTTCTGATCAAGATTTATTTCACAAATACATACATGTATATATTATCATATTGATTTTCTTTCGTATACAATTTTATCCTGCACTTACTTTATTGAGCAGTCAAACTGCATTGACTGGATAAATGTTTGTTATATACCGTCACTGACCGAAATATAGCTTTTCTGGTTCACTTTCACAAGATATAAAATTTTATGTGTATTTGGCACAAAACTGGGAAAAGTCTCTGTGAACCGCTCCTTTTTCCCAATTTGTAAGCCTCATGCACATAATCCTTTTCCCAGTTTTGTGCCAACTACACATAAGTGTTATATTTTAAGACACTGCACTAATAATGTTTATATACCCATACCAGTCTTATTAAATGTATGGTCCAAACTTGTGTAGGCTGTCGTTTATATACTTGTGAGTTTTGACTTTCCCATTGTAAGAATGTTCGGAGTTCGGTAATTTTGTTATTACCCTTATTTCCAAACACAAGAGCTGATGAGAGGGAGGTTGGTTTTAGACAGATTTCACTGTACATACATGTATAAGATATTGATTCTTCTTTCATATTCATCTATATCCACACCCAGTCGTGTTAAATTTATAGTCCAAACTTAGTGTAGGCTGCATAATGGGTTATGAAACAAAGCTTCTTGGTTCAAACTTGTGTAGGTGGTTATAATGTGTTACAGTACAAATTTCTTGATTAATCTCATTATCTTGGTGCATTAATACTCTTCCCACTTTTAGTTGACAATAAATATCATCAAGCGAACCATCAGTAAAACCATTTTTTTCACAGATATAATAAAAAATAAATAATGATATAGGATTAGTAAGATTTTGTTTTATATCGTCATAGATTAACCCAGTTCTTATTGGCTATAAATGGCATCTGTCTTTGCTGATGATATTAATTGATTTCGGAAAGAAATATTATGTTCTTATAATGAATTAGAATTAATTAACAGAGAGAAAGAAAAAAACCTTTTAATATATCGATTAAGATGATATGAACTAATAATTAACTTCAAATAGCCTATAGGAGGTCATCATCATGGGTCTTCATAAGACAAAACCATGCAGGATAATTAATTACAGAATATGTCGTCAGATCGAATGACATGAACTACGTAACTCGCCATGTACAAGCAAACATTAGAGGGGGTTGTTTTGTAAACCAAGGGGTGTACGTTTTTTAGGTTGTTTTTGCCAGTCGCAGAAAGAAAAGTGTATGAACTATAAATAAAATGTAGAAAGGGACAATGTTATATACCACGGAACTCAACAGAAAATGGGCTTTCATTTGGTATTTTTCTGGGTTCTCTGGAGCATCCTGGTTTTGCAAACACTTCGACAGTTTGCATCGATGATGGATGTTTACCTAGGGGGGGACACTCGTGTTTACTTGCGGAGGGCTGTTCGAATATATCTATGCATAGACGCTAAAAGAAGAAGTTTATGATTATGTGGGGGATTTCACTGTGAAGAATCGTCAATTATACTATAATTTGTGTTCTGTCAGGTTAAGGTAGGTATCACATTTGACAGAAATTGATGATAATTTCGATTCGACCCCCCAAAATGAGAAAATATGAGCAAACTGTCGAAATGTTTGCAAAACCAGAGAACCCAGAAAAATAACAATTGAAAACCCATTTTCTACTGAGTTCGTGGTATATAACATTGTCCCTTTCTACGTTTTATTTATAGTTCATACTCACTTTTCTTTCTGTGACTGGTAAAAACAACCTAAAAAAAACGTACACCCCTTGGTTTACAAAACAACCCCCCTAATGTTTGCTTGTACACGGTGTAACTGCTTGATCAAAATTTGTCTATATCAGTATTCACAGGCTAACACTTCAATCATTGTTCAAATGCAAAATAAACAAAAGTACATGACAGGAGTGTTCATCAAAGTTCATTTTTACTGTACATGTACTAGATATGTGATGAAGTCTGTCAATGACTTGCAGCAGTCCCATGATTTTTCAATGACTTGCAGCCTGTCCATTCCAATGACTTTCAACAATCTCATGGTTTTCCAGTGACTTGCAGCAATCCCATGGTTTTCCAATGACTTGCAGCAGGTCCATGGTTTCCTAATGACTTGTAACAGGTCCATCGTGTTCCAATGACTTGCAGCAGATCCATGGTTTTCCAATGACTTTTTTATGATTTTCGTATGACTTGCAGCAGGTCCATAATTTTCCAATGACTTGCAGCAGGTCCATGGTTTTCCAATGACTTGTAGGAGGTCCATGGTTTTCGAATGATTTGTAGCAGATCCATGATTTTCCAGTGACTTTCAGCAGGTTCATAGTTTTCCAATGACTTGCAGCAGGTCCATGGTTTTCCAATGATTGTTACATGGTTTTCCAATGACTTGCAACATGTCCATGGTTTTCCAATGATTTAGACATGGTTTTCCAATGACTTGCAGCAGGCCCATGGTTTTCCAATGATTGCAGCAGGTCCATGATTTTCCAATGACTTGCAGCAGGTCCATGATTTTCCAGTGACTTTCAGCAGGTCCATGGTTTTCCAATGACTTTTCCATTGTTTTCCAATGACTTGCAGCAGGTCCATGGTTTTCAAATGATTTGCAGCAGATTCATGATTTTCCAGTGACTTTCAGCAGGTCCATGGTTTTCCAATGACTTTCAGCAAGTTCATGGTTTTCCAATGACTTGCAGCCTGTCCATGGTTTTCCAATTGCTTTTTTCATGGTTTTCCAATGACTTGCAGCAGGCCCATGGTTTTCCAATGATTGTAGCAGGTCCATGATTTTCCAGTGACTTGCAGCAGGTCCATAGTTTTCCAAAGACTTGCAGCAGGTCCATGGTTTTCCAATGACTTTTCCATTGTTTTCCAATGACTTCCAGCAGGTCCACAATTTTCCAATGAGTTGCAGCCATTCCATGGTTTTCCAATGACTTGCAGCCGGTCCATGGTGTTCCAATAACTTGTGACAGGTCAATGATTATACCTCCACTCCCCAAAGGAGGAGGGGAGTATACTGTTTTACCTCTGTCTGTCTGTCCGTCCGTCTGTCCGTCCAAGATATTATTTGTCGCATTTTTCTCAGTAACTGTTGATGGCAGAAATCTGATATTTGGTCACAAGCGTCATATAGGTATACCATATTGTGGGTAGCGTTTTTGGACCCGTCAGATTCCTACTTCCTGTTTGCCGACTTAGTTGGTTTTTATACACATTTAACATATATGCACATTTTTCGTAGCAACTGTTGATGGCAGAAATCTGATATTTGGTGACAAGCTTCATATAGGTACCCCATATCGTGGGAAGCGGTTTTGGACCCATCAGATTCCTACTTCCTGTTTGCTGACTTTGTTGATTTTTATACACATTGAACATATATGCTCATTTTTCGTCGCATTTTTCTCAGCCACTATTGATGGCACAAATCTGATATTTGGTCACAAGCTTCATATAGGTACCCCATATCGTGGGAAGCGGTTTTGGACCCATCAGATTCCTACTTCCTGTTTGCCGATTTTGTTGATTTTTATACACATTTAACATACATTTGTATATGCACATTTTTCGTCGCATTTTTCTAAGCGACTATTGATGACAAGAATCTGATATTTGGTCACAAGCTTCATATAGGTATGCCATATTGTGCGAAGTGTTTTTGGACCCATCAGATTCCTACTTCCTGTTTGCCGACTTAGTTGGTTTTTATACACATTGAACATATATGCACATTTTTCGTCACATTTATCTCGGCAACTATTGATGGCAGAGATCTGATATTTGGTCACAAGCTTCATATAGGTACCCCATATCGTGGGAAGCGTTTTTGGACCCATCACATTCCTACTTCCTGTTTGCCGATTTTGTTGATTTTTATACACATTGAACATACATTTGTATATGCACATTTTTCGTCGCATTTTTCTAAGCGACTATTGATGACAGGAATCTGATATTTTGTCACAAGCTTCATATAGGTATGCCATATTGTGCGAAGTGTTTTTGGACCCATCAGATTCCTACTTCCTGTTTGCCGACTTAGTTGGTTTTTATACACATTGAACATACATTTTGTATATGCCTATTTTTAGTCGCATTTTTCTCAGCAACTATTGATGGCAGAAATCTGATTTTTTTTTATTTGAATTTAGACGGCGACTTTCTCTGTGAGAAATTGCACCCAGAAATCTGATATTTGGTCACAAGCTTTATATAGGTACCCCATATCGTGGGAAGTGTTTTTGGACCCGTCAGATTCCTACTTCCTGTTTGCCGAAGAGCGGGGGTATCATAAGTGAGCATTAGCTCACAGTTCATCTTGTTTTCCTCTGCCAATAAAACTAACAGCCTCTATATAACTAATATATTGTTTAAAGTGACATTAAACACTGCATTACCCAACCCAATCATCTTGTTATATGATGTTAAAGTTTGAACCATCTTTATAGAGCCTCATTTGACTCTAACCACAGATAATTCAGTCATGAGCCATGATGAGGAAATGATTGATATTTCTTCGTTATTATTGAAAAGAAAAAAATTGGAACTAATGACCTTTTTTTCTTGCATATGGAACCTTTTCCATGAATAAAATCCTCTTGTTATATGATGTTACAAGTTTGAACCACCATTTTAGAGCCTCATTTTGATTCTAACCCATGAGGAAATTATTGATCTCTCTTCATTATTATTTAAAAGAAAATAATTGGTACTAATGACCTTTTTTCTTGCATATTTATACGTTTCCATGGATACAACCCTCTTGTTATCATATGTCAATATTTTTTACCACCATTCTAGAGCCTCATTTTGATTATAACCATGGATACATCAGTCAACAGGAAATGATTGATCTTTCGTCATAATTATTAAAAAGAAAATAATTGAACTAATGACCTTTTTTTCTCGCATATTAATTAACTTTTTTCCACTGTTGTCAAAGAACGTATTGAAATTGCTTTTTATGCCAATAAGAATGAATATTTTTAGAATTATAGATTCTGTATATCTCTACTTTCATCCGTATGGAAAAGTTAGTTTCTTTGTTTTTTTTTTAGATCATGTTATTTCCATATTTCTTTTATACCCCTTCATTTCCATATTTCATATATCGTAGCCATAGATTTCTTTGTTCATTGTTTGAGTTAATTCTTCTTTGATGTAGAGATTTAATTATCGGATAATGAAAAAATGTTTATGTATGTAATCTGTAGGCTGTATTTCCCCAAAGTTATCATTATCTGGAAAAAAAATTCATGAGAGAAATATAACCTTTTTATCTTTTGTCTTGGATTAAAAAAAAAAAGGGAAAATGGCTGTTCCTTTATGAACACATATTTAAGTTCATCTGAATTATTGCTATCATGTAGTGTCTGTTATCCATTTGCGGTTCAAACCGGTTGGATGAGTTCCGGTTTCTATTCTCAAAATATACAAGGAACCATGAACAAACCATTTTTTCCATTCATCACGACAAAATAGAAAGTACAGTCCAACCTGTTCTTTACAAAGTACAGATTTCCATATTTTTTTAAGTGGAGTGAAACCTGTTCAAACTGAACCTCTGTGGAACCAACTTTTGTGTTTGGCATAGATATTTGTTCGGTTTATACAGGTTAAATTAACAAAAATTTCCATGGAATTTATTTAATGTTTGGTGTACAGTGTGTAACAGGGACACTCCTCTACCTAAGGTTCATAATCACCTCTGTTAACTGTATTGTGGAGATCTCCTTTAGCTCAGTTTGTAGAGCAGTGGCTTAGAATGTTAGAGGTCCCGGGGATCTCAAATCCCATCAAGGACTTTACATATTTCGGAGATAAAATATGCTCTACTGTTACTTACTTATTTAACTTGTACTTTTAATAGTAACAATCACACCACACCTACTACCTGTATATTTTAGAAGTAAAATTGTATATTTATTACAGAGAAGAAGATAATGTGGTAACTTGGAAGGTTGATCCAGATCAAACAGGTGGTAAAGATGCAGAACATATCGCTAAGGAGGCTTGTAAGTAACACCATTAATATATCAAAAACTAGAGTGTCTCTATGTTCAGTGTTGTCAAATACTTGAAATAGTTGGTTTCATAAGCCATATTTCAGACTTCTCTGGCCAGCATTCTATAACAGTTGCTTTCTTATAAACCAAATTTAGCATCTTTATGAAAAGCAATGTAAAACAGGATGTTGTGTAGACTGGTAAACTACTGCCTTCAGATCCTGTTATAGCTCAGATTGTTTAGATCTGTCTTCTGTATCACATTCACCTTTAGACTGATAAACTACTGCCTTCAGATCCTGTTATATCTAAGATTGTTTAGATCTGTCTTCTGTATCACATTCACCTTTAGACTGGTAAACTACTGCCTTCAGATCCTGTTATAGCTAAGATTGTTTAGATCTGTCTTCTGTATCACATTCACCTTTAGACTGATAAACTACTGCCTTCAGATCCTGTTATAGCTAACATTGTTTAGATCTGTCCTCTGTAACACATTCACCTTTAGACTGATAAACTACTGCCTTCAGATCGTATTATAGCTAAGATTGTTTAGATAGATCTGTCTTCTGTATCACATTCACTTTTAGACTGGTAAACTACTGCCTTCAGATCCTGTTATAGCTAAGATTGTTTAGATCTGTCTTCTGTATCACATTCACCTTTAGACTGATAAACTACTGCCTTCAGATCCTGTTATAGCTAACATTGTTTAGATCTGTCCTCTGTAACACATTCACCTTTAGACTGATAAACTACTGCCTTCAGATCGTATTATAGCTAAGATTGTTTAGATAGATCTGTCTTCTGTATCACATTCACTTTTAGACTGGTAAACTACTGCCTTCAGATCCTGTTATAGCTAAGATTGTTTAGATTTGTCTTCTGTAACCCATTCACCTTTAGACTGGTAAACTACTGCCTTTAGATCGTGTTATAGCTAAGATTGTTTAGATAGATCTGTCTTCTGTATCACATTGACTTTTAGACTGGTAAGCTACTGCCTTCAGATCCTGTTATAGCTAAGATTGTTTAGATCTGTCTTCTGTATCACATTCACCTTTAGACTGGTAAACTACTGCCTTCAGATCCTGTTATAGCTAAGATTGTTTAGATCTGTCTTCTGTATCACATTCACCTTTAGACTGATAAACTACTGCCTTCAGATCCTGTTATAGCTAAGATTGTTTAGATAGATCTGTCTTCTGTATCACATTCACCTTTAGACTGATAAACTACTGCCTTCAGATCCTGTTATATCTAAGATTGTTTAGATCTGTCCTCTGTAACACATTCACCTTTAGACTGGTAAACTACTGCCTTCAGATCCTGTTATAGCTAAGATTGTTTAGATCTGTCCTCTGTATCACATTCACCTTTAGACTGATAAACTACTGCCTTCAGATCCTGTTATAGCTAAGATTGTTTAGATCTGTCTTATGTATCACATTCACCTTTAGACTGGTAAACTACTGCCTTCAGATCCTGTTATAGCTAAGATTGTTTAGATCTGTCTTCTGTATCACATTCACCTTTAGACTGGTAAACTACTGCCTTCAGATCCTGTTATAGCTAAGATTGTTTAGATCTGTCTTCTGTATCACATTCACCTTTAGACTGGTAAACTACTGCCTTCAGATCCTGTTATAGCTAAGATTGTTTAGATCTGTCTTCTGTATCACATTCACCTTTAGACTGGTAAACTACTGCCTTCAGATCGTGTGATAGCTAAGATTGTTTAGATAGATCTGTCTTCTGTATCGCATTCACTTTTAGACTGGTAAACTACTGCCTTCAGATCCTGTTATAGCTAAGATTGTTTAGATAAATCTGTCTTCTGTATCACATTCACCTTTAGACTGATAAACTACTGCTTTTAGATCCTGTTATAGCTAAGATTGTTTAGATCTGTCTTCTGTATCACATTCACTTTTAGACTGGTAAACTACTGCCTTCAGATCCTGTTATAGCTAAGATTGTTTAGATCTGTCTTCTGTAACACATTCACCTTTAGACTGATAAACTACTGCCTTCAGATCCTGTTATAGCTAAGATTGTTTAGATCTGTCTTCTGTATCACATTCACCTTTAGACTGATAAACTACTGCCTTCAGATCCTGTTATAGCTAAGATTGTTTAGATCTGTCTTCTGTATCACATTCACCTTTAGACTGGTAAACTACTGCCTTCAGATCCTGTTATAGCTAAGATTGTTTAGATAAATCTGTCTTCTGTATCACATTCACCTTTAGACTGGTAAACTACTGCCTTCAGATCCCGTTATAGCTAAGATTGTTTAGATCTGTCTTCTGTATCACATTCACTTTTAGACTGGTAAACTACTGCCTTCAGATCCTGTTATAGCTAAGATTGTTTAGATCTGTTTTCTCTATCACATTCACTTTTAGACTGGTAAACTACTGCCTTCAGATCCCGTTATAGCTAAGATTGTTTAGATCTGTCTTCTGTAACACATTCACCTTTAGACTGGTAAACTACTGCCTTCAGATCCTGTTATAGCTAAGATTGTTTAGATAGATCTGTCTTCTGTATCACATTCACTTTTAGACTGGTAAACTACTGCCTTCAGATCCTGTTATAGCTAAGATTGTTTAGATCTGTCTTCTGTATCACATTCACCTTTAGACTGGTAAACTACTGCCTTCAGATCCTGTTATAGCTAAGATTGTTTAGATAAATCTGTCTTCTCTATCACATTCACCTTTAGACTGGTAACGTACTGCCTTCAGATCCTGTTATAGCTCAGATTGTTTAGATCTGTCTTCTGTATCACATTCACCTTTAGACTGATTAACTACTGCTTTCAGATCCTGTTATAGCTAAGATTGTTTAGATCTGTCTTCTGTATCACATTCACTTTTAAACTTGTAAACTATTGCCTTCAGATCCTGTTATAGCTAAGATTGTTTAGATCTGTCTTCTGTATCACATTCACCTTTAGACTGGTAAACTACTGCCTTCAGATCGTGTTATAGCTAAGATTGTTTAGATCTGTCTTCTGTAACACATTCACCTTTAGACTGGTAAACTACTGCTTTCAGATCCTGTTATAGCTAAGATTGCTTAGATCTGTCTTCTGTATCACATTCACTTTTAGACTGGTAAACTACTGCCTTCAGATCCTGTTATAGCTAAGATTGTTTAGATCTGTCTTCTGTATCACATTCACCTTTAGACTGGTAAACTACTGCCTTCAGATCCTGTTATAGCTAAGATTGTTTAGATCTGTCTTCTGTATCACATTCACCTTTAGACTGGTAAACTACTGCCTTCAGATCCTGTTATAGCTAAGATTGTTTAGATCTGTCTTCTGTATCACATTCACCTTTAGACTGGTAAACTACTGCCTTCAGATCCTGTTATAGCTAAGATTGTTTAGATCTGTCTTATGTATCACATTCACCTTTAGACTGGTAAACTACTGCCTTCAGATCCTGTTATAGCTAAGATTGTTTAGATCTGTCTTCTGTATCACATTCACCTTTAGACTGGTAAACTACTGCCTTCAGATCCTGTTATAGCTAAGATTGTTTAGATCTGTCCTCTGTAACACATTCACCTTTAGACTGGTAAACTACTGCCTTCAGATCCTGTTATAGCTAAGATTGTTTAGATCTGTCTTATGTATCACATTCACTTAGAATGGTAAACTACTGCCTTCAGATCCTGTTATAGCTAAGATTGTTTAGATCTGTCTTCTGTATCACATTCACTTTTAGACTGGTAAACTACTGCCTTCAGATCCTGTTATAGCTAAAATTGTTTAGATCTGTCTTCTGTAACACATTCACCTTTAGACTGATAAACTACTGCCTTCAGATCCCGTTATAGCTAAGATTGTTTAGATCTGTCTTCTGTATCACATTCACTTTTAGACTGGTAAACTACTGCCTTCAGATCCTGTTATAGCTAAGATTGTTTAGATCTGTCTTCTGTATCACATTCACCTTTAGACTGATAAACTACTGCCTTCAGATCCCGTTATAGCTAAGATTGTTTAGATCTGTCTTCTGTATCACATTCACCTTTAGACTGGTAAACTACTGCCTTCAGATCCTGTTATAGCTCAGATTGTTTAGGTCTTCTGTATCACATTCACCTTTAGACTGGTAAACTACTGCCTTCAGATCCTGTTATAGCTAAGATTGTTTAGATCTGTCTTCTGTAACACATTCACCTTTAGACTGATAAACTACTGCCTTCAGATCCTGTTATAGCTAAGATTGTTTAGATAAATCTGTCTTCTGTATCACATTCACCTTTAGACTGGTAAACTACTGCCTTCAGATCCTGTTATAGCTAAGATTGTTTAGATCTGTCTTCTGTATCACATTCACCTTTAGACTGATAACCTACTGCCTTCAGATCCTGTTATAGCTAAGATTGTTTAGATAGATCTGTCTTCTGTATCACATTCACTTTTAGACTGGTAAACTACTGCCTTCAGATCCTGTTATAGCTAAGATTGTTTAGATCTGTCTTCTCTATCACATTCACTTTTAGACTGGTAAACTACTGCCTTCAGATCCCGTTATAGCTAAGATTGTTTAGATCTGTCTTCTGTAACACATTCACCTTTAGACTGATAAACTACTGCCTTCAGATCCTGTTATAGCTAAGATTGTTTAGATAGATTTGTCTTCTGTATCACATTCACTTTTAGACTGGTAAACTACTGCCTTCAGATCCTGTTATAGCTAAGATTGTTTAGATCTGTCTTCTGTATCACATTCACCTTTAGACTGGTAAACTACTGCCTTCAGATCCTGTTATAGCTAAGATTGTTTAGATAAATCTGTCTTCTCTATCACATTCACCTTTAGACTGGTAACGCACTGCCTTCAGATCCCGTTATAGCTAAGATTGTTTAGATCTGTCTTCTGTATCACATTCACCTTTAGACTGGTAAACTACTGCCTTCAGATCCTGTTATAGCTCAGATTGTTTAGATCTGTCTTCTGTATCACATTCACCTTTAGACTGATTAACTACTGCTTTCAGATCCTGTTATAGCTAAGATTGTTTAGATCTGTCTTCTGTATCACATTCACTTTTAAACTGGTAAACTATTGCCTTCAGATCCTGTTATAGCTAAGATTGTTTAGATCTGTCTTCTCTATCACATTCACCTTTAGACTGGTAAACTACTGCCTTCAGATCGTGTTATAGCTAAGATTGTTTAGATCTGTCTTCTGTAACACATTCACCTTTAGACTGGTATACTACTGCTTTCAGATCCTGTTATAGCTAAGATTGCTTAGATCTGTCTTCTGTATCACATTCACTTTTAGACTGGTAAACTACTGCCTTCAGATCCTGTTATAGCTAAGATTGTTTAGATCTGTCTTCTGTATCACATTCACCTTTAGACTGGTAAACTACTGCCTTCAGATCCTGTTATAGCTAAGATTGTTTAGATCTGTCTTCTGTATCACATTCACCTTTAGACTGGTAAACTACTGCCTTCAGATCCTGTTATAGCTAAGATTGTTTAGATCTGTCTTATGTATCACATTCACCTTTAGACTGGTAAACTACTGCCTTCAGATCCTGTTATAGCTAAGATTGTTTAGATCTGTCTTCTGTATCACATTCACCTTTAGACTGGTTAACTACTGCCTTCAGATCCTGTTATAGCTAAGATTGTTGAGATCTGTCTTATGTATCACATTCACCTTTAGACTGGTAAACTACTGCCTTCAGATCCTGTTATAGCTAAGATTGTTTAGATCTGTCTTCTGTATCACATTCACCTTTAGACTGGTAAACTACTGCCTTCAGATCCTGTTATAGCTAAGATTGTTTAGATCTGTCCTCTGTAACACATTCACCTTTAGACTGGTAAACTACTGCCTTCAGATCCTGTTATAGCTAAGATTGTTTAGATCTGTCTTATGTATCACATTCACTTAGAATGGTAAACTACTGCCTTCAGATCCTGTTATAGCTAAGATTGTTTAGATCTGTCTTCTGTATCACATTCACTTTTAGACTGGTAAACTACTGCCTTCAGATCCTGTTATAGCTAAAATTGTTTAGATCTGTCTTCTGTAACACATTCACCTTTAGACTGATAAACTACTGCCTTCAGATCCTGTTATAGCTAAGATTGTTTAGATCTGTCTTCTGTATCACATTCACTTTTAGACTGGTAAACTACTGCCTTCAGATCCTGTTATAGCTAAGATTGTTTAGATCTGTCTTCTGTATCACATTCACCTTTAGACTGATAAACTACTGCCTTCAGATCCCGTTATAGCTAAGATTGTTTAGATCTGTCTTCTGTATCACATTCACCTTTAGACTGGTAAACTACTGCCTTCAGATCCTGTTATAGCTCAGATTGTTTAGGTCTTCTGTATCACATTCACCTTTAGATTGGTAAACTACTGCCTTCAGATCCTGTTACAGCTAAGATTGTTTAGATCTGTCTTCTGTAACACATTCACCTTTAGACTGATAAACTACTGCCTTCAGATCCTGTTATAGCTAAGATTGTTTAGATAAATCTGTCTTCTGTATCACATTCACCTTTAGACTGGTAAACTACTGCCTTCAGATCCTGTTATAGCTAAGATTGTTTAGATCTGTCTTATGTATCACATTCACTTTTAGACTGGTAAACTACTGCCTTCAGATCCTGTTATAGCTAAGATTGTTTAGATCTGTCTTCTGTATCACATTCACCTTTAGACTGGTAAACTACTGCCTTCAGATCCTGTTATAGCTAAGATTGTTTAGATCTGTCTTCTGTAACACATTCACCTTCAGACTGATAAACTACTGCCTTCAGATCCTGTTATAGCTAAGATTGTTTAGATAAATCTGTCTTCTGTATCACATTCACCTTTAGACTGGTAAACTACTGCCTTCAGATCCTGTTATAGCTATGATTGTTTAGATCTGTCTTCTATTTCACATTCACCTTTAGACTGATAACCTACTGCCTTCAGATCCTGTTATAGCTAAGATTGTTTAGATAGATCTGTCTTCTGTATCACATTCACTTTTAGACTGATAAACTACTGCCTTCAGATCCTGTTATAGCTAAGATTGTTTAGATCTGTCTTCTGTAACACATTCACCTTTAGACTGGTAAACTACTGCCTTCAGATCCTGTTATAGCTAAGATTGTTTAGATCTGTCTTCTGTAACACATTCACCTTTAGACTGATAAACTACTGCCTTCAGATCCTGTTATAGCTAAGATTGTTTAGATCTGTCTTCTGTAACACATTCACCTTTAGACTGATAAACTACTGCCTTCAGATCCTGTTATAGCTAAGATTGTTTAGATCTGTCTTCTGTAACACATTAACCTTTAGACTGATAAACTACTGCCTTCAGATCCTGTTATAGTTAAGATTGTTTAGATCTGTCTTCTGTATCACATTCACCTTTAGACTGATAAACTACTGCTTTCAGATCCTGTTATAGCTAAGATTGTTTAGATCTGTCTTCTGTATCACATTCACCTTTAGACTGATAAACTACTGCCTTCAGATCCTGTTATAGCTAAGATTGTTTAGATCTGTCTTCTGTATCACATTCACCTTTAGACTGATAAACTACTGCCTTCAGATCCTGTTATAGCTAAGATTGTTTAGATCTGTCTTCTGTATCACATTCACCTTTAGACTGATAACCTATTGCCTTCAGATCCTGTTATAGCTAAGATTGTTTAGATAGATCTGTCTTCTGTATCACATTCACTTTTAGACTGGTAAACTACTGCCTTCAGATCCTGTTATAGCTAAGATTGTTTAGATCTGTCTTCTCTATCACATTCACTTTTAGACTGGTAAACTACTGCCTTCAGATCCCGTTATAGCTAAGATTGTTTAGATCTGTCTTCTGTAACACATTCACCTTTAGACTGGTAAACTACTGCCTTCAGATCCTGTTATAGCTCAGATTGTTTAGATAGATCTGTCTTCTGTATCACATTCACTTTTAGACTGGTAAACTACTGCCTTCAGATCCTGTTATAGCTAAGATTGTTTAGATCTGTCTTCTGTATCACATTCACCTTTAGACTGGTAAACTACTGCCTTCAGATCCTGTTATAGCTAAGATTGTTTAGATAAATCTGTCTTCTCTATCACATTCACCTTTAGACTGGTAACGCACTGCCTTCAGATCCCGTTATAGCTAAGATTGTTTAGATCTGTCTTCTGTATCACATTCACCTTTAGACTGGTAAACTACTGCCTTCAGATCCTGTTATAGCTCAGATTGTTTAGATCTGTCTTCTGTATCACATTCACCTTTAGACTGATTAACTACTGCTTTCAGATCCTGTTATAGCTAAGATTGTTTAGATCTGTCTTCTGTATCACATTCACTTTTAAACTGGTAAACTATTGCCTTCAGATCCTGTTATAGCTAAGATTGTTTAGATCTGTCTTCTGTATCACATTCACCTTTAGACTGGTAAACTACTGCCTTCAGATCGTGTTATAGCTAAGATTGTTTAGATCTGTCTTCTGTAACACATTCACCTTTAGACTGGTAAACTACTGCTTTCAGATCCTGTTATAGCTAAGATTGCTTAGATCTGTCTTCTGTATCACATTCACTTTTAGACTGGTAAACTACTGCCTTCAGATCCTGTTATAGCTAAGATTGTTTAGATCTGTCTTCTGTATCACATTCACCTTTAGACTGGTAAACTACTGCCTTCAGATCCTGTTATAGCTAAGATTGTTTAGATCTGTCTTCTGTATCACATTCACCTTTAGACTGGTAAACTACTGCCTTCAGATCCTGTTATAGCTCAGATTGTTTAGATCTGTCTTCTGTATCACATTCACCTTTAGACTGATTAACTACTGCTTTCAGATCCTGTTATAGCTAAGATTGTTTAGATCTGTCTTCTGTATCTCATTCACTTTTAAACTGGTAAACTATTGCCTTCAGATCCTGTTATAGCTAAGATTGTTTAGATCTGTCTTCTGTATCACATTCACCTTTAGACTGGTAAACTACTGCCTTCAGATCGTGTTATAGCTAAGATTGTTTAGATCTGTCTTCTGTAACACATTCACCTTTAGACTGGTAAACTACTGCTTTCAGATCCTGTTATAGCTAAGATTGCTTAGATCTGTCTTCTGTATCACATTCACTTTTAGACTGGTAAACTACTGCCTTCAGATCCTGTTATAGCTAAGATTGTTTAGATCTGTCTTCTGTATCACATTCACCTTTAGACTGGTAAACTACTGCCTTCAGATCCTGTTATAGCTAAGATTGTTTAGATCTGTCTTCTGTATCACATTCACCTTTAGACTGGTAAACTACTGCCTTCAGATCCTGTTATAGCTCAGATTGTTTAGATCTGTCTTCTGTATCACATTCACCTTTAGACTGATTAACTACTGCTTTCAGATCCTGTTATAGCTAAGATTGTTTAGATCTGTCTTCTGTATCACATTCACTTTTAAACTGGTAAACTATTGCCTTCAGATCCTGTTATAGCTAAGATTGTTTAGATCTGTCTTCTGTATCACATTCACCTTTAGACTGGTAAACTACTGCCTTCAGATCGTGTTATAGCTAAGATTGTTTAGATCTGTCTTCTGTAACACATTCACCTTTAGACTGGTAAACTACTGCTTTCAGATCCTGTTATAGCTAAGATTGCTTAGATCTGTCTTCTGTATCACATTCACTTTTAGACTGGTAAACTACTGCCTTCAGATCCTGTTATAGCTAAGATTGTTTAGATCTGTCTTCTGTATCACATTCACCTTTAGACTGGTAAACTACTGCCTTCAGATCCTGTTATAGCTAAGATTGTTTAGATCTGTCTTCTGTATCACATTCACCTTTAGACTGGTAAACTACTGCCTTCAGATCCTGTTATAGCTAAGATTGTTTAGATCTGTCTTCTGTATCACATTCACCTTTAGACTGGTAATCTGCTGTCTTGAGATCCTGTTATAGCTAAGATTGTTTAGATCTGTCTTATATATCACATTCACCTTTAGACTGGTAAACTACTGCCTTCAGATCCTGTTATAGCTAAGATTGTTTAGATCTGTCTTCTGTATCACATTCACCTTTAGACTGGTAAACTACTGCCTTCAGATCCTGTTATAGCTAAGATTGTTTAGATCTGTCCTCTGTAACACATTCACCTTTAGACTGGTAAACTACTGCCTTCAGATCCTGTTATAGCTAAGATTGTTTAGATCTGTCTTATGTATCACATTCACTTAGAATGGTAAACTACTGCCTTCAGATCCTGTTATAGCTAAGATTGTTTAGATCTGTCTTCTGTATCACATTCACTTTTAGACTGGTAAACTACTGCCTTCAGATCCTGTTATAGCTAAAATTGTTTAGATCTGTCTTCTGTAACACATTCACCTTTAGACTGATAAACTACTGCCTTCAGATCCCGTTATAGCTAAGATTGTTTAGATCTGTCTTCTGTATCACATTCACTTTTAGACTGGTAAACTACTGCCTTCAGATCCTGTTATAGCTAAGATTGTTTAGATCTGTCTTCTGTATCACATTCACCTTTAGACTGATAAACTACTGCCTTCAGATCCCGTTATAGCTAAGATTGTTTAGATCTGTCTTCTGTATCACATTCACCTTTAGACTGGTAAACTACTGCCTTCAGATCCTGTTATAGCTCAGATTGTTTAGGTCTTCTGTATCACATTCACCTTTAGACTGGTAAACTACTGCCTTCAGATCCTGTTATAGCTAAGATTGTTTAGATCTGTCTTCTGTAACACATTCACCTTTAGACTGATAAACTACTGCCTTCAGATCCTGTTATAGCTAAGATTGTTTAGATAAATCTGTCTTCTGTATCACATTCACCTTTAGACTGGTAAACTACTGCCTTCAGATCCTGTTATTGCTAAGATTGTTTAGATCTGTCTTATGTATCACATTCACTTTTAGACTGGTAAACTACTGCCTTCAGATCCTGTTATAGCTAAGATTGTTTAGATCTGTCTTCTGTATCACATTCACCTTTAGACTGGTAAACTACTGCCTTCAGATCCTGTTATAGCTAAGATTGTTTAGATAAATCTGTCTTCTGTATCACATTCACCTTTAGACTGGAAAACTACTGCCTTCAGATCTTGTTATAGCTATGATTGTTTAGATCTGTCTTCTGTTTCACATTCACCTTTAGACTGATAACCTACTGCCTTCAGATCCTGTTATAGCTAAGATTGTTTAGATAAATCTGTCTTCTCTATCACATTCACCTTTAGACTGATAACACACTGCCTTCAGATCCCGTTATAGCTAAGATTGTTTAGATCTGTCTTCTGTATCACATTCACCTTTAGACTGGTAAACTACTGCCTTCAGATCCTGTTATAGCTCAGATTGTTTAGATCTGTCTTCTGTATCACATTCACCTTTAGACTGATTAACTACTGCTTTCAGATCCTGTTATAGCTAAGATTGTTTAGATCTGTCTTCTGTATCACATTCACTTTTAAACTGGTAAACTATTGCCTTCAGATCCTGTTATAGCTAAGATTGTTTAGATCTGTCTTCTGTATCACATTCACCTTTAGACTGGTAAACTACTGCCTTCAGATCGTGTTATAGCTAAGATTGTTTAGATCTGTCTTCTGTAACACATTCACCTTTAGACTGGTAAACTACTGCTTTCAGATCCTGTTATAGCTAAGATTGCTTAGATCTGTCTTCTGTATCACATTCACTTTTAGACTGGTAAACTACTGCCTTCAGATCCTGTTATAGCTAAGATTGTTTAGATCTGTCTTCTGTATCACATTCACCTTTAGACTGGTAAACTACTGCCTTCAGATCCTGTTATAGCTAAGATTGTTTAGATCTGTCTTCTGTATCACATTCACCTTTAGACTGGTAAACTACTGCCTTCAGATCCTGTTATAGCTCAGATTGTTTAGATCTGTCTTCTGTATCACATTCACCTTTAGACTGATTAACTACTGCTTTCAGATCCTGTTATAGCTAAGATTGTTTAGATCTGTCTTCTGTATCACATTCACTTTTAAACTGGTAAACTATTGCCTTCAGATCCTGTTATAGCTAAGATTGTTTAGATCTGTCTTCTGTATCACATTCACCTTTAGACTGGTAAACTACTGCCTTCAGATCGTGTTATAGCTAAGATTGTTTAGATCTGTCTTCTGTAACACATTCACCTTTAGACTGGTAAACTACTGCTTTCAGATCCTGTTATAGCTAAGATTGTTTAGATCTGTCTTCTGTATCACATTCACTTTTAGACTGGTAAACTACTGCCTTCAGATCCTGTTATAGCTAAGATTGTTTAGATCTGTCTTCTGTATCACATTCACCTTTAGACTGGTAAACTACTGCCTTCAGATCCTGTTATAGCTAAGATTGTTTAGATCTGTCTTCTGTAACACATTCACCTTTAGACTGATAAACTACTGCCTTCAGATCCTGTTATAGCTAAGATTGTTTAGATCTGTCTTCTGTAACACATTCACCTTTAGACTGATAAACTACTGCCTTCAGATCCTGTTATAGTTAAGATTGTTTAGATCTGTCTTCTGTATCACATTCACCTTTAGACTGATAAACTACTGCTTTCAGATCCTGTTATAGCTAAGATTGTTTAGATCTGTCTTCTGTATCACATTCACCTTTAGACTGATAAACTACTGCCTTCAGATCCTGTTATAGCTAAGATTGTTTAGATCTGTCTTCTGTATCACATTCACCTTTAGACTGGAAAACTACTGCCTTCAGATCCTGTTATAGCTATGATTGTTTAGATCTGTCTTCTGTTTCACATTCACCTTTAGACTGATAACCTACTGCCTTCAGATCCTGTTATAGCTAAGATTGTTTAGATAAATCTGTCTTCTCTATCACATTCACCTTTAGACTGATAACACACTGCCTTCAGATCCCGTTATAGCTAAGATTGTTTAGATCTGTCTTCTGTATCACATTCACCTTTAGACTGGTAAACTACTGCCTTCAGATCCTGTTATAGCTCAGATTGTTTAGATCTGTCTTCTGTATCACATTCACCTTTAGACTGATTAACTACTGCTTTCAGATCCTGTTATAGCTAAGATTGTTTAGATCTGTCTTCTGTATCACATTCACTTTTAAACTGGTAAACTATTGCCTTCAGATCCTGTTATAGCTAAGATTGTTTAGATCTGTCTTCTATATCACATTCACCTTTAGACTGGTAAACTACTGCCTTCAGATCGTGTTATAGCTAAGATTGTTTAGATCTGTCTTCTGTAACACATTCACCTTTAGACTGGTAAACTACTGCTTTCAGATCCTGTTATAGCTAAGATTGCTTAGATCTGTCTTCTGTATCACATTCACTTTTAGACTGGTAAACTACTGCCTTCAGATCCTGTTATAGCTAAGATTGTTTAGATCTGTCTTCTGTATCACATTCACCTTTAGACTGGTAAACTACTGCCTTCAGATCCTGTTATAGCTAAGATTGTTTAGATCTGTCTTCTGTATCACATTCACCTTTAGACTGGTAAACTACTGCCTTCAGATCCTGTTATAGCTCAGATTGTTTAGATCTGTCTTCTGTATCACATTCACCTTTAGACTGATTAACTACTGCTTTCAGATCCTGTTATAGCTAAGATTGTTTAGATCTGTCTTCTGTATCACATTCACTTTTAAACTGGTAAACTATTGCCTTCAGATCCTGTTATAGCTAAGATTGTTTAGATCTGTCTTCTGTATCACATTCACCTTTAGACTGGTAAACTACTGCCTTCAGATCGTGTTATAGCTAAGATTGTTTAGATCTGTCTTCTGTAACACATTCACCTTTAGACTGGTAAACTACTGCTTTCAGATCCTGTTATAGCTAAGATTGCTTAGATCTGTCTTCTGTATCACATTCACTTTTAGACTGGTAAACTACTGTCTTCAGATCCTGTTATAGCTAAGATTGTTTAGATCTGTCTTCTGTATCACATTCACCTTTAGACTGGTAAACTACTGCCTTCAGATCCTGTTATAGCTAAGATTGTTTAGATCTGTCTTCTGTATCACATTCACCTTTAGACTGGTAAACTACTGCCTTCAGATCCTGTTATAGCTAAGATTGTTTAGATCTGTCTTCTGTATCACATTCACCTTTAGACTGGTAAACTACTGCCTTCAGATCCTGTTATAGCTAAGATTGTTGAGATCTGTCTTATGTATCACATTCACCTTTAGACTGGTAAACTACTGCCTTCAGATCCTGTTATAGCTAAGATTGTTTAGATCTGTCTTCTGTATCACATTCACCTTTAGACTGGTAAACTACTGCCTTCAGATCCTGTTATAGCTAAGATTGTTTAGATCTGTCCTCTGTAACACATTCACCTTTAGACTGGTAAACTACTGCCTTCAGATCCTGTTATAGCTAAGATTGTTTAGATCTGTCTTATGTATCACATTCACTTAGAATGGTAAACTACTGCCTTCAGATCCTGTTATAGCTAAGATTGTTTAGATCTGTCTTCTGTATCACATTCACTTTTAGACTGGTAAACTACTGCCTTCAGATCCTGTTATAGCTAAAATTGTTTAGATCTGTCTTCTGTAACACATTCACCTTTAGACTGATAAACTACTGCCTTCAGATCCCGTTATAGCTAAGATTGTTTAGATCTGTCTTCTGTATCACATTCACTTTTAGACTGGTAAACTACTGCCTTCAGATCCTGTTATAGCTAAGATTGTTTAGATCTGTCTTCTGTATCACATTCACCTTTAGACTGATAAACTACTGCCTTCAGATCCCGTTATAGCTAAGATTGTTTAGATCTGTCTTCTGTATCACATTCACCTTTAGACTGGTAAACTACTGCCTTCAGATCCTGTTATAGCTCAGATTGTTTAGGTCTTCTGTATCACATTCACCTTTAGACTGGTAAACTACTGCCTTCAGATCCTGTTATAGCTAAGATTGTTTAGATCTGTCTTCTGTAACACATTCACCTTTAGACTGATAAACTACTGCCTTCAGATCCTGTTATAGCTAAGATTGTTTAGATAAATCTGTCTTCTGTATCACATTCACCTTTAGACTGGTAAACTACTGCCTTCAGATCCTGTTATAGCTAAGATTGTATAGATCTGTCTTATGTATCACATTCACTTTTAGACTGGTAAACTACTGCCTTCAGATCCTGTTATAGCTAAGATTGTTTAGATATGTCTTCTGTATCACATTCACCTTTAGACTGGTAAACTACTGCCTTCAGATCCTGTTATAGCTAAGATTGTTTAGATCTGTCTTCTGTAACACATTCACCTTTAGACTGATAAACTACTGCCTTCAGATCCTGTTATAGCTAAGATTGTTTAGATAAATCTGTCTTCTGTATCACATTCACCTTTAGACTGGTAAACTACTGCCTTCAGATCCTGTTATAGCTATGATTGTTTAGATCTGTCTTCTGTTTCACATTCACCTTTAGACTGATAACCTACTGCCTTCAGATCCTGTTATAGCTAAGATTGTTTAGATAGATCTGTCTTCTGTATCACATTCACTTTTAGACTGATAAACTACTGCCTTCAGATCCTGTTATAGCTAAGATTGTTTAGATCTGTCTTCTGTAACACATTCACCTTTAGACTGGTAAACTACTGCCTTCAGATCCTGTTATAGCTAAGATTGTTTAGATCTGTCTTCTGTAACACATTCACCTTTAGACTGATAAACTACTGCCTTCAGATCCTGTTATAGCTAAGATTGTTTAGATCTGTCTTCTGTAACACATTCACCTTTAGACTGATAAACTACTGCCTTCAGATCCTGTTATAGCTAAGATTGTTTAGATCTGTCTTCTGTAACACATTCACCTTTAGACTGATAAACTACTGCCTTCAGATCCTGTTATAGTTAAGATTGTTTAGATCTGTCTTCTGTATCACATTCACCTTTAGACTGATAAACTACTGCTTTCAGATCCTGTTATAGCTAAGATTGTTTAGATCTGTCTTCTGTATCACATTCACCTTTAGACTGATAAACTACTGCCTTCAGATCCTGTTATAGCTAAGATTGTTTAGATCTGTCTTCTGTATCACATTCACCTTTAGACTGATAAACTACTGCCTTCAGATCCTGTTATAGCTAAGATTGTTTAGATCTGTCTTCTGTAACACATTCACCTTTAGACTGGTAAACTACTGCCTTCAGATCCTGTTATAGCTAAGATTGTTTAGATCTGTCTTCTGTTTCACATTCACCTTTAGACTGATAAACTACTGCCTTCAGATCCTGTTATAGCTAAGATTGTTTAGATCTGTCTTCTGTAACACATTCACCTTTAGACTGATAAACTACTGCCTTCAGATCCTGTTATAGCTAAGATTGTTTAGATCTGTCTTCTGTATCACATTCACCTTTAGACTGGTAAACTACTGCCTTCAGATCCTGTTATAGCTAAGATTGTTTAGATCTGTCTTCTGTATCACATTCACCTTTAGACTGGTAAACTACTGCCTTCAGATCCTGTTATAGCTAAGATTGTTTAGATCTGTCTTCTGTATCACATTCACCTTTAGACTGGTAATCTGCTGTCTTGAGATCCTGTTATAGCTAAGATTGTTTAGATCTGTCATATATCACATTCACCTTTAGACTGGTAAACTACTGCCTTCAGATCCTGTTATAGCTAAGATTGTTTAGATCTGTCTTCTGTATCACATTCACCTTTAGACTGGTAAACTACTGCCTTCAGATCCTGTTATAGCTAAGATTGTTTAGATCTGTCTTCTGTATCACATTCACCTTTAGACTGGTAAACTACTGCCTTCAGATCCTGTTATAGCTAAGATTGTTGAGATCTGTCTTATGTATCACATTCACCTTTAGACTGGTAAACTACTGCCTTCAGATCCTGTTATAGCTAAGATTGTTTAGATCTGTCTTCTGTATCACATTCACCTTTAGACTGGTAAACTACTGCCTTCAGATCCTGTTATAGCTAAGATTGTTTAGATCTGTCCTCTGTAACACATTCACCTTTAGACTGGTAAACTACTGCCTTCAGATCCTGTTATAGCTAAGATTGTTTAGATCTGTCTTATGTATCACATTCACTTAGAATGGTAAACTACTCCCTTCAGATCCTGTTATAGCTAAGATTGTTTAGATCTGTCTTCTGTATCACATTCACTTTTAGACTGGTAAACTACTGCCTTCAGATCCTGTTATAGCTAAAATTGTTTAGATCTGTCTTCTGTAACACATTCACCTTTAGACTGATAAACTACTGCCTTCAGATCCCGTTATAGCTAAGATTGTTTAGATCTGTCTTCTGTATCACATTCACTTTTAGACTGGTAAACTACTGCCTTCAGATCCTGTTATAGCTAAGATTGTTTAGATCTGTCTGCTGTATCACATTCACCTTTAGACTGATAAACTACTGCCTTCAGATCCCGTTATAGCTAAGATTGTTTAGATCTGTCTTCTGTATCACATTCACCTTTAGACTGGTAAACTACTGCCTTCAGATCCTGTTATAGCTCAGATTGTTTAGGTCTTCTGTATCACATTCACCTTTAGACTGGTAAACTACTGCCTTCAGATCCTGTTATAGCTAAGATTGTTTAGATCTGTCTTCTGTAACACATTCACCTTTAGACTGATAAACTACTGCCTTCAGATCCTGTTATAGCTAAGATTGTTTAGATAAATCTGTCTTCTGTATCACATTCACCTTTAGACTGGTAAACTACTGCCTTCAGATCCTGTTATAGCTAAGATTGTTTAGATCTGTCTTATGTATCACATTCACTTTTAGACTGATAAACTACTGCCTTCAGATCCTGTTATAGCTAAGATTGTTTAGATCTGTCTTCTGTATCACATTCACCTTTAGACTGGTAAACTACTGCCTTCAGATCCTGTTATAGCTAAGATTGTTTAGATCTGTCTTCTGTAACACATTCACCTTTAGACTGATAAACTACTGCCTTCAGATCCTGTTATAGCTAAGATTGTTTAGATAAATCTGTCTTCTGTATCACATTCACCTTTAGACTGGTAAACTACTGCCTTGAGATCCTGTTATAGCTAAGATTGTTTAGATCTGTCATATATCACATTCACCTTTAGACTGGTAAACTACTGCCTTCAGATCCTGTTATAGCTAAGATTGTTTAGATCTGTCTTCTGTATCACATTCACCTTTAGACTGGTAAACTACTGCCTTCAGATCCTGTTATAGCTAAGATTGTTTAGATCTGTCTTCTGTATCACATTCACCTTTAGACTGGTAAACTACTGCCTTCAGATCCTGTTATAGCTAAGATTGTTGAGATCTGTCTTATGTATCACATTCACCTTTAGACTGGTAAACTACTGCCTTCAGATCCTGTTATAGCTAAGATTGTTTAGATCTGTCTTCTGTATCACATTCACCTTTAGACTGGTAAACTACTGCCTTCAGATCCTGTTATAGCTAAGATTGTTTAGATCTGTCCTCTGTAACACATTCACCTTTAGACTGGTAAACTACTGCCTTCAGATCCTGTTATAGCTAAGATTGTTTAGATCTGTCTTATGTATCACATTCACTTAGAATGGTAAACTACTCCCTTCAGATCCTGTTATAGCTAAGATTGTTTAGATCTGTCTTCTGTATCACATTCACTTTTAGACTGGTAAACTACTGCCTTCAGATCCTGTTATAGCTAAAATTGTTTAGATCTGTCTTCTGTAACACATTCACCTTTAGACTGATAAACTACTGCCTTCAGATCCCGTTATAGCTAAGATTGTTTAGATCTGTCTTCTGTATCACATTCACTTTTAGACTGGTAAACTACTGCCTTCAGATCCTGTTATAGCTAAGATTGTTTAGATCTGTCTGCTGTATCACATTCACCTTTAGACTGATAAACTACTGCCTTCAGATCCCGTTATAGCTAAGATTGTTTAGATCTGTCTTCTGTATCACATTCACCTTTAGACTGGTAAACTACTGCCTTCAGATCCTGTTATAGCTCAGATTGTTTAGGTCTTCTGTATCACATTCACCTTTAGACTGGTAAACTACTGCCTTCAGATCCTGTTATAGCTAAGATTGTTTAGATCTGTCTTCTGTAACACATTCACCTTTAGACTGATAAACTACTGCCTTCAGATCCTGTTATAGCTAAGATTGTTTAGATAAATCTGTCTTCTGTATCACATTCACCTTTAGACTGGTAAACTACTGCCTTCAGATCCTGTTATAGCTAAGATTGTTTAGATCTGTCTTATGTATCACATTCACTTTTAGACTGATAAACTACTGCCTTCAGATCCTGTTATAGCTAAGATTGTTTAGATCTGTCTTTTGTATCACATTCACCTTTAGACTGGTAAACTACTGCCTTCAGATCCTGTTATAGCTAAGATTGTTTAGATCTGTCTTCTGTAACACATTCACCTTTAGACTGATAAACTACTGCCTTCAGATCCTGTTATAGCTAAGATTGTTTAGATAAATCTGTCTTCTGTATCACATTCACCTTTAGACTGGTAAACTACTGCCTTCAGATCCTGTTATAGCTATGATTGTTTAGATCTGTCTTCTGTTTCACATTCACCTTTAGACTGATAACCTACTGCCTTCAGATCCTGTTATAGCTAAGATTGTTTAGATAGATCTGTCTTCTGTATCACATTCACTTTTAGACTGATAAACTACTGCCTTCAGATCCTGTTATAGCTAAGATTGTTTAGATCTGTCTTCTGTAACACATTCACCTTTAGACTGGTAAACTACTGCCTTCAGATCCTGTTATAGCTAAGATTGTTTAGATCTGTCTTCTGTAACACATTCACCTTTAGACTGATAAACTACTGCCTTCAGATCCTGTTATAGCTAAGATTGTTTAGATCTGTCTTCTGTAACACATTCACCTTTAGACTGATAAACTACTGCCTTCAGATCCTGTTATAGCTAAGATTGTTTAGATCTGTCTTCTGTAACACATTCACCTTTAGACTGATAAACTACTGCCTTCAGATCCTGTTATAGTTAAGATTGTTTAGATCTGTCTTCTGTATCACATTCACCTTTAGACTGATAAACTACTGCTTTCAGATCCTGTTATAGCTAAGATTGTTTAGATCTGTCTTCTGTATCACATTCACCTTTAGACTGATAAACTACTGCCTTCAGATCCTGTTATAGCTAAGATTGTTTAGATCTGTCTTCTGTATCACATTCACCTTTAGACTGATAAACTACTGCCTTCAGATCCTGTTATAGCTAAGATTGTTTAGATCTGTCTTCTGTAACACATTCACCTTTAGACTGGTAAACTACTGCCTTCAGATCCTGTTATAGCTAAGATTGTTTAGATCTGTCTTCTGTATCACATTCACCTTTAGACTGATAAACTACTGCCTTCAGATCCTGTTATAGCTAAGATTGTTTAGATCTGTCTTCTGTTTCACATTCACCTTTAGACTGATAAACAACTGCCTTCAGATCCTGTTATAGCTAAGATTGTTTAGATCTGTCTTCTGTAACACATTCACCTTTAGACTGATAAACTACTGCCTTCAGATCCTGTTATAGCTAAGATTGTTTAGATAAATCTGTCTTCTGTATCACATTCAAATTTAGACTGGTAAACTACTGCCTTCAGATCCTGTTATAGCTAAGATTGTTTAGATCTGCCTTCTGTTTCACATTCACCTTTAGACTGATAACCTACTGCCTTCAGATCCTGTTATAGCTAAGATTGTTTAGATAGATCTGTCTTCTGTATCACATTCACTTTTAGACTGGTAAACTACTGCCTTCAGATCCTGTTATAGCTAAGATTGTTTAGATCTGTCTTCTGTAACACATTCACCTTTAGACTGGTAAACTACTGCCTTCAGATCCTGTTATAGCTAAGATTGTTTAGATCTGTCTTCTGTAACACATTCACCTTTAGACTGATAAACTACTGCCTTCAGATCCTGTTATAGCTAAGATTGTTTAGATCTGTCTTCTGTAACACATTCACCTTTAGACTGATAAACTACTGCCTTCAGATCCTGTTATAGCTAAGATTGTTTAGATCTGTCTTCTGTAACACATTCACCTTTAGACTGATAAACTACTGCCTTCAGAACCTGTTATAGCTAAGATTGTTTTGATCTGTCTTCTGTATCACATTCACCTTTAGACTGATAAACTACTGCTTTCAGATCCTGTTATAGCTAAGATTGTTTAGATCTGTCTTCTGTATCACATTCACCTTTAGACTGATAAACTACTGCCTTCAGATCCTGTTATAGCTAAGATTGTTTAGATCTGTCTTCTGTATCACATTCACCTTTAGACTGATAAACTACTGCCTTCAGATCGTGTTATAGCTAAGATTGTTTAGATCTGTCTTCTGTAACACATTCACCTTTAGACTGGTAAACTACTGCCTTCAGATCCTGTTATAGCTAAGATTGTTTAGATCTGTCTTCTGTATCACATTCACCTTTAGACTGATAAACTACTGCCTTTAGATCCTGTTATAGCTAAGATTGTTTAGATCTGTCTTCTGTATCACATTCACCTTTAGACTGGTAAACTACTGCCTTCAGATCCTGTTATAGCTAAGATTGTTTAGATCTGTCTTCTGTAACACATTCACCTTTAGACTGATAAACTACTGCCTTCAGATCCTGTTATAGCTAAGATTGTTTAGATAAATCTGTCTTCTGTATCACATTCACTTTTAGACTGGTAAACTACTGCCTTCAGATCCTGTTATAGCTAAGATTGTTTAGATCTGTCTTCTGTTTCACATTCACCTTTAGACTGATAACCTACTGCCTTCAGATCCTGTTATAGCTAAGATTGTTTAGATAGATCTGTCTTCTGTATCACATTCACTTTTAGACTGGTAAACTACTGCCTTCAGATCCTGTTATAGCTAAGATTGTTTAGATCTGTCTTCTGTAACACATTCACCTTTAGACTGGTAAACTACTGCCTTCAGATCCTGTTATAGCTAAGATTGTTTAGATCTGTCTTCTGTAACACATTCACCTTTAGACTGATAAACTACTGCCTTCAGATCCTGTTATAGCTAAGATTGTTTAGATCTGTCTTCTGTATCACATTCACTTTTAAACTGGTAAACTATTGCCTTCAGAACCTGTTATAGCTAAGATTGTTTAGATCTGTCTTCTGTAACACATTCACCTTTAGACTGGTAAACTACTGCCTTCAGGTCCTGTTATAGCTAAGATTGTTTAGATAGATCTGTCTTCTCTATCACATTCACTTTTAGACTGGTAAACTACTGCCTTCAGATCCCGTTATAGCTAAGATTGTTTAGATCTGTCTTCTGTAACACATTCACCTTTAGACTGGTAAACTACTGCCTTCAGATCCTGTTATAGCTAAGATTGTTTAGATAGATCTGTCTTCTGTATCACATTCACTTTTAGACTGGTAAACTACTGCCTTCAGATCCTGTTATAGCTAAGATTGTTTAGATCTGTCTTCTGTATCACATTCACCTTTAGACTGGTAAACTACTGCCTTCAGATCCTGTTATAGCTAAGATTGTTTAGATAAATCTGTCTTCTCTATCACATTCACCTTTAGACTGGTAACGCACTGCCTTCAGATCCCGTTATAGCTAAGATTGTTTAGATCTGTCTTCTGTATCACATTCACCTTTAGACTGGTAAACTACTGCCTTCAGATCCTGTTATAGCTCAGATTGTTTAGATCTGTCTTCTGTATCACATTCACCTTTAGACTGATTAACTACTGCTTTCAGATCCTGTTATAGCTAAGATTGTTTAGATCTGTCTTCTGTATCACATTCACTTTTAAACTGGTAAACTATTGCCTTCAGATCCTGTTATAGCTAAGATTGTTTAGATCTGTCTTCTGTATCACATTCACCTTTTGATTGGTAAACTACTGCCTTCAGATCGTGTTATAGCTAAGATTGTTTAGATCTGTCTTCTGTAACACATTCACCTTTAGACTGGTAAACTACTGCTTTCAGATCCTGTTATAGCTAAGATTGCTTAGATCTGTCTTCTGTATCACATTCACTTTTAGACTGGTAAACTACTGCCTTCAGATCCTGTTATAGCTAAGATTGTTTAGATCTGTCTTCTGTATCACATTCACCTTTAGACTGGTAAACTACTGCCTTCAGATCCTGTTATAGCTAAGATTGTTTAGATCTGTCTTCTGTATCACATTCACCTTTAGACTGGTAAACTACTGCCTTCAGATCCTGTTATAGCTAAGATTGTTTAGATCTGTCTTCTGTATCACATTCACCTTTAGACTGGTAATCTGCTGTCTTGAGATCCTGTTATAGCTAAGATTGTTTAGATCTGTCTTATATATCACATTCACCTTTAGACTGGTAAACTACTGCCTTCAGATCCTGTTATAGCTAAGATTGTTTAGATCTGTCTTCTGTATCACATTCACCTTTAGACTGGTAAACTACTGCCTTCAGATCCTGTTATAGCTAAGATTGTTTAGATCTGTCTTATGTATCACATTCACCTTTAGACTGGTAAACTACTGCCTTCAGATCCTGTTATAGCTAAGATTGTTTAGATCTGTCTTCTGTATCACATTCACCTTTAGACTGGTAAACTACTGCCTTCAGATCCTGTTATAGCTAAGATTGTTGAGATCTGTCTTATGTATCACATTCACCTTTAGACTGGTAAACTACTGCCTTCAGATCCTGTTATAGCTAAGATTGTTTAGATCTGTCTTCTGTATCACATTCACCTTTAGACTGGTAAACTACTGCCTTCAGATCCTGTTATAGCTAAGATTGTTTAGATCTGTCCTCTGTAACACATTCACCTTTAGACTGGTAAACTACTGCCTTCAGATCCTGTTATAGCTAAGATTGTTTAGATCTGTCTTATGTATCACATTCACTTAGAATGGTAAACTACTGCCTTCAGATCCTGTTATAGCTAAGATTGTTTAGATCTGTCTTCTGTATCACATTCACTTTTAGACTGGTAAACTACTGCCTTCAGATCCTGTTATAGCTAAAATTGTTTAGATCTGTCTTCTGTAACACATTCACCTTTAGACTGATAAACTACTGCCTTCAGATCCCGTTATAGCTAAGATTGTTTAGATCTGTCTTCTGTATCACATTCACTTTTAGACTGGTAAACTACTGCCTTCAGATCCTGTTATAGCTAAGATTGTTTAGATCTGTCTTCTGTATCACATTCACCTTTAGACTGATAAACTACTGCCTTCAGATCCCGTTATAGCTAAGATTGTTTAGATCTGTCTTCTGTATCACATTCACCTTTAGACTGGTAAACTACTGCCTTCAGATCCTGTTATAGCTCAGATTGTTTAGGTCTTCTGTATCACATTCACCTTTAGACTGGTAAACTACTGCCTTCAGATCCTGTTATAGCTAAGATTGTTTAGATCTGTCTTCTGTAACACATTCACCTTTAGACTGATAAACTACTGCCTTCAGATCCTGTTATAGCTAAGATTGTTTAGATAAATCTGTCTTCTGTATCACATTCACCTTTAGACTGGTAAACTACTGCCTTCAGATCCTGTTATAGCTATGATTGTTTAGATCTGTCTTCTGTTTCACATTCACCTTTAGACTGATAACCTACTGCCTTCAGATCCTGTTATAGCTAAGATTGTTTAGATAGATCTGTCTTCTGTATCACATTCACTTTTAGACTGATAAACTACTGCCTTCAGATCCTGTTATAGCTAAGATTGTTTAGATCTGTCTTCTGTAACACATTCACCTTTAGACTGGTAAACTACTGCCTTCAGATCCTGTTATAGCTAAGATTGTTTAGATCTGTCTTCTGTAACACATTCACCTTTAGACTGATAAACTACTGCCTTCAGATCCTGTTATAGCTAAGATTGTTTAGATCTGTCTTCTGTAACACATTCACCTTTAGACTGATAAACTACTGCCTTCAGATCCTGTTATAGCTAAGATTGTTTAGATCTGTCTTCTGTAACACATTCACCTTTAGACTGATAAACTACTGCCTTCAGATCCTGTTATAGTTAAGATTGTTTAGATCTGTCTTCTGTATCACATTCACCTTTAGACTGATAAACTACTGCTTTCAGATCCTGTTATAGCTAAGATTGTTTAGATCTGTCTTCTGTATCACATTCACCTTTAGACTGATAAACTACTGCCTTCAGATCCTGTTATAGCTAAGATTGTTTAGATCTGTCTTCTGTATCACATTCACCTTTAGACTGATAAACTACTGCCTTCAGATCCTGTTATAGCTAAGATTGTTTAGATCTGTCTTCTGTAACACATTCACCTTTAGACTGGTAAACTACTGCCTTCAGATCCTGTTATAGCTAAGATTGTTTAGATCTGTCTTCTGTATCACATTCACCTTTAGACTGATAAACTACTGCCTTCAGATCCTGTTATAGCTAAGATTGTTTAGATCTGTCTTCTGTTTCACATTCACCTTTAGACTGATAAACAACTGCCTTCAGATCCTGTTATAGCTAAGATTGTTTAGATCTGTCTTCTGTAACACATTCACCTTTAGACTGATAAACTACTGCCTTCAGATCCTGTTATAGCTAAGATTGTTTAGATAAATCTGTCTTCTGTATCACATTCAAATTTAGACTGGTAAACTACTGCCTTCAGATCCTGTTATAGCTAAGATTGTTTAGATCTGTCTTCTGTTTCACATTCACCTTTAGACTGATAACCTACTGCCTTCAGATCCTGTTATAGCTAAGATTGTTTAGATAGATCTGTCTTCTGTATCACATTCACTTTTAGACTGGTAAACTACTGCCTTCAGATCCTGTTATAGCTAAGATTGTTTAGATCTGTCTTCTGTAACACATTCACCTTTAGACTGGTAAACTACTGCCTTCAGATCCTGTTATAGCTAAGATTGTTTAGATCTGTCTTCTGTAACACATTCACCTTTAGACTGATAAACTACTGCCTTCAGATCCTGTTATAGCTAAGATTGTTTAGATCTGTCTTCTGTAACACATTCACCTTTAGACTGATAAACTACTGCCTTCAGATCCTGTTATAGCTAAGATTGTTTAGATCTGTCTTCTGTAACACATTCACCTTTAGACTGATAAACTACTGCCTTCAGAACCTGTTATAGCTAAGATTGTTTTGATCTGTCTTCTGTATCACATTCACCTTTAGACTGATAAACTACTGCTTTCAGATCCTGTTATAGCTAAGATTGTTTAGATCTGTCTTCTGTATCACATTCACCTTTAGACTGATAAACTACTGCCTTCAGATCCTGTTATAGCTAAGATTGTTTAGATCTGTCTTCTGTATCACATTCACCTTTAGACTGATAAACTACTGCCTTCAGATCGTGTTATAGCTAAGATTGTTTAGATCTGTCTTCTGTAACACATTCACCTTTAGACTGGTAAACTACTGCCTTCAGATCCTGTTATAGCTAAGATTGTTTAGATCTGTCTTCTGTATCACATTCACCTTTAGACTGATAAACTACTGCCTTTAGATCCTGTTATAGCTAAGATTGTTTAGATCTGTCTTCTGTATCACATTCACCTTTAGACTGGTAAACTACTGCCTTCAGATCCTGTTATAGCTAAGATTGTTTAGATCTGTCTTCTGTAACACATTCACCTTTAGACTGATAAACTACTGTCTTCAGATCCTGTTATAGCTAAGATTGTTTAGATAAATCTGTCTTCTGTATCACATTCACTTTTAGACTGGTAAACTACTGCCTTCAGATCCTGTTATAGCTAAGATTGTTTAGATCTGTCTTCTGTTTCACATTCACCTTTAGACTGATAACCTACTGCCTTCAGATCCTGTTATAGCTAAGATTGTTTAGATAGATCTGTCTTCTGTATCACATTCACTTTTAGACTGGTAAACTACTGCCTTCAGATCCTGTTATAGCTAAGATTGTTTAGATCTGTCTTCTGTAACACATTCACCTTTAGACTGGTAAACTACTGCCTTCAGATCCTGTTATAGCTAAGATTGTTTAGATCTGTCTTCTGTAACACATTCACCTTTAGACTGATAAACTACTGCCTTCAGATCCTGTTATAGCTAAGATTGTTTAGATCTGTCTTCTGTAACACATTCACCTTTAGACTGATAAACTACTGCCTTCAGATCCTGTTATAGCTAAGATTGTTTAGATCTGTCTTCTGTAACACATTCACCTTTAGACTGATAAACTACTGCCTTCAGAACCTGTTATAGCTAAGATTGTTTTGATCTGTCTTCTGTATCACATTCACCTTTAGACTGATAAACTACTGCTTTCAGATCCTGTTATAGCTAAGATTGTTTAGATCTGTCTTCTGTATCACATTCACCTTTAGACTGATAAACTACTGCCTTCAGATCCTGTTATAGCTAAGATTGTTTAGATCTGTCTTCTGTATCACATTCACCTTTAGACTGATAAACTACTGCCTTCAGATCGTGTTATAGCTAAGATTGTTTAGATCTGTCTTCTGTAACACATTCACCTTTAGACTGGTAAACTACTGCCTTCAGATCCTGTTATAGCTAAGATTGTTTAGATCTGTCTTCTGTATCACATTCACCTTTAGACTGATAAACTACTGCCTTTAGATCCTGTTATAGCTAAGATTGTTTAGATCTGTCTTCTGTATCACATTCACCTTTAGACTGGTAAACTACTGCCTTCAGATCCTGTTATAGCTAAGATTGTTTAGATCTGTCTTCTGTAACACATTCACCTTTAGACTGATAAACTACTGTCTTCAGATCCTGTTATAGCTAAGATTGTTTAGATAAATCTGTCTTCTGTATCACATTCACTTTTAGACTGGTAAACTACTGCCTTCAGATCCTGTTATAGCTAAGATTGTTTAGATCTGTCTTCTGTTTCACATTCACCTTTAGACTGATAACCTACTGCCTTCAGATCCTGTTATAGCTAAGATTGTTTAGATAGATCTGTCTTCTGTATCACATTCACTTTTAGACTGGTAAACTACTGCCTTCAGATCCTGTTATAGCTAAGATTGTTTAGATCTGTCTTCTGTAACACATTCACCTTTAGACTGGTAAACTACTGCCTTCAGATCCTGTTATAGCTAAGATTGTTTAGATCTGTCTTCTGTAACACATTCACCTTTAGACTGATAAACTACTGCCTTCAGATCCTGTTATAGCTAAGATTGTTTAGATCTGTCTTCTGTATCACATTCACTTTTAAACTGGTAAACTATTGCCTTCAGAACCTGTTATAGCTAAGATTGTTTAGATCTGTCTTCTGTAACACATTCACCTTTAGACTGGTAAACTACTGCCTTCAGGTCCTGTTATAGCTAAGATTGTTTAGATAGATCTGTCTTCTCTATCACATTCACTTTTAGACTGGTAAACTACTGCCTTCAGATCCCGTTATAGCTAAGATTGTTTAGATCTGTCTTCTGTAACACATTCACCTTTAGACTGGTAAACTACTGCCTTCAGATCCTGTTATAGCTAAGATTGTTTAGATAGATCTGTCTTCTGTATCACATTCACTTTTAGACTGGTAAACTACTGCCTTCAGATCCTGTTATAGCTAAGATTGTTTAGATCTGTCTTCTGTATCACATTCACCTTTAGACTGGTAAACTACTGCCTTCAGATCCTGTTATAGCTAAGATTGTTTAGATAAATCTGTCTTCTCTATCACATTCACCTTTAGACTGGTAACGCACTGCCTTCAGATCCCGTTATAGCTAAGATTGTTTAGATCTGTCTTCTGTATCACATTCACCTTTAGACTGGTAAACTACTGCCTTCAGATCCTGTTATAGCTCAGATTGTTTAGATCTGTCTTCTGTATCACATTCACCTTTAGACTGATTAACTACTGCTTTCAGATCCTGTTATAGCTAAGATTGTTTAGATCTGTCTTCTGTATCACATTCACTTTTAAACTGGTAAACTATTGCCTTCAGATCCTGTTATAGCTAAGATTGTTTAGATCTGTCTTCTGTATCACATTCACCTTTTGATTGGTAAACTACTGCCTTCAGATCGTGTTATAGCTAAGATTGTTTAGATCTGTCTTCTGTAACACATTCACCTTTAGACTGGTAAACTACTGCTTTCAGATCCTGTTATAGCTAAGATTGCTTAGATCTGTCTTCTGTATCACATTCACTTTTAGACTGGTAAACTACTGCCTTCAGATCCTGTTATAGCTAAGATTGTTTAGATCTGTCTTCTGTATCACATTCACCTTTAGACTGGTAAACTACTGCCTTCAGATCCTGTTATAGCTAAGATTGTTTAGATCTGTCTTCTGTATCACATTCACCTTTAGACTGGTAAACTACTGCCTTCAGATCCTGTTATAGCTAAGATTGTTTAGATCTGTCTTCTGTATCACATTCACCTTTAGACTGGTAATCTGCTGTCTTGAGATCCTGTTATAGCTAAGATTGTTTAGATCTGTCTTATATATCACATTCACCTTTAGACTGGTAAACTACTGCCTTCAGATCCTGTTATAGCTAAGATTGTTTAGATCTGTCTTCTGTATCACATTCACCTTTAGACTGGTAAACTACTGCCTTCAGATCCTGTTATAGCTAAGATTGTTTAGATCTGTCTTATGTATCACATTCACCTTTAGACTGGTAAACTACTGCCTTCAGATCCTGTTATAGCTAAGATTGTTTAGATCTGTCTTCTGTATCACATTCACCTTTAGACTGGTAAACTACTGCCTTCAGATCCTGTTATAGCTAAGATTGTTGAGATCTGTCTTATGTATCACATTCACCTTTAGACTGGTAAACTACTGCCTTCAGATCCTGTTATAGCTAAGATTGTTTAGATCTGTCTTCTGTATCACATTCACCTTTAGACTGGTAAACTACTGCCTTCAGATCCTGTTATAGCTAAGATTGTTTAGATCTGTCCTCTGTAACACATTCACCTTTAGACTGGTAAACTACTGCCTTCAGATCCTGTTATAGCTAAGATTGTTTAGATCTGTCTTATGTATCACATTCACTTAGAATGGTAAACTACTGCCTTCAGATCCTGTTATAGCTAAGATTGTTTAGATCTGTCTTCTGTATCACATTCACTTTTAGACTGGTAAACTACTGCCTTCAGATCCTGTTATAGCTAAAATTGTTTAGATCTGTCTTCTGTAACACATTCACCTTTAGACTGATAAACTACTGCCTTCAGATCCCGTTATAGCTAAGATTGTTTAGATCTGTCTTCTGTATCACATTCACTTTTAGACTGGTAAACTACTGCCTTCAGATCCTGTTATAGCTAAGATTGTTTAGATCTGTCTTCTGTATCACATTCACCTTTAGACTGATAAACTACTGCCTTCAGATCCCGTTATAGCTAAGATTGTTTAGATCTGTCTTCTGTATCACATTCACCTTTAGACTGGTAAACTACTGCCTTCAGATCCTGTTATAGCTCAGATTGTTTAGGTCTTCTGTATCACATTCACCTTTAGACTGGTAAACTACTGCCTTCAGATCCTGTTATAGCTAAGATTGTTTAGATCTGTCTTCTGTAACACATTCACCTTTAGACTGATAAACTACTGCCTTCAGATCCTGTTATAGCTAAGATTGTTTAGATAAATCTGTCTTCTGTATCACATTCACCTTTAGACTGGTAAACTACTGCCTTCAGATCCTGTTATAGCTAAGATTGTTTAGATCTGTCTTATGTATCACATTCACTTTTAGACTGGTAAACTACTGCCTTCAGATCCTGTTATAGCTAAGATTGTTTAGATCTGTCTTCTGTATCACATTCACCTTTAGACTGGTAAACTACTGCCTTCAGATCCTGTTATAGCTAAGATTGTTTAGATCTGTCTTCTGTAACACATTCACCTTTAGACTGATAAACTACTGCCTTCAGATCCTGTTATAGCTAAGATTGTTTAGATAAATCTGTCTTCTGTATCACATTCACCTTTAGACTGGTAAACTACTGCCTTCAGATCCTGTTATAGCTATGATTGTTTAGATCTGTCTTCTGTTTCACATTCACCTTTAGACTGATAACCTACTGCCTTCAGATCCTGTTATAGCTAAGATTGTTTAGATAGATCTGTCTTCTGTATCACATTCACTTTTAGACTGATAAACTACTGCCTTCAGATCCTGTTATAGCTAAGATTGTTTAGATCTGTCTTCTGTAACACATTCACCTTTAGACTGGTAAACTACTGCCTTCAGATCCTGTTATAGCTAAGATTGTTTAGATCTGTCTTCTGTAACACATTCACCTTTAGACTGATAAACTACTGCCTTCAGATCCTGTTATAGCTAAGATTGTTTAGATCTGTCTTCTGTAACACATTCACCTTTAGACTGATAAACTACTGCCTTCAGATCCTGTTATAGCTAAGATTGTTTAGATCTGTCTTCTGTAACACATTCACCTTTAGACTGATAAACTACTGCCTTCAGATCCTGTTATAGTTAAGATTGTTTAGATCTGTCTTCTGTATCACATTCACCTTTAGACTGATAAACTACTGCTTTCAGATCCTGTTATAGCTAAGATTGTTTAGATCTGTCTTCTGTATCACATTCACCTTTAGACTGATAAACTACTGCCTTCAGATCCTGTTATAGCTAAGATTGTTTAGATCTGTCTTCTGTATCACATTCACCTTTAGACTGATAAACTACTGCCTTCAGATCCTGTTATAGCTAAGATTGTTTAGATCTGTCTTCTGTAACACATTCACCTTTAGACTGGTAAACTACTGCCTTCAGATCCTGTTATAGCTAAGATTGTTTAGATCTGTCTTCTGTATCACATTCACCTTTAGACTGATAAACTACTGCCTTCAGATCCTGTTATAGCTAAGATTGTTTAGATCTGTCTTCTGTTTCACATTCACCTTTAGACTGATAAACTACTGCCTTCAGATCCTGTTATAGCTAAGATTGTTTAGATCTGTCTTCTGTAACACATTCACCTTTAGACTGATAAACTACTGCCTTCAGATCCTGTTATAGCTATGATTGTTTAGATCTGTCGTCTGTATCACATTCACCTTTAGACTGATAAACTACTGCCTTTAGATCCTGTTATAGCTAAGATTGTTTAGATCTGTCTTCTGTATCACATTCACCTTTAGACTGGTAAACTACTGCCTTCAGATCCTGTTATAGCTAAGATTGTTTAGATCTGTCTTCTGTAACACATTCACCTTTAGACTGATAAACTACTGCCTTCAGATCCTGTTATAGCTAAGATTGTTTAGATAAATCTGTCTTCTGTATCACATTCACCTTTAGACTGGTAAACTACTGCCTTCAGATCCTGTTATAGCTAAGATTGTTTAGATCTGTCTTCTGTTTCACATTCACCTTTAGACTGATAACCTACTGCCTTCAGATCCTGTTATAGCTAAGATTGTTTAGATAGATCTGTCTTCTGTATCACATTCACTTTTAGACTGGTAAACTACTGCCTTCAGATCCTGTTATAGCTAAGATTGTTTAGATCTGTCTTCTGTAACACATTCACCTTTAGACTGGTAAACTACTGCCTTCAGATCCTGTTATAGCTAAGATTGTTTAGATCTGTCTTCTGTAACACATTCACCTTTAGACTGATAAACTACTGCCTTCAGATCGTGTTATAGCTAAGATTGTTTAGATCTGTCTTCTGTAACACATTCACCTTTTGACTGATAAACTACTGCCTTCAGATCCTGTTATAGCTAAGATTGTTTAGATCTGTCTTCTGTAACACATTCACCTTTAGACTGATAAACTACTGCCTTCAGATCCTGTTATAGCTAAGATTGTTTAGATCTATCTTCTGTATCACATTCACCTTTAGACTGATAAACTACTGCTTTCAGATCCTGTTATAGCTAAGATTGTTTAGATCTGTCTTCTGTATCACATTCACCTTTAGACTGATAAACTACTGCCTTCAGATCCTGTTATAGCTAAGATTGTTTAGATCTGTCTTCTGTATCACATTCACCTTTAGACTGATAAACTACTGCCTTCAGATCCTGTTATAGCTAAGATTGTTTAGATCTGTCTTCTGTAACACATTCACCTTTAGACTGGTAAACTACTGCCTTCAGATCCTGTTATAGCTAAGATTGTTTAGATCTTTCTTCTGTATCACATTCACCTTTAGACTGATAAACTACTGCCTTCAGATCCTGTTATAGCTAAGATTGTTTAGATCTGTCTTCTGTATCACATTCACCTTTAGACTGATAAACTACTGCCTTCAGATCCTGTTATAGCTAAGATTGTTTAGATCTGTCTTCTGTAACACATTCACCTTTAGACTGGTAAACTACTGCCTTCAGATCCTGTTATAGCTAAGATTGTTTAGATCTGTCTTCTGTATCACATTCACCTTTAGACTGATAAACTACTGCCTTCAGATCCTGTTATAGCTAAGATTGTTTAGATCTGTCTTCTGTATCACATTCACTTTTAGACTGGTAATCTACTGCCTTCAGATCCTGTTATAGCTAAGATTGTTTAGATCTGTCTTCTGTATCACATTCACCTTTAGATTGGTAAACTACTGCCTTCAGATCCTGTTATAGCTAAGATTGTTTAGATAAATCTGTCTGCTGTATCACATTCACCTTTAGACTGGTAAACTACTGCCTTCAGATCCCGTTATAGCTAAGATTGTTTAGATCTGTCTTCTGTATCACCTTTACCTTTAGACTGATAACCTACTGCCTTCAGATCCTGTTATAGCTAAGATTGTTTAGATAGATCTGTCTTCTGTATCACATTCACTTGTAGACATCATTTGTATACATCATTGAAGATCTCACTGAGACAGTTAAGCTGTGTTTACTTTGTCAAAATCTCCCTACAAATGTGCTTTAAAACTTACCTGTGCACCAAGATGTTTGAAACTCAAGTTTGAAAGCCTAAGTAAATCATCAAGCACGTTTGATAGGTCCTTAAATATTTGAGTTTAATAGGTGTTTAGACATTCAAAGTGGTATTTGAAATGGATACACATGCAAAGTTTAAAGCAAATTTAAAGGACAATTCTTGACAGTGTACCTTTAGACGAAGAATTGAAATAGAGGTAGTATTTCTTAACTTGTAGCCTGACAGATAAAGTCTTTTAGTGACTCTGGGAAGGTTGGTTAGTCTCTACAGCTATTTTGAATTCTTCAACCTGTTGACTGCAGCGATATAAATGAAATATTAATGAAAATAGCGATAATCATGCATAGTCATAGTAATTACTGCATAATTTTTTTTTTAATAACGGAAGTGAAGTTAAAATTGCTTAAATGTGTTATAAAAGGAATTTCTTTTAATTTATTGAGAAAATTAACAGGTTACAACACTGTACTGGCTTATCAGCCAAGATAACATTTAAAACAGAGAAATGAAGATTTAATACTGGTAAATTTTAATAGAATACGTTACATTCAGAACGTGACAGATCACTAGAAGTTATTGTAGCACACATTAATTGATTAAAGATTTAATTAGTAATGTACCTTAGCTTCAGAAGGAAATACATTATTTGCAGTTTTACTGTTTCTTAAATTGCCTATTAGTTAATAATTACGAAAGTCATGCTTAAAATGGCTGATTCTACAAATTTTACAGTTATTGATTTTTACTTCAACAAATACATAGTTTAATCTGTATTTTAGTAGCCATTTCTCAAACTTATTACTTTGACAATTTAAAAAAATTTTTTTTTACCGAAGTTCTTAATTTAATTTTATTTCTTTAAACAGTGTTGATATTAGTCTTTCGGTAAGGAGAATGAACGAGTATTTGGTCATGCATTCAAGTTTTCCATTAAAAGATTTTAATCCAGTCTAGGAAATAAAGAAAAGATATTGTACAGAAAAAACAAATAAATTCTCTTTTATTTGTTATTGATTTCTTCTTCACATTCATTTTGTTTTAGCTAGTTTTTTTTAATGAAAATGTTAGTTGTTGAAGAAAATTTCATTTCTTTTTCTCATTTTTAAAAGGCCAATGAAATGAAATATCATTGTTTCTCAAATGAAATGTACAAAGAAAAAAAGAATTGCCCTAATATTTGTTATATTTACGTCTCAACAAAGAAAGAAAATCAAGTAGTTTTTTCAAGTTAACTAATACTATTTTACAGTCTACAGTTTAAATAACTGTAAGACAAAATATTGCTAAGACGTAAAATTGATGGTGATAATTTTATAAAAAAGAAAAAAAGGAAACAAAATCATTGATGCTAATTTTATGAAAAAGAAAAAAAAGAAAAAAAATTATATAAAAAAGAAGAAAAAAGGAAATGTAATTGTTGGTGCTAATTAAAAAGAAAAAAAATGAATAATAAAAAGAAGAAGAAAAAAAGGAAAGGAAATTGTCAGTGCTAATTTTATGTACAAAGTTGTACAGATTTTTATTAACATTTTATAATATTACTGCTGCATTTGACGTAAAACACCAACCAACCAAGCGACCAATCAATCAATCAATTTTTGCAGTTTTTATATGGTAATCTTGCCTCCGCCACCATTTTAATGTGTTTTTAAAGATATCGCTGAAAAGTTCAATTAATCTTATTTAGTCGTAAGACAACACTCTAAATGACTTCATACTGATGGTCAAGAGATTTTGATCTGTCCTTCTGTATCAGTTTAGTTATTCACTTCTCAAAGGTCAATATTCTTATTATTTATTTATGGTGTAAAGGTCATGTGTACTTATTCTATTTATTTATTTATGGTGTAAAGGTCAAGTGTACTTATTCTTATTATTTATTTATGAAGTAAAAGGCATGCGTACTTATTCTTCTTATTTATTTATAGTAGAAAGGTCATGTGTACTTCTTCTTATTATTTATTTATGGTATTAAGGTCATGTGTACTTATTATTTATTTATGGTATAAAGGTCATGTGTACTTATTCTTATTAATTATTTATGGTATAAAGGTCATGTGTACTTATTCTTATTATTTATTTATGATGTAAAGGGCATGTGTACTTATTCTTATTATTTATTTATGGTATAAAGGTCATGTGTACATATTATTATTATTTATTTATGGTGTAAAGGTCATGTGTACTTACTTATTTATTTATATTATATATGGTGTACACACATCCCACATTTGGTTTCCATTCAGTAATTTAAGTTCCCCTCAAGCAAATAATTTGAAATCTATACACAAGGTCAGCAACTATTAACAGGAAGGCCAAGGTCAATTTTGAACTTTGCCACTTTTTCCGTTCTGGTGTTATACCCCTTGATTTGTCGAAAAATAGCTGGAAGCAGGGGCATCTGTATCCTTTGGACACATTCTCCATTTTATTTATTATGTAGTTTGGATTGACATTTATTATATTATAGTCCTCTTCCTACTAACAAACAATTGATTGTACCTCATGTAAGTAAAGAAATTTGTGATTAGAAAAATCATGTGTAAAAAAATGTCTACTTCTGCACATCAAATTTTAATTTGGTTGGTGTGGTTTAACACCACTTTCAACAATATTTCAGTTATATCGTGGCAGTCAGTTTTATTGGTGGAGATCAAATTTTAATTTTAAATTGATGTTGTTCCTTTGTTACTTAATATTCTTGATAAATTATTTTAGTGTATTAAAATGGTTAAATTCCGTAAACACCCTAGTTTCTGGTAACTATGCTGACTTTGGGTATGCTTATTATGTTGTGGCAACAACCATTTATTTTAATATATGTTCATTCTAGGTAGAAATATTGAGACAAAAATTCATTGCAAGTTTTCAGTTTTATTTCCTCATTGCATGTTTTTATCTTACAAGGTTCAGGACATAGAAAGGAATTATCGTGTTCTTTCATATTCATTCAGTGATATTATAAATTAATCATTTATCTTATCATACAAAGTATAGTTAAAATTGACTGATAAATGCCCAACATGAATCGGTCAGTTATTTCCTTTTATAGAGGTCTTGATTTAATGTCAAAATTTTGTAGTAATAGCTTTCAAGCTTTATGTGACGGTTAAATCACATATCCATCAAGCTAGTCACGTTCTGACCTTATAACAAAAGAATCATCGAAGAGATCTTACTCGTTTTGGAATTACGTTTGTTCGGTCTTTTGAGCTGATTGAAACATTTACGCCAAGTCTAGCTGTGCATACTGATCTGGTTTTATGACACATGAAAAAACAATGCTATAAGCTATGCAGAAAATGTTTTGTAATGAAGATGGACTATTCATTCTGGCAGAAATTGGCAGTTTCATTAAGTATGTGGTTATCAAAATGAGGAGTTAATACTTTCTGATGAATGCCATTGTAATATTGTATTAGGCTATTGTAATCTTATTTTGGGTTTTGTTGTAATCTAGCCATGGTAATATTGTATTAGGCTCCAGTAATCTTATTTTGGGTTTCCTGGTAATCTAACCATGGTAATATTGTATTAGACTAATGTAATCTTATTTTGGGTTTCAAGTGATAATCTAGCCATGGTAATATTGTATTAGTAATCTTATTTTGGGTTTCAAGTGATAATCTAGCTGTTGTAATATTGTATTAGACTAATGTAATCTTATTTTGGGTTTCCTGATAATCTAGCCGTTGTAATATTGTATTAGGCTATTGTAATCTTATTTTGGGTTTCAAGTGATAATCTAGCCATGGTAATATTGTATTAGTAATCTTATTTTGGGTTTCAAGTGATAATCTAGCTGTTGTAATATTGTATTAGACTAATGTAATCTTATTTTGGGTTTCCTGATAATCTAGCCGTTGTAATATTGTTTTAGGCTATTGTAATCTTATTTTAGGTTTCAAGTGATAATCTAGCCATGGTAATATTGTATTAGGCTATTGTAATCTTATTTTGAGTTTCAGGTGATAATCTAGCCATGGTAATATTGTATTAGTAATCTTATTTTGGGTTTCAAGTGATAATCTAGCTGTTGTAATACTGTTTTAGGCTATTGTAATCTTATTTTGGGTTTTGTGTTGAATAGAGTTCAAACTCGTATTTGCAGGCCTCAACATTAGCGTTTGTCCGGTACCAGTGAAAACTGACGTCGGACAAGTAGATCTTGTATTACGGTTGTCTGACGGGACAAGTGAAAAAATCAGATTCCCAAATGTGCCGGTACGATGGACAAATCTATTTCCACTGGTATAAAATACTGGGTTTGTTGTTTGATTATATTATATCTCCAATTTGTCCATAATTTATTTTGATTAAAACTAAAGTGAAATGTCAGTTCAAAACTCTTTTATTGATATCATTTATCATTCTTTGATGAAGTTCAAGAACATTGACAAACTTAAAGTCGCAATCTCAGAAACGCTTTAATGAACGGAAATATCAATATTTGAAATATAAGAACAAGAATCACTCCGGAACGAACACGTAAAAATTATCGGATATCAATTTGACGCCAAATTTAAACTTGTCTTTTGTGCAAAATACGATAGAGGACTTGATTTAGGCTTTTGGGAAATATTGAAACCTTTGAAAAGGACAAATATTACAAACTTTTTCCTGATCTGGTTGAAAAGATCCACTAAAATTTTTATTTCTCTGTGAATTTAAATAAAATACTTTGCTTTATTTACATCACAAGCACTTGTTTCTGGTATAAAAAAAAATATACCTAGATACTGGTATATATAGTATCTAGGTATATTTTTTTATACCAGAAACAAGGATTTATATAACACAAATATGAGTTATTACAATTTGTGTGGTATTGGATCACAACACAGTAATATTTCAAAAGGAAAAAGAGGGGGGAGGCACATATAAAAATCATTGGTATGCAAGACTCCAATCAAGGTAAACAGAAATAAAAATGTGACATTGAATAGTTATGAATAAAAAAAAATCCAGAACAAATCAGTTCAGGCAGCTTTAACTATTTACTAAATTTGGGCAGGGTAACGTCAGAGGGGTCGCGAAACAATGTTTCGATTAATCGCAATTGACTTCTCCCAGAAATCTCCCCACTTCTCCCTGTGAACTCTCTGAAAGAGAAGTCACTTCTCCCTCTAATTTGAAAGTAGTGGGAGCCCTGGATAATTATTCTCTAGTTTTTGTAATTTTTATTAATTTTTTCAGACAACTAAAAGATTGAGTCGGACAAGTACTTTTTTTAGTTAGTTGTCCGAAGGGACAAGTTGAAAAACATGTTAATGTAGAGGCCTGATTTGCATAGCTTTTATACTTTTATCTCTGACCTAAAGAGCCATTCAGTTCAGAAATTCAAAAAGACTTCTTAAAATTTCAAATGAAATTTTCTTACCACCACATGAGTGATATTGGTATTGTTGCTTGGTAGATATTTTCACTTTACGTCTGACTTTCTAATCAGCATCTCCTATAACTAATGTTGTGAGTGTGATTCCTGCCTGATACTAGGTGTATGTGATACAACTTTATGTGATAAGTTTGTTGATTTCTTGCTGCAGGTTGTTTGTTTTCTCTGTCTAATCAGGTTTCTTCTTCCAGTAAAACTGTCTGTTACAATATAAAGATGTACTTACACAATAATTTTTTTTTTTTCAAATTCACTTTAAACTTTACCTGTGCACTTGTTTCAAACTCAAATTTGACAGTCTAAGCAATTTGTCAAACATGTTTGATGGGTCCATCAAATATTGGAAGGGAATTAAAATGATTGATCATCTAAACGCTATCCTTCTAATTCAACACCATAAGTAAAAAAAACTTTGAAGGAAAAAATGTTGGTGGTATAAGAAGAGTTTTCCACAGATAAAACAAGTACAGAGACGTGCACAAGAAGAGTTTAGATATCAAAGGGGTAATCAGAATCTGTAAATCGAAGAAGAACAGACAACACAATGGCCAAATGAAAAAGTACAAAAGGACAAACAACGATTTGCAAAACATGCACATAAAACTAAAGATTGAGTAACACAAACCCCACTAAAAACTGGGGGTAAACTCAGGTGCTCCGGAAGGGTAAGCAGTTCCTGCTCCACTAGTGGCACCCATCGTGTTAATCTAGTTACAAATCCGGTGATAAGTCATGAATGAGGAAAGGACCGGGAAGTGTTTACGACAAGTGGAACATATCCGTGGTAATTTGTGACACAGATATTCCATAACATTCAACCAAGTGATGGTGGCGACCGTAAAATTTTCAAAGTGTTAGATGACTTCAACTTTACCAAGAGGAACCCTTGATTCAATAGCTTCCTTGTTAGCAGCAACCCTCTATCAAGGAAATCCTGAAAGGAACCACCAGCTCTGGAATATTGTATCATCTGAGAGATATATACTCCATATGCAGGAGCTGCTGGAATGTTGCTACATGTAAATGGAAAGATCACAATGGGAATATTGAAATCATCTCTTTTGTCATAAAGTTTCGTTCTTAACTGCCCCTAATTGTAAATTTCAAGGTGTAGGTCAAGGTATGAAGCAGACCTATCTGTATCTGTGATATACTTTATTTCAAGGTCAATGGGATAGATCCTATCAACGAAATCACCAAACCTAGAATTATTTAGTAAAAGGACATCATCTATATAGCAGAACGTGAGATTAAAGGATCGGGCTAGCTTCTTTTGGTTTTTCTTTAGAAGCCCCTGTATGAAGTCTGCCTCATAAACACACCTTAGCTGAAATATTGTTAAAGGTGGCATTGAGCACCAATCACCTTATCCCTGAACCAAGAATTATTTGACAAAATACCAGTTGTAGAACTTTCTTACTTTTCCATGTTAAATCTAATATGCAATGCATGTACAATTTTGACCTTGAAATAGAATGAAAAATAACAAAAACAATTTGTTTAAATTCAGTTAAGACTAAACAAGTGAAGACTTTCTTTAAAATTTTATGATGATTGTATCCAGTTAAGCTGTTAATTCTTAATCAATATTTCTCCATATAGTGGGAATCATCATGTATTTTTTCCTAGTACCTAATTATGACCCCACAATTCAAAGTCTGTAAAACATGAAAATAGATAACAATAGCACCCTGGGTATATATTCCCCCAAATCAGCTCAACAGCTTTCAATTAGAGCAATGCCGTAGTGCAAATGTCTGAATGAATGAATAACATATAAAAGTGTGGTGAAATGACTCCTCAATGTGTCAGATATATCTCAGAGAATTCCAATCACACTGCATTTATGCAAACTTGAGGTCTTGTGTGATTTTGGAAATTTCACTAAATTCCATTCCAACAAACATGGATTAAAGAGTAATTACATAGCATCGATTTGATGTTCAAAGAAGACAGGTAAATTACACCTGTGAACAGAGTCATTGGGAGTGAGATCAGTCCTCCTCATGAGTACCGGCTCCCCGGCCCAAGGCCAGTAAAACTTTGTTTGGACCAGTAAATTTGTCAGTTTTTATTTAGAATTATATAAAGATAAATTCAAGAATTTGATTAGGACCAGTAAGTTCAAATTTTCATTTCTAGGACTGTGTGGTTCAGATAGTAAGTGATATGACATTTTGTCAAAATTGATGATTGCACATTGCAGGGGAACTTGGGCTACTTGGCTAGTGGTACTAGGTTACTGAAGTAATAGCCTAGGCTCTGTCATCTCTTCAGGACACATCAGTATTCTGATTTCTTGCCTGTTAAAATCTTTTTGTTTTGGTAAAATCACTGATTTACTGCAGGAAAATTTCATACATTATACATTTATTCCTGAAAATTTTGTAATAAATTGATAAATACAAAATGTGTTTTTTCTTTGCCATGGAAGTAACTTTAAGATTAAAATTGTGTATTAATGATAAATGATGTTACCTGTGTGTATAGAACAATAATTTCCATGGAAATTGAAATATTAATAAAAACAAAATACTTCTGTAAAATGTTAACATTTAAAGACAGCAATTTAATGGTTGTTTCCAAAGAATTATTTGACAATAATGTAGAATTTGATAGTATTAATATCTGTTTTAATACTGTGTATAATGGTGACGTATTCATTTTGGTATCCAGTTTTAATTAAATACATAAATGTGTGAAGAAAGGTTGGGTGTAAATATCACTTGGGTTAACCAAAACCGTATATTATAGATAATATACAAAATGAAGACCCCTGTCAGGTCAAACCAAAGACTTGTAAAATTGATATTTCCTGCTTCTCCACAAATCACCCATCTTTAAGGGGTAGGAGCAAAGAATTCTTTGATGGGAATAAGGTTAATGTGTCCGAGTGGAGCGACATGTCACCCTGGCCACTGTTGTTTCAGTGTGCTGTCACTATAATAATCCAACTAAGCATGTTGGTCTAGTACAAAGTGGACATCATCATCATCTCTTTTTGAAATGTAACTTGTTCTCACCATGATGTGGCTGAAAAATTTCTCACTTGTCGTTAAACAATCTCATAAAAAAATGACTTGTTCTCACCATAAGGCTTTAAAATTCATTACTTGGGGTTAAACAAGAATCACCTACTCAATCAAATTGAAATAGTTTAATTGACTAATTGTTGTTTAATGTCTAGTAGCAGTATTTCGGCTATTTTCGAGAAAAGAACAAAATTTACTAAAATATAAATTATGTAGGTAAAAACCATAGCTCAGTGATTGGCCTATTGTAGGGGGAAGTTTAGATTGACACGGGAAAAAAAGGAATATAATGAATAGACAAGTGTTCTGTTTATGCAGGTCAATTAATAAAGATGTCCTACATATGTATTTTATATAAAGTTCAGTTTATGCAGGACTCCAGTTTATTCAAGGTTCGGTTGGACAGGTTTCAATATATTTTTATTTCCTAAAATAATTATGGTTATCCAATCAAAACTGATATTACATATATTCTACATTATAATTATGTATTAATACACAGTAATGGAGATTACACAATTTATATATCATTTGTGGTTTTTGTGGTTACCAATATGAATTTTCAGGTTCATTATGATTTCTGGTGTTCAGAAAAAAATATTGTATTAATTTAGTTCTTATTTTTTAAAAATCCAAAGGTTCCTAAAAGTTTGAATGAACTTGGCAGCTTGTATGTTGTACTCGTAGCATCCTTCGGCATTTTTGTTACTAAATCATCAAGGAAATACGAAGTAATATTCTTATACTTAAAATGGGTTATTAATCATAAAATGTAACTTTTTGCTTCAGGACCAAGAGAAAATTAAATGCTGACAGCATTTTTGGGGAATTAAATTGAGTTTGTCTGAAACAAAAAGCCACCAAAATTAGAAGTTACGGATATGACAGCTTTTTAAAATACTTAATTTAATTTATAAAATATAAAGTAGATTTAGAGATCGAAATTAAATTATTACTTTGAAGTCGCTTCTGGTTAGAAGTATCATGATGGATTTTTAAGAAAAAATTTTCAGACATTTAATTTTTTTTTTAAATAAGACTGAATAGTTTGGAAAAAAAAGATACAGGAGGCGAAATTGAATTCTATTCAATTTTTATTATATTAAAATTTACATTATTGCTAATTAACAAAAAAAACTTCCACCTTATAAAAAAGTTTTGTGTTAATATTTAGAAATGAAACCTGAAGTTATACAAGGGGAGAGATATAATCAGTGTCTATCATCACAATACATACTAGTTTGATTCTCTCCCATATTGAGGAACCGCATTGGTGGTGTATTGGTTAGCGTGGTCGTCACAAGTAGTTTGTGCGTTTGAGCCCCGATTTGGTCAACCAAAGACTATAAAATTGGTTTTTGTTGCTTTTCCGCTTAGCATTAAGGACAAAGAGAAAGGCTAGTTGCCTCGGAATCAGAAAAATATGTCTGAGTTGGGTGACATGTCTATCTGCAGACTATTGTTTCTGTATCAATCTGTATCAAAGTACGTTGACAATGATCCACTACTGGCATATGGTCAACGGCGGAGAGCGCATGTAAATTAGTCGCACGAGAGGCAGACTCTAAAGGCCTCTACAGAAGTTACACTAACAGTTGAGTTGTCCAGTTGGTTCCAATCGTGTACTGTCCTTACAAAAAATGAATTTCTATAAATGTTAGTATTTCCACGTTTTGTGCTAAAGCATTTGTTATTGTTCAGTTCATGCGATGTCACAATGTTTGTACTCTCAAAGTCACTAATATGTGTGGCTCGAATTCTGCGTTTGTTTGGTACTTTTGAACCGTAATGAGAGCGGGAGGTTTGGCGCCTTAAAATCTGATTCAACCCACCATTTCTTTAGAAATGCCTGTACCAAGTCAGGGTCATTACGGTTTTCACAGTTTTCCGGTTGTTGACTGATTTTGTCTGTTTATATAATTATGAGTTTTGACTTTCCCTTTGTAAGATTGTTCGGAGTTCGGTAATTTTGTTATTACCTTTATTTACTGGCTCAAAATAAGTGGATGATGGTATGGCTATAGCTAGCATCAATCCCTCAACCACCTTGAACATGAATGTCAATCGGAATTGCTTCCTTCTCTCTTGTAGAAGTGGCAGTTCAAGATCCTTGAGCATTCTTGAGACACAGCCACGGACCCAAGATTTGTAATCGTCACTGATAAAACGAACAGCCTTCCACTGTACTTTTTCGATTTTATCAATATCTGACTGTAGGTATGGGTCCCAGATGATCGCTCCATACTCAAGTGTCGATCTGAACAAAGATATATATGCTGTATGTCGATATTTAGCTGGGCTATGTTTAAGGTTGAGACAAATGAATCCAACTGTAGAAGATGCTTTGTTGCATATGTTGTTTATGTGATTAGTCCATTTCAGATCGTTTGATATTGAGAGACCAGATACAGATTGTTTTCGACTTCTTTAAGTATAGTGTTGTTAAGTCTATAGAAGTATGTTGTTGATTTCTTGACACTGAGTATGTAACATTTGGTCACATTAAAACTCATGCCCCATGTTGAAGCCCACTTTTCAAGGTTGTTAAGATCATTTTGTAACGTAATGTGATCTTTATGCGTCTTGATCGGTCGGTATAGCAGGCAATCGTCTGCAAAAAGACGGACTTGTGATGACACTGATTCAGGCAAGTCATTTATGTGGCAAAGAAACTAAAGGGTCCCAGCACAGTGCCTTGGGGTACCCCCGATACAACGTGAACATTACTTGAGTTATGGCCTTCTACTACTACCCGCATTTTCCTATAGCATAAAAAGGATTTAATCCACTGGTACAAGGTGCCCCTTATACCATAGGCTTCAAGCTTGTGGAGGGGTTTATTATGCGGTACCATATCAAAAGCCTTCAAGAAGTCCAATATAGCTATATCGGTTTGTAAGTTGTTGTCAAAGTTTCAGGCTAGGTCGTCAATAGTTACTGCTAATTGTGTCTCGCAAAAAATATCCTGTTCTGAAGCCATGATTTAGTGATGTAAGAATATGGTTCCATTCAAAGTATTTTTTCATATGTTTACATACAATGTGTTCTAAAAGTTTTGATAGTACTGAAGTTAAAGATCCTTGGGAAGAGTGCCAGAATCTATGAACTTCTGAAATATAGCTCTGATAGCAGGCACCATTTCAATTGAGCATTCTTTCAGAACTCTGTTTGGTAGATTATCTGGACCAGTTGCTTTCAATGTTTGGATGTTATTTAGGAGTTTCTGAGTGCCTTCCTCTGATTGTCAAGTTGTTTATTGGTTCATTTACGTATCTGGATACATGTGGAGACGGGTTTCCATCATCTTTCGTAAATACTGAGCTGAATTGGTTGACTAATAATTTGGCTTTATGAGCGCTGTCACTAACAAGTTTTCCCGCAGATAGTAATGGGGAAATACCCATATTGTCTTCATTCTTAGACTTCACATAGCACCAAAAAGGTTTACTGTTGTTCTCCGATAAGCCTTTTTCGATGGTTTCATTTACGTATGACCATTCTCCACGGCGATGAGCTCTTTTACATTCCTTTTGATAGCGTCTGTAATTGGACCAGTTTGATGTACGTTTAGCTTGATGGTAGAGTCTTCTTTTTCGTCGCTGCATTTTCTTAAGCCTGCTGTTGAGCCATGGTGGTGACGTTTTTCCATTAAAGGACTTTGATGGAATAGTTGATTCAATGTCTTTTATAAACGTGGATTTAAAAGTTTCCCACATGTCCTGCATGGATAATCCATTTTCGTACATTGTTTTTATGGTCGCAGATAATTCCATACATTTTTTGTTTTGAGTGATGGCCAGTCAGCCTTACCAAATAGGAAATGCTTATGCCTTGGAGTAGTACAGTATTGCGGTTTGGTGTCAGACTCCACAACAACAATTGCATGATCAGACAGACCAGGTATTGTAGTGCAGTTTTTCACTAAGGACGGGTTTGTAGTGAAACACAAATCCAACGTGTTGTCCTGACGTGTTGATTCTTGCTGCATTTGAGTAAGGTTATGTGCTATTGATAAGTCAATCAATTTCTGATGTACATGTTTATCTGAGGTGGACGATACAGACAGCGATGGCCAGTCGATTCCCAGACAATTGAAATCTCCAACGAGGACAACCTGACAGGCTTTACTTTTTGTGATGAGGTTTAGAGAACTATCAAGTTCTTCAATATCATGAACATTACGGTGGGGCATGTAAAATGCACCAATGTGTAAGTCTTTATTACCTTGTATTTTAATCTTTACCCATTCTAGTTCACAATTTGTCACATATTCTAGTTCCTCTACTGACAGTAAATCTTCACGTACTAAAATAAATACTCCTCCGCCAAGTGAGGACCTGTCGTTCCGGTAGGCTTTGTAGTGGCTCGGAAATATTTCACTGGATACGATAGCGTTAATGTCTATGGCACCTCCAGGTTTCACTCCATGTAACCACGATTCTGTAGCGCACACGTCTGACTTGAGGTATTCAAGCATGGCTATGAATTCTGTTTTGTTATCAACAATGCTTCGACAATTTATGTTTAGTATGCACAAGTTCTTTCTTTTACCAGGACTTGGTAATTCAGAGTCTGTAGATTGTAATCTAGGTGCGCAACTGTGGTTGGAAACTGTTGATATATGCGTAGTGTGTGGGTTTGGGCTACTAGTCTTTAACGGGCTGAAGGCAGATGAAGCTATAGATTCTAATGTAATATTCAAGTCTTGGATTGGCGCATAATAATTTGAGTCAATTTCAAAACTCTTAAAAGAGAAGCTACTGACATTCATACTGTTGCATTTGCAGCAAAGCCACTGTACACAAGATCGTTGTACATGTAGTAAGTCATAATCTTTTCTGCAGAGTTCCATGCAAGATTTGTGATGCCACATACTACAATCGTTACAACAAACACCCATGCAGTCCCATGTAACTGGGAGGTCACACATAGCACATGGGTACATGCTTTTATTAGTAGGGCCTGGGTTTAGTTCGATATCTCCAGACAACAAGATCACTAGAATTATGAGCGATCTGTTTTGAGTTTATTTGAATAATACAGTTTCACGTGACTTATGGTTGATAAATGTACATAGTGTGGTCTGAAATAAATCCTTGGATGGTATACGAGGTTTGATCACTCTGATGTGTGTAGCTACTGTTATCAAAGTCAGGAGTAACAGCGAGATTGATGCCGCCATCTTGGATTCGAAGCAATGTAACAAGGTAGTATATTGGAGTTGAATACCAGCACTTACCAAACTACTACATATTACACAAGAATTATGAAAATCTTGGATTTCAGAGTGTTATTGTCTATAAATATAAGTATACTGATGTAGTTAGACACTCAAAAATGAACGAAATTACAAGCCAGGTCTTTCCACTTCTTCTCACTTCCGCGCATACACTCTCTCCCCGTTTCAGTGAGCTAGCACTGTAAAAATCCAACTAGGCGTGTTGGTCTAGTACAAAGCAGTTCTCATCATCATCTCATTGAAAATTAACTTGTTCCTGCCATGATATAGCTAGAAAATTGCTGAGTTGGCGTTAAAGAACAATCACTCACACTTCAAGTCATATAGTATACAGTCAAAACTGCCTAAACCTAATCGTGAATAACTGAACTTTAAATAAAGTCCCAATGTAGGAAATCTGTGTTAATATTACCTGTACAAATAACATGTATGATGTACGAATTGAACACATATTTATTTAGAATACATAAACTGATCTCAAGGAAGTTCAGTTGAGACAGGTTTCACTGTATATGATGGCAAAAACTAAACTTAATTTACCTAATTTCTTATTACCATTTGACTAGTAGTAGTATGAAATTAGGGAAGCCTTTCTAAATTTCTAAGTTAACAAGAATCAACATCACAAAAATATATTTATATTAAATGAAATTAAAATTTCAACTTATAAGAGTGCATTTATTTAAAAATGTTAGTGCAAACATCTAAAGATAAATAAGTTGACTGGATTCAAAAAATGAAAGGAGAATTTTCTCTTAAAAAAAAGATGGCTGACAGCTGTAAATTAAGAAGGTTTGGAGATGAAGACTAATTGCATTGTTTGTCATGTTATTTCTGATGATTATAGACCAACACAATGTGTTATATAGCCTGTTGTCTGTTGAAAAAAATAATTACTTCCAAAGGACAGCATCTTTTACTATTTAATGAAGAGATCTTCCGAGGCATCTTTATTCAGGTCCGGTTTCCTGTGGTGGAGTTTCATCTTATTGCTTTCGTTCTCATTATTTCAATGTCTTGCGGGGCTTGACTTGTTTTCCACTTGTATATCGGGATAATTAAGAGTAGATGTTGTATGTACAGGAAGTGTACATCATACAACGAGTCTTTATTATAACATTAAACAAGCTATGTTGAAGTATATGAAGAAGATACTGGAGAGTTTTAAGCCCTGGGAAATGTCTGTTTGTCCCTTTGTATGCATCCGTTATCTTGCTTCTAGATAATTTGTTTCTGCTATAATCTTCTTTTACTTTGTCTATTTATAATTTTCCTCTCATTTATAAATTTTTGTATCCATTCAGATGTATTTTGAATATGTTAGGTTCCTTTGAATTTTAAAATAGTTTTTTTGGGGTCAATTTCACCCTATTGTGGGCAAAGAGCTGTAAGATAAGATTTACAATCATTGGATAAAAATTCTGCTCTATCCTTGACATTTTATTCTAATAATCTGATTAAGCCAAAGAAAACATATTATTCTAAAGTTTTTCTGGTATACTGGTGAGCTTAGCTGATGTTGGCTCTCCTGTTTAAGCCCTTTGTTTTTCTGGTATACTGGTGAGCTTAGCTGATGTTGGCTCTCTTGTTTAAGCCCTTTGTTTTTCTGGTATACTGGTGACCTTAGCTGATGTTAGCTATCCTGTTTAAGCCCTTTGTTTTTCTGGTATACTGGTGAGCTTAGCTGATGTTGGCTCTCCTGTTTAACCCCTTTGTTTTTCTGGTATACTGGTGAGCTTAGCTGATGTTGGCTCTCCTGTTTAAGCCCTTTGTTTTTCTGGTATACTGGTGAGCTTAACTGATGTTGGCTATCCTGTTTAAGCCCTTTGTTTTTCTGGTATACTGGTGAGCTTAGCTGATGTTGGCTATCCTGTTTAAGCCCTTTGTTTTTCTTGTTTATACTGGTGAGCTTAGCTGATGTTGGTTCTCCTGTTTAAGCCCTTTGTTTTTCTTGTTTATACTGGTGAGATTAGCTGATGTTGGCTATCCTGTTTAAGCCCTTTGTTTTTCTTGTTTATACTGGTGAGCTTAGCTGATGTTGGCTATCCTGTTTAAGCCCTTTGTTTTTAGTTCACCTGGACCAAAGGTCCATGTGAACTATTGCCATCACTTGGCGTCCGTCGTCTAAACTTTTCACATTTCAAGCGTCTTCTCCGAAACCACTGGGCCGATTGGAACCAAACTTAGCAGGAATGTTCCTTGGATGGTCCTCTACAAAGTTGCTGTTTTTCGTTCTAGTCGGATATTCAATATGGCTGCCAGGGCCAATAATGTGCTCTGATTGGCTGAAATTTCAAAGATCTTCTTCTCTGAAACTAATGAACTGACTGAACCCAAACTGTAAATGATTGATCATTGGAATGTCCTTTACCAAATTACTGTTTTTTATGCCGATCGGAAATCCCAGATGGCCACCAACGCAATACATAGATTAACATTGGACCCTATGGGAAAATGTTCAAATGCCTTCTTCTCAGAAACTACAAATATGATTAAAGCCAAACTGTACATGAATGTTCATTGGATGGTCCTCTACAAACTTTACGTTTTTTGTTCCGATATGAAATTCAAAATGGCGGCTACGGCAGGACTAAGTTTAACATTGGACCCTATGGGAAAAATGTTTCAAAACGCTTCTTCTCTGAAACCACTAGGACAGTTGAAACCAAACTGCCCAGGAATGATCATTGGAGGGTCCTCTACAGAATATTTGTTTTATATGCCGATCGGAAATCCAAGATGACCGCCACTGCAATACATAGATTAACATTGGACCCTATGGGAAAATGTTCAAATGCCTTCTTCTCAGAAACTACAAATATGATTAAAGCCAAACTGTACATGAATATTCATTGGATGGTCCTCTACAAACTTTACGTTTTTTGTTCCGATATGAAATTCAAAATGGCGGCTACGGCAGAACTTAGTTTAACATTGGACCCTATGGGAAAAATGTTTCAAAACGCTTTTTCTCTGAAACCACTAGGACAGTTGAAACCAAACTGCCCAGGAATGTTCATTGGAAGGTCCTCTACAAATTTTATGTTTTTTATGCCAATCGGAAATCAAAGATGGCCACCACCGCAATACATAGATTAACATTGGACCCTATGGGAAAATGTTCAAATGCCTTCTTCTCAGAAACTACAAATATTATTAAAGCCAAACTGTACATGAATGTTCATTGGATGGTCCTCTACAAAATTTACGTTTTTTGTTCCGATATGAAATTCAAAATGGCGGCTACGGCAGGACTTAGTTTAACATTGGACCCTATGGGAAAAATGTTTCAAAATGCTTCTTCTCTGAAACCACTTGGACAATTGAAACCAAACTGCCCAGGAATGATCATTGGAAGGTCCTCTACAAAGTTTCTGTTTTTTTATGCCGATCGAAAATTCAAGATGGCCACCACCGCAGGACATAGATTAACATTGGACCCTATGGGAAAATGTTCAAATGCCTTCTTCTCAGAAACTACAAATATGATCAAAGCCAAACTGTACATGAATGTTCATTGGATGGTCCTCTACAAACATCACGTTTTTTGTTCCGATATGAAATTCAAAATGGCGGCTACGGCAGGACTTAGTTTAACATTGGACTCTATGGGAAAAATGTTTCAAAACGCTTCTTCTCTGAAACCACTTGGATAATTGAAACCAAACTGCCCAGGAATGATCATTGGAAGGTCCTCTACAAAGTGTGTGTTTTTTATGCCAATCGGAAATCCAAGATGGCCACCACCGCAGGACATAGATTAACATTGGACCCTATGGAAAAATGATCAAATGCATTCTTCTCAGAAACTACAAATATGATTAAAGCCAAACTGTACATGAATGTTCATTGGATGGTCCTCTACAAACTTTACGTTTTTTGTTCCGATATGAAATTCAAAATGGCGGCTACGGCAGGACTTAGTTTAACATTGGACCCTATGGGAAAAATGTTTCAAAACGCTTCTTCTCTGAAACCACTTGGACAATTGAAACCAAACTGCCCAGGAATGATCATTGGAAGGTCCTCTACAAAGTTTCTGTTTTGTTATGCCAATCGAAAATTCAAGATGGCCACCACCGCAGGACATAGATTAACATTGGACCCTATGGGAAAATGTTCAAATGCCTTCTTCTCAGAAACTACAAATATGATGAAAGCCAAACTGTACATGAATGTTCATTGGATGGTCCTCTACAAATTTTACGTTTTTTGTTCTGATATGAAATTCAAAATGACAGCTACGGCAGGACTTAGTTTAACATTGGACCCTATGGAAAAAATGTTTCAAAACGCTTCTTCTCTGAAACCACTTGGATAATTGAAACCAAACTGCCCAGGAATGATCATTGGAAGGTCCTCTACAAAGTGTGTGTTTTTTATGCCAATCGGAAATCCAAGATGGCCACCACCGCAGGACATAGATTAACATTGGACCCTATGGAAAAATGATCAAATGCATTCTTCTCAGAAACTACAAATATGATTAAAGCCAAACTGTACATGAATGTTCATTGGATGGTCCTCTACAAACTTTACGTTTTTTGTTCCGATATGAAATTCAAAATGGCGGCTACGACAGGACTTAGTTTAACATTGGACCCTATGGGAAAAATGTTTCAAAACGCTTCTTCTCTGAAACCACTTGGACAATTGAAACCAAACTGCTCAGGAATGATCATTGGAAGGTCCTATACAAAGTTTCTGTTTTTTTATGCAGATTGAAAATTCAAGATGGCCACCACCGCAGGACATAGATTAACATTGGACCCTATGGGAAAATGTTCAAATGCCTTCTTCTCAGAAACTACAAATATGATTAAAGCCAAACTGTACATGAATGTTCATTGGATGATCCTCTACAAACTTTACGTTTTTTGTTCTGATATGAAATTCAAAATGGCGGCTACGGCAGGACCTATGGGAAAAATGTTTCAAAACGCTTCTTCTCTGAAACCACTTGGACAGTTGAAACCAAACTGCCCAGGAATGATCATTGGAAGGTCCTCTGTTTTTTATGCCGATCGGAAATCCAAGATGGCTGCCACCACAGGTCATAGTATCATAGATGCCAACCATTACGATTTTTCCGTAATTGTTACGAATTTCGGGCCAAAATTACGGTGTTACGGTCAACAGTCTACTTGTTACGGATTTTCGATTATGGCCGTCCCGGAACCGTTTCCCCATTTAAATATCATTGTGATCATTTAGACGCTTCATTGTATGTTAAAATCGCGTAATGATAAGTGCTTGAGGGATTTCGATTATTTAATCCTTTAGGGATTCTCTTGATTATCTATAGTAGAAAACGATCTATCCATTTCTTGTTCGATCCCGAGTAGTTAATGAACACAGCACGTTTTTGTCAATTTCGCGATGTCTGAGGGAACAAGTGAAGCTTCTGCAGCGAAGAAAAGAAAATTGGGACAACGATTTCGTCCCGAATATTCTTCTCTTGCCTTATGAAATCGACACGGGAACATTATGCCTATTGCAAATATTGCAAACAAGACTTGTCCATTCAGCACGGTGGTCGGGATGAACACACATATACAACAAAACAGTTCAAAAGTGCCAAGTCAACAACATATCAGGCACTCCAGAATTAGACATTAATTATTCCATGGGAGGGTGAGGGAGGGCCACTTCAGGAAATTTTCATTTCTATTGACAGTAAGTTGAAACATAGAATACATTTGTAAGTGAACATACATGTATTAAAAGTTAACTTTTTATTTCTTTTTGTTGCTCATCACTTTGTGCCTAGTCTGTAGTACGATTATGGTAAAATTTTATGAAAAATTATGATTACTGAAAAAAATCACAAATTACTGACATCTCAACTTTTTGTTACTGATTTCACCAAAAAGGGGTTGGCATCTATGTAGTATTAACACAGTACCATATGAGGAAAATACAGAAATATATTATTCTCTGAAGCTATTGCACTAATTGAACCTAAACTGTGCATCAATCATTGGAAGGTTCTTTACAAACTTTGTGTTTTTTATGTTGATCGTAATTCCAAGATGACTACCACTGCAGGATATAGTTTTTACATAGGACCAATTGGTTCTTTTTATAACCAGGTGAACGATACTGGCTCTTGAGAGCCTCTGGTTCTTTTTTCTACTGGTGAGCTTAGCTGATGTTGGCTATCCTGTTTAAGCCCTTTGTTGTTTTTTTTATACTGGTGAGCTTAGCTGATGTTGACTATCCTGTTTAAGCCCTTTGTTTTTCTTGTTTATACTGGTAAGCTTGGCTAATGTTGGCTATCCTGTTTAAGCCCTTTGTTTTTCTTGTTTATACTGGTGAGCTTAGCTGATGTTGGCTATCCTGTTTAAGCCCTTTGTTTTTCTTGTTTATACTGGTGAGCTTAGCTGATGTTGGCTATCCTGTTTAAGCCCTTTGTTTTTCTGGTATACTGGTAAGCTTAGCTGATGTTGGCTATCCTGTTTAAGTCCTTTGTTTTTCTGGTATACTGGTGAGCTTAGCTGATGTTGGCTCTCCTGTTTAAGCCCTTTGTTTTTCTGGTATACTGGTGAGCTTAACTGATGTTGGCTATCCTGTTTAAGCCCTTTGTTTTTCTTGTTTATACTGGTGAGCTTAGCTGATGCTGGCTATCCTGTTTAAGCCCTTTGTTTTTCTTGTTTATACTGGTGAGCTTAGCTGATGTTGGCTCTCCTGTTTAAGCCCTTTGTTTTTCTGGTATACTGGTGAGCTTAACTGATGTTGGCTATCCTGTTTAAGCCCTTTGTTTTTCTGGTATACTGGTGAGCTTAGCTGATGTTGGCTCTCCTGTTTAACCCCTTTGTTTTTCTGGTATACTGGTGAGCTTAGCTGATGTTGGCTCTCCTGTTTAAGCCCTTTGTTTTTCTGGTATACTGGTGAGCTTAGCTGATGTTGGCTATCCTGTTTAAGCCCTTTGTTTTTCTGGTATACTGGTGAGCTTAGCTGATGTTGGCTCTCCTGTTTAACCCCTTTGTTTTTCTGGTATACTGGTGAGCTTAGCTGATGTTGGCTCTCCTGTTTAAGCCCTTTGTTTTTCTGGTATACTGGTGAGCTTAGCTGATGTTGGCTATCCTGTTTAAGCCCTTTGTTTTTCTGGTATACTGGTGAGCTTAGCTGAGGTTGGCTATCCTGTTTAAGCCCTTTGTTTTTCTTGTTTATACTGGTGAGCTTAGCTGATGTTGGCTATCCTGTATAAGCCCTTTGTTTTTCTTGTTTATACTGGTGAGCTTAGCTGATGTTGGCTATTCTGTTTAAGCCTTTTGTTTTTCTTGTTTATACTGGTAAGCTTGGCTAATGTTGGCTATCCTGTTTAAGCCCTTTGTTTTTCTTGTTTATACTGGTGAGCTTAGCTGATGTTGGCTATCCTGTTTAAGCCCTTTGTTTTTCTTGTTTATACTGGTGAGCTTAGCTGATGTTGGCTCTCCTGTTTAAGCCCTTTGTTTTTCTGGTATACTGGTGAGCTTAACTGATGTTGGCTATCCTGTTTAAGCCCTTTGTTTTTCTGGTATACTGGTGAGCTTAGCTGATGTTGGCTCTCCTGTTTAACCCCTTTGTTTTTCTGGTATACTGGTGAGCTTAGCTGATGTTGGCTCTCCTGTTTAAGCCCTTTGTTTTTCTGGTATACTGGTGAGCTTAGCTGATGTTGGCTATCCTGTTTAAGCCCTTTGTTTTTCTGGTATACTGGTGAGCTTAGCTGATGTTGGCTCTCCTGTTTAACCCCTTTGTTTTTCTGGTATACTGGTGAGCTTAGCTGATGTTGGCTCTCCTGTTTAAGCCCTTTGTTTTTCTGGTATACTGGTGAGCTTAGCTGATGTTGGCTATCCTGTTTAAGCCCTTTGTTTTTCTGGTATACTGGTGAGCTTAGCTGAGGTTGGCTATCCTGTTTAAGCCCTTTGTTTTTCTTGTTTATACTGGTGAGCTTAGCTGATGTTGGCTATCCTGTATAAGCCCTTTGTTTTTCTTGTTTATACTGGTGAGCTTAGCTGATGTTGGCTATTCTGTTTAAGCCTTTTGTTTTTCTTGTTTATACTGGTGAGCTTAGCTGATGTTGGCTATCCTGTTTAAGTCCTTTGTTTTTCTGGTATACTGGTGAGCTTAGCTGATGTTGGCTATCCTGTTTAAGCCCTTTGTTTTTCTTGTTTATACTGGTGAGCTTAGCTGATGTTGGCTATCCTGTTTAAGCCCTTTGTTTTTCTGGTATACTGGTGAGCTTAGCTGATGTTGGCTATCCTGTTTAAGCCCTTTGTTTTTCTTGTTTATACTGGTGAGCTTAGCTGATGTTGGCTATCCTGTTTAAGCCCTTTGTTTTTCTTGTTTATACTGGTGAACTTAGCTAATGTTGGCTATCCTGTTTAAGCCCTTTGTTTTTCTTGTTTATACTGGTGAGCTTAGCTGATGTTGGTTCTCCTGTTTAAGCCCTTTGTTTTTCTTGTTTATACTGGTGAGCTTAGCTGATGTTGGCTATCCTGTTTAAGCCCTTTGTTGTTTTTTTTATACTGGTGAGCTTAGCTGATGTTGGCTATCCTGTTTAAGCCCTTTGTTTTTCTTGTTTATACTGGTGAACTTAGCTAATGTTGGCTATCCTGTTTAAGCCCTTTGTTTTTCTTGTTTATACTGGTGAGCTTAGCTAATGTTGGCTATCCTGTTTAAGCCCTTTGTTTTTCTTGTTTATACTGGTGAGCTTAGCTGATGTTGGCTATCCTGTTTAAGCCCTTTGTTTTTCTTGTTTATACTGGTGAACTTAGCTAATGTTGGCTATCCTGTTTAAGCCCTTTGTTTTTCTTGTTTATACTGGTAAGCTTAGCTAATGTTGGCTATCCTGTTTAAGCCCTTTGTTTTTCTTGTTTATACTGGTGAGCTTAGCTAATGTTGGCTATCCTGTTTAAGCCCTTTGTTTTTCTTGTTTATACTGGTAAGCTTAGCTGATGTTGGCTATCCTGTTTAAGTCCTTTGTTTTTCTTGTTTATACTGGTGAGCTTAGCTGATGTTGGCTATCCTGTTTAAGCCCTTTGTTTTTCTTGTTTATACTGGTAAGCTTAGCTGATGTTGGCTATCCTGTTTAAGCCCTTTGTTTTTCTTGTTTATACTGGTAAGCTTAGCTGATGTTGGCTATCCTGTTTAAGTCCTTTGTTTTTCTTGTTTATACTGGTGAGCTTAGCTGATGTTGGCTATCCTGTTTAAGCCCTTTGTTTTTCTTGTTCCCAAAGACTTGTGAATGATTTGGCTTTCCAGTCTTTTGACTATATGTACCTGGGAAAGGTTATCTCAGGGAAAGATTATCTCAGGGAAAGGTTATCTCAGGGAAAGGTTATCTCAGGGAAAGGTTATCCCAGGGAAAGGTTATCTCAGGGAAAGGTCATCAGCACTAAATTAGATATCTATGTTTTATTAATGCAATACTCTGCTCAAAGAAAACTAGAAAATTTACAGCATGATCGTTGTTATAAATACTTCATTCAGATCTGTTGAAATCCTTACAGGAGAAGAAGGCAGTACATAAAGTTGCTTTAAAAAGGAATGGAATGTGGTGATCTTAAAACTTGAAAGAACTAGTAATGACTTTGAGTGTAAAACATCCATTTTGTATCCTTATTTTTTTTTGCATATGATTTCTTGCTTCAATGATGAAAAAATAATGCATTTAAATATGGACATTAATAGAAATGCAATCATAATTCAGGTACTAGCTTTTAACTGCAGTTGCGAGTTGGTTTCCCTAAAATAATAATTCTAGTAGCCCAGCAAACATTTATGGGGGCCACCAGCTGACTTTGCACACGACAGTGAAATATTCATAATTTCAGTAGGCAGCTGGGTTACTGTCTTAATTTTTCAGGAATTTGGGCCAAATGTCTGTGATCTTGGGCTACTGGTTGTGTGTTAAATTTGTCCCTGATAAATGACTGATCATCATTGTACATGTAATATCCATGTATATTTACAAGGACACAGTAGAACAGGGATTTATGTATAGATGTTAGTCAATTTGCCCTATATTTGTGACCTTTCACCCACAAGGACCTAATAGTTTAAAGTCATGCTTTACCACAAAATCATTTTTTTGCTGTTTCCTTTGAAGTTTGACATGTTAAGCCTTGATAGAAATGTATTCCACTTAGCACTGTTTTCATGACAAAACCTACTTTAATAAACTTTGGTATCTTGATGTGGTTCTTATGAAACTCAGTTTTAATTATGAACCGACATGATCTACTGAGATTGTGGAACTGATCCAGATTTGGACTTAAAATATGAATTTATAGTAATTAATTAATTGTTAAGTTCAAAGAAGATGTAACAAAACAACAAACAAAATTAATTTCCATGTTATGACAGTCTGCTCATATAGTCATGATTTTATTGTAAAAATAATTTGAAATTCTTTGGTCTATTTAGTATGTAAAGATTACCACCAAACATAGAACATGTACAGAGTTGTACAAAAAAATACTTTTTTTACTATTTATATTTCATTCAAAGCAAATTTCCTGAGGTCAATTCTTGTCTGATTGTAATACAATTTGTATCAACAAAAGTGAGAATGTATGTAGTTTTCTGTGATTATTTTGAAATAATATTTGAAGCACAATTTTTAGATAACAAACTTGAATTATTGGTCTTCAGAAGTACACAAAAATGTACTACTATCATTGTATTGTGTTTATGACGTTCATATTCTAGTTTTGTGATTTACTCGTTAACTTGTATACTGTAAAATTATAGTAAAATAATCATATAAAACTACATTTAATTCCTTTTGTGTTGATCGAAATTTCATCAAAATCAAAGAATTGATTTTGGAATATATTTTTTTCATATGTGGTTTATTGTGAAATATAGTTATAGTATAACTACTCTTGAATTCTGAATATTGAAAATAAACCATGAGTAACTGAACAGTGCATTAATACACGAATGCACGTTAGCACATGAGTGAACTGCTGTCGTTTGGTTACAATTAAATTTTGATATGTGGAATGCAAGAGTAGTTATACTGCAGTAGGACAGCCAGCATGACAGAAGAGTTCCAAAGTCAAGTCCCAGTCACGTCACTTTCGCTTCATTTTTGATGAAAAATGACATTCATCCCTTCGCTTAAAATACGTCGGTTTACAATAAATATTTATGCTTGAAATCAATTAAAATATACGGAAGATGTCTATGGATAAATAGAAATTTATTGTATCACTTCAGTTTTTATTTATATTGTGTACAAACATCGAATTTTGCTACTTGAAGTGGACTCAATTTCAAAACAAATGTCTTGAGGTGGCTCTATTTAAAAGAGAAAATTTAATTAAAACAATATGATGGCTTTCTGTAACATACATTGCCTGAGGAAATCATCTAGGATCATTGTCATACCGACAACTAGTGTCAATGTCTTGTGGGATGCAATTGTTCCACTTAGCCCTACACCCACCTTGATCGGATCGACCATTTGCAAAACATCGAAATTCATTGTCTTTCGGAACACATCGGTGGTGTTTCTTAACATCAACAATAAACGACACCTAAGCGTACATCCGAAAGAGTATATTTCATTTGGGAAAGGGGTGTCTATGTCTTTTTTTAATTTTCTTGTATTAATACCGTATTTTTCAGTTTAATTGAATTATTTGTATTGCAATATTGATTTAGACATTGTGCATTTTGTAATTTAGACTGGGGAATTACTATTTATTATCACTTTAAATTTTAAAAAAAATCATCTATGATACTAGACTTGCACAGGGAATGTACAACAATTAATAATTTCAATTTAATTTAATTTCAATACAACAGGTACAACATAAATAGAAAGAAATAAATGTGTGGAAAAAATAAAAGCATGTAAACAAAAATTAAGCGAATTGAAAAAATATGAAAATATTATAAAAAAAAAAACATGTAAAAAAATTAATAATTTTTTTTAAGTCTAAAAAAAAAAGTGAAACCTTGAGACAAAAAGGGGCATAAAAAATTGTATTCAGATATCTTAACCCTTCCTATTATATCAAGGCAAATTTTAGACATTGTGCATTTTGTAATTTAGACTGGGGAATTACTATTTATTATCACTTTAAATTTTAAAAAAAATCATCTATGATACTAGACTTGCACAGGGAATGTACAACAATTAATAATTTCAATTTAATTTAATTTCAATACAACAGGTACAACATAAATAGAAAGAAATAAATGTGTGGAAAAAATAAAAGCATGTAAACAAAAATTAAGCGAATTGAAAAAATATGAAAATATTATAAAAAAAAAAAAAAAAAAAAAACATGTAAAAAAATTAATAATTTTTTTTAAGTCTAAAAAAAAAAGTGAAACCTTGAGACAAAAAGGGGCATAAAAAATTGTATTCAGATATCTTAACCCTTCCTATTATATCAAGGCAAATTTAAAAAAAATTCAGTGTAAGCAAATATTTTTCTTGAAATTAGGAAATTTTATTATCTGAATGAAAGCTACCAAGTTTCATGTTTATCTCACAATGTAAATATCAATGTATTTGGAATATTCATGTGTTTGACACAACTACAAACTAGCTTTTATAACATATATGGGTGGTCAAGTTATAACAATTCTTTCCCCTTGACATTCACGAAATGACCAGCATTTACAAATATGAGTACTTAGATTGCAATAATTCTTTCTCCAGGACATTCACAAAATGACCAGCATTTACAAATATGAGTACTTAGTTTGCAATAATTCTTTCTCCAGGACATTCACAAAATTACCAGCATTTACAAATATGGATACTTAGATTGCAATAATTTTTCCACCATGACATTCACAAACAGAATGACTATAGCATTCACATAAAAAACAGACACAAAATGACTAGCATTCACATAAAAGACACATACAGAATAACTAGCATTCACATAAAAGAGCATATTGAATGGATACCATTCACATAATTTTAAGACACATACAGAATACTTGCATTCACATGAAAGGACAAACCAGAATTCCAAATTTCACTAAGTAAATTAAATGACTAGAATAGAATGAAAATGTTTTCTGTTGGCAAAATAACCAAATATTGGTTAATATTGTTTAAAATTGAAGTTAAAAAAATTATTTTATTTGTTCCAATGACTGGAAAAAAGTTAATAAATGGGCACATTTTGAAAAATTCTTTTCTGTAAAAGAAAATTTATAAATTTCGGCATTAATATTCATAGATAAAAGATAATTATATTTCTCATAAACAACAGGCAACATAAGTACCTTTTCATCTAAAAAAAAGCATGAATAACAAATTCAACAACATGTTGGAGTGTATACAGGTCTAAATGTCTGTAGAAACTTGTTCAACAACTTGGTTCTGGTTCATTATTATATATCTATAAGAAATTGAAAAGTTTGAGATCTTGTTTCAGCTCCACTTTCTGACCTAGAAAATGTGTTACAACTGTTATAACAATATGTAGCACAATATAATTTATCTTCTGAGCCAAATTCTTTACAGAAATTTAATTCATTCTTGAAATGTTTAAGACAAGTCCTGGTTTTCAATTGAAATTGAAATAAACCTTTTGACTTTCAGATGAAGTTTCACAAATTACACAAATTACACAATCAAAAAGTTCTTTTCTGAATGACTTTATTATAATTTATGACACAAGGTGTCTTGAAAACTCCTGGCATTTGTTTGATGATGTACTTTAAAAATAATTGGAATGCTGGTCCATTTTTTTTACTTCATGGATATTTTAGAAGAAAAAAACCATATATATATATATATATATTGATTTTCAAACCTGTATGAATATATATATAAGACTTATCATATATTCTTATTTTTATTTATTCAAATATTCAACCAATAAACATCACAGGAAACTTTGCATTTATACTCATAGAATCTGAAACTAACAGAAAATAAACATCCATTTTATTTAATAGAATCTGTAACTTTGCCCCTTTGGTATCTTCAGACTCTTGTTAAAAAAAATAAACATCCCATGTCCAGTCTGTATATATATATCTACCTACAATGATCTAAAACTAATTAAAACTGGAGGTTGTCAATACCATTGGCACTGAAAAGTAGCATGTACACACATCAATAAGTATTTCAGGAAAACAGACTGAAAATGAAAAAAAAGGAGTGTGTAAATGCTTGACATGAACGAAATATGTAGCCTTATGCTATGCCATGTTAATATAGAGTGAATTTAACATAATCTTTCACCATTCTCTGCATGACAAGATCATACATTATAATGCAGACCTTTTTATTTCTAAAATGTATTTATTAATTATTTCAATATTTTGACATGTCCATGGAACGAGTCAACGAAAATGAAAGATTTGTTGTTAAAAATGGAATAAAATGACTCTATATATGTGTGACTATGATTGGTCAAGTGGTTCTTTCGTGTTTAAACAGAAACAGTCACATTTTCATCCTAATAGATCGATCAATCTATGAAAAAACCCAGAAATATTTGGTTAGAATCTCGAAATATAGTGCTTCTTGTTTACATCCAAATATGGAATTCTAGTGACGAATGATGGGGAAATATGCAAATAATCCATACTCTAATAAGTGATTCTAGCTATTTTTACCAAATTTATTAATAAACAGCCAATGGGATGCAATTGTTTCACTTAGTTAAAGAGTCTATTTTTAGCGCCATTTTTTTTTACAACATTTCATCAGCAGCGGTATCCCGAGTTCCAACATTGATTTCAAGCAAACGATATCATAAATACACGTATTCACGCGTCAGTCACGTTACAATTTTATTTAAAAAATGGATTCAATAAAAATGAATACTTCTTTCAGTTTTATTTATGAAGATATTCAGTAAAAACACATGGGGTGTCGACTTAAAGAATGCATGGCCGCTCACTCGTAAAGCGTCATGTCTAAAAAAAAAAAAAAAAGAGTTACGTCCCTTGATTTCGGGATTTGACTTTGCATTGTTGGAGGTACGGAATCTGTGCGTGGCTTCCCGACTGTGTTTATTATATAGAGATTAATACATGACCTTTTCCATATCAGCCCGGATATCATCCCCGAGACACAGTCGAGGGATGATAGCCGGAATTATATGGAAAAGGTCATGTATTAAACTTTTTATCATTATATAATTCCGACAAATTGTTTTATGAAGCAAATGAACAAAAGGAAATAATTAAATGAATTTTTATAGAATTTTAATTGTGTATTCAACAGATACATTTTCAGAACACTAATATTGTCAAACAAGAGCATTTCTACCCCCATAAATGTTAATGGCAAGATTTCCTATGAAGGCATTTTGAACAATGGAATATATAGATGTGATTCTTTTTTTTGTTTGCCGTAAATCGTGATGAGGGCATTACCTGTGAAATTGTTTTACATTCTCCGTGATATAATCATATATCATATAATGTTTTTGTTAGTTTTATTTAATGTGGTCTTCTTGACGACATTTTTTTCCATCTCAACTCGATTTGTCAATTGTACAGGCATCCTACATGATTAGTAGGAATGTAGCAAGTATAAAAACGTACTTTTAATAATTTATGTTGGGTTTGATATTCTCCAAGAAGAGCGAGCATCATAATTAACTCCCCGTGAAATGTGATTAGTAAAATGTATTTTTCGTGAACCGTGATGAGACCCTTATCTCCCACTCAACTTTAAGTGTAAGTTGACGTTAAGTTGTTTGTAAACAGACGCCATCGGAAATACCGGAAATAACTTGCGCGAGACGCACGAATATGGATTTTTTTGCACGAGATGCCTCTGATATGGGTTATCAGCCTTGGGGTGAAATTATGGCTAGTTTACTTCCGGTCGTTACACATATGCAAAAACTGTCATATTAATGCCAAGTATATGATAAATAGATTTTACTCTTTTGTTTGTTGTAAATAGGATGTTTAAAAAGGAACTTGTTTTTCACTATCAGATGCTCAATGATATTTTCGAATGAAACGACGTTGACACTGACATTACAGTGAAATAAATATGATTATTTCACTTGGAAATCTCAGTATTTCGCTGGCATCTATGTACTGAAGTGAAATATATTAGTGATAGAATATTTTGTGGTTCCTATCAGGATTTCCTTGATAGAGGGTTGCTGCTAACAAGGAAGCTACTGAATCAAGGGTTCCTCTTGGTAAAGTTGAAGTCGTCACTTCGAAAGTTTTATGGTCGCCACCATGACTTGGTTGACCGCTATGGAATATCTGTGTCACAAATTACCACGGATATGTTCCACTTGTTGTAAACACTTCCTGATCCTTTCCTCATTCACGACTTATCACCAGATTTTTAACTAGATTAACATGACGAGTGCAACTAGTGGAGCAGGAACTGCTTACCCTTCCGAGCACCTGAGTTCACCCCTGATTTCTAGTGGGGTTCGTGTTGATCGATCTTTTGTTTTATGTGTAATGTTTTGTAGATCGTTGTTTGTCCTTTTGTACTTTTTCATTTGGCCATTGTGTTGTCTGTTCTTCGATTTACAGATTCTGATTACCCCTTTGGTATCTTCAAACTCTTCTTGTGCACGTCTCTGTACTTGTTTTATCTGTTATATCACTGGAAAACACCAGTAAGGTATTTCAGGGCCATTACTGCCCATTACAACTTGTTCACAATACAACTTATACATGATAATGATCTGTCAGTTACTTTGTAGTTTTCTTCATAAACACAAACAGTCACATAACAAGTATATAAAGGGAAATGAAGGGAACCTGAAAATGTGCTCTTTATGAACAGTTGCCCTTTATATACAGGTTTAAATTTATTATGTAGTATTCACTAAATGGAGAAAATGAAACTGCCCACTATAGACAATGATTTGCTATATACAGGTTTCCTTTACCAATGAGCTGGTTTAGGTTTATGGTCTTGAACGCCACTTTCAACAATATTTCAATTATATCGTGGTGGTTTGAGCTGGCTACAATTGAAATATTTCTATATATCAATATACAAATCCCATTTTATTGATTTTGTTAAATGATAAATCAGACCTTGACTGAGTGATTTTTTAAAATTATCAAAATGTTTTGAATCAACATTTTTTTTAATCCATTGTCATTTTAATTGAAGTAAATTAAATGACCCGTAGATAATCTTTTTAGTACAATATTATATAACATATAGACATGTACATTTTAAATGACATTAAGTATAAAATCTCTCTAAAACTTCAGTGTTAGTTAAAGACTTGTGTTTTTTGTCACTTATTTATTCTGAATGGTTGGTATATTTTTGAAGACCTCTCTACAATATAATGAATCTGACAGGTACTTATAAGTTTTATTTTAAAGATTTGATACATACAATTTATCATTATGTCTTTTTCATGTTTTACTGCAAAGCTTTCTCTACTAAAATGGCTCCAAATTTGGCAGAGATAATTCTTTGAAAGATTTGTTCAACTGAAGTTGATCCCCCATAGGGAGGGGGCTAGTAGGGAACTTAAAATGGAGACATAAGTATATCTTTAAAATGTTTAAAAAAAAACTTTCTTTACCACTGGTGGGCCATACAAATTTAAATTCAAATTCTTAATAAATTAAGATTGAGGATTATCTTCAAAGAACATACAGCATGCTCGTGTGACACTACTACATGTAGTTTCAGGTTCCTTTTTTAATTGTCTATTTTTATTTTATAGAGAAATCAATTTTCTTTTCCTTGTCTAATGAAAGTTTTTCATTAATTTCTCGTAGAACTTTTTCTTCTTTACTTTTAAGATTCTTTTTAAGATGACACAATCTTTTTTCATGGATGTTTCTATATTAAAAGAAAATTAAAAATCAATGGAATACGTTGCAGGATATGGTATTGTTAATCAGTAATCAATATGGACTCTCAATGCAGATTTGAAATGCCACCAAAGAAGGATTTTCTTGATAGATTACGTTTCTTTCATTGCTATCTAGTTAGATTTCAACATTCAAGACAAATTAAGAGTAATACAAATTGTTGTTTATGTAAATTAGTTTTTTTCTCTGTGGTAATTCTGCAACAACAAAAAGAAGAAAAGGAAAAAGAAAGAGGATTTGGAAAGGAAATTTTGCTTAAGCAAGATTATCTTTATTTTGTTGACAGTTTTTGGAGAATGTTGACATTTTTATAACCTTGATTTATTTTTTTAGAAGGAAATAAGCTCATAAAATTATTGACAGCCTTTAGGCTAACATTTTAAATCTTGGTTTCTGAATATCAAATTAGGCCACACCTATGTTCTTCATACTTTTTTTTACATTCAAGCAAGCAATATTTTTTATTTTAATTTGTATTTTTTCTCAATATTTACTAGTAATTGGTTAGCTCCAAAATATTTGTAAGGAAATGAGTTATTTCCTTTTTTAATCTTTTTATATGGTTACAAGCAATTACTGTTTTTATTTGAAAAGCAAACATATATTTATTTCTCACTGAGAAAAAAAATGATTTAATGCAACTAAATTTGTACATTGTTTGTAGTACAACTTATTGACAAAAATTAAGGAGAAGTCAGAGAGGGAGAAGGCATTAAAAATAAATGAGATATGATTTTTATTGAAATGAACGTTAGAGAAAACTGAAGGGACAAACCAGTGACACTGTCAACATTGAAGACAAACAAAACACAAAACCACAACACAGAAAACTAAAAAGATGAGCAACACACCAAGGTGCTAATGTGACGGGTAAACAGTTTCTGTTTCTTATAAGACACCGACCATGTTATAGTCAAGTCCAGTAAAAGTCAGTGATAGAGGAAAGACTATGTAAACAATTGTTTATGTTCTACAAACTCAATAATCATATAAATACATCTGTATCTGCAAAGACAATACAATTTAATTTTTCTCACTCCACATCAATCATAATTGTATTACACCAAATACCTTTGATAAATGTCAGAACCTCATAGAGTAAGACCAATTTCATTTTTGCAAAATTGGGAGGACAAATATGAATGGATATAAAAAAAATTGACAGATTTGCTTTAAACTCAAAAAAGATTATATATAAAAGCAGTAAAATGACTACTAACTAAGAATTGTAGACCATTATTCTAAAGCTCCAAACTAAGAAATGTAGACCATTATTCTAAAGCTCCAAACTAAGAATTGTAGACCATTATTCTAAAGCTCCAAACGAAGAAATGTAGACCATTATTCTAAAGCTCCAAACGAAGAAATGTAGACCATTATTCTAAAGCTCCAAACTAAGAAATGTAGACCATTATTCTAAAGCTCCAAACTAAGAAATGTAGACCATTATTCTAAAGCTCCAAACTAAGAAATGTAGACCATTATTCTAAAGCTCCAAACTAAGAAATGTAGACCATTATTCTAAAGCTCCAAACTAAGAAATGTAGACCATTATTCTAAAGCTCCAAACTAAGAAATGTAGACCATTATTCTAAAGCTCCAATTTGTAAAAAGAAAAAACTAACAAAAAGAAGATTTGTTTTGCTTTAAAGGTTAATAGTAGCGAAAATATTACACGAGATGTAGTTTGCTTGAGGTATTTTAAATTGAACAACAGCAAATACATCTTCACAGTTGTGGTATTGACGATTTTGACACAAATCTAAAAGATTAATTTTCGAGTTTCGTTCATCAGGTGTAAGATTTGATTAATTTTCTCAGTAACACAGCTGATCATGGCCTGATAGTGTGCTATAAGATCTGACTTTTCTCAGTTCATTTTGTTGAGAGCCTAGAGGCCTTCAAAATAAATAGCTGAGTTTGTTAGATAGTTATTTCAGCAAATTGGTATAGGAATATGTCTTTGTCGCTGAAGATGATCACATGTGCTAAGACTAATTGTAAGAGCTTCTTGACAAGGGTTACAATCTAACCAGTGTTAATTATCCCAGTAGATGCACAAATTTCTCCTCATTAGCAACATATTGATGCTAGCAAAACTTTTCTCCAGCAAATTACCAAATTTAAGCAAAAAATTAAGTAGGATTGTCAATTTTGAAAAATGTTTTAAGAAAGTACAGATCTGTATTTTGACTTGATGACTCATAATTGAATTTTTTTTGACCTGACTAAGAAAAATAACAGCTCCATCTTTTCAACATTGAATAAGCCACACAAAAGCTTTCAATAACAGCATGGGGAATTAAAGGGAGATAAATCCTCAAATACCAGATAATTGGATTTTTAACTAAACTGAAATTAAGCATGTCAAAATTTTAATGAAACATATGATTTCATGAGAAACATACATCACATGTGGGGCATTTCTCTAAAGATAGATTAGGTTAGGCTGTGAATGTTGGAACAGCACTTTCAACAATATATTGGGCCGTCTAGTTTTAGGAGTGGAGTGGAAAGGTTTGGTTTGGTATATGTTGTTTAATGCCACTTTCAACAATGTATCAGTTATATTTGTGGTGATCAGTTTTATTGGTGGAGGAAACCGGAGAAAACCATCGACCTGTTTCAGGTCACTGACAAACTTTATCACATAATGTTGTATCGAGTACACCTTACGATGAACGGGATTCGAACTCACAACTTTAGTGGTAATAGACACTGATTGCACAGGTAGTTGTAAATCCAACTACCATATGATCACAACCACAACGGCCCCTTGTTGAAAAAGGAGAATACCACTGACTGACTTGGACTGCTGCAACTCATTAAAAAAAACTTTTATTAGATAAAGTTTAATCAAGTGTACTCCACGAGGGTGAATTGGACTCATAACTTTCTTGGTGATAGCTAGGGCACTGATTGTTCATGTACATCTTAATCCAGCTACCATATGATCAATGCCACAACAGCCAGTCCAAAGAAAGATTAACAGTCTTTGATAATAAGAAAAACAATTAAAAGTGTGATAAACAGTCAATGTTCAGAATTTTCAGTAATGTTCAGAATATCTAGCAAAAAAACTGGTCTGTTCAGAATTTCTTGACTTTGTAGTGAATAAATCGACCGCCACGATATAGCTGAAATATTATTGAAAGTGGCGTTAAGCACCATAAACCTACTAGCTTAGCAAACATAGCATCTACAGTCATGGGTCAAACATATTTTTGTGTTAAATATTTCACTGTACCTTTCATACAAATACATGATTTGAAAAAAATAACCAATTCTTGTTTAAGCATTTCTTAATTGATTTTCATGAAATATTTAGCATTAAAAGCAGAAATTAATATGTTTTATTTTTCTAATATTTTTTCAATAATGGTATTTAAGTTTTACTTAAAATATTATTTAAGCACAAGTTTAATTAGGGGCCATTGTAATCATGATCATATTGTAGTTGGATTTACAACTACCTATGCAATCAGTGCCTATCACCACTAACGTTGTGAGTTCCCATCCTGTACATGGCGAGGTGTACTCGATACAACATTATGTGATAAAGTTTGTCAGTGACTTTCAGTAGGTCGGAGGTTTTCTCTGGATACTCCAATTTCCTCCACCAATAAAACTGACCAACTCGATATAGCTGAAATAGTGCTGAAAGTGGCATAAAACACCATCACCCTAACCCTAAAGTTAAATTTTTGTACATTAAATGTTACTATATAAATCATTGAAAGTGTTGACGTTGAAAAAAATTGACATTTCTGCTTAAATTATATATGCTTACAATAAAAGTTAACGGAATTGTATGGAACTGTGAGAATATCTCTGATTAATGCTTTTAAAAATGAAAAAAATATAGAAAATTGGATAAGAAATCACTTTAGGAGAATTGTTGAAGATTAAGTGGATTTATATGAAATATACAGGGATAATATATTAGTGCAGAAAGACTTAAGACCTGAGCGTGTATATTTTTGGCAAAGAAAACGTGTCTCAAAGACGGAACTACTTAGCCAATAAGATGTTTTGAATTTGTAATAAGACTAGAAGTATCGGACATAAACATAATTGCTTTTTGAACAATGTCCCCACAGAAACAAAAATGATGAGAAATATTAGATCTCTTTAAGTTTTCATATAATTATATACAATATTTTTACAGCCATAATACAATTTTGTAATTTTGTTTAATGGTTTATATTAACGAAAGAATCGGTGTGAAAAATTTCTGTAATTACTAACAATACAATGTTTAGTTAATTAAAATCCAAAACATTATTATAATTAATACAGGTAAAATGATATAATGGGGAAATATATGTTCTATATTAGGATTGTGCTAAAGAGATGCCACGATCTTAACAAGAAATATTTACAATATGGCAGGAAAATTCTTATTTTGTCATAAACCCATGTGTTGTTTTTAACTTGAGATAGGCAGATATTTAAATCTAAATATTGAAATTAATAATGTTTTTCATTAAAAGAAAGTTGAAAAGAATAAATTTGTTTTATTATGAGAAGAAAGTATAAACAGTGATGGTCACCAATTCTACCAATATCAACAACAAACAAACAGATACAGTAAGTTTATGCAATGAAAAAGTGGCCTTATAAGAGGGGTGACCTCTCATTGGGGGTCAATATTGTAGTATTTACTTCCTTAGTTCACAGGATGTCTGACTTTTGGTAGGGGTGTCCTTCAGGGGAACTACTGTGATGTTACATATGTGTTATGTTATTATCATTGACACAAGAATGCCCTGTTAAAACCAGGATACGAGTTTGGGGTACACATCAATATAGGCAAGGGTAAAACTCCCAAACCCTATGTTGTGGCTTGTTTTTTTGTGTTCAATGATTTTAGGTGGGTGGATTGAAGATACCAAAGAGGTAATCACAATCTGTAAATTGAAGAAGAACAGACAATATAATGGCCAAAAGAAAAAGAACAAACAACGATATACTAAGTTGTTTATTTTGGTGGAATTTTTTGATCATCACTGTTTAAACTTTCTTTTGATTTTGTACTGTATAGACACTGATAACAGCTGTATGTTTGGTTCAAAAGTTGAGTGATTCTAAAAGTAATGTTAGTAAAATATTCATATATTTATAATTAAAAATATTTTGGTGTTAAACATATTTGTGCAGATACAGAGTTCGCGAAATTGCATATGGGTTTGGTGGTCCTTGTGAAAAAAATGTCAGTCCTCATTAATTTTCTATTGCAAAATATCAATCTTGTGTTAGTCCTTAGTAAAATCTGCCCAAATTTTGCTGATCATGTCTGACAGGACTGACACATTTCGCGAACTCTGCAGATAGTGAACAACATTAATTCATTATTCAGACACATTCAGTTTTCCTTATATATTTCATATATACCTACAATTTTTGACAGAATTATCTTGAAGTAAAATCTTGTCCGATGTTGATAATCTTTTTTTCAACAAAAGCAGGAACCATAAGAGACGGGCTAAGCTTGATTTCAAACTTGACCACTTTTGCAGTTCTGGAGTTGTTCCCCCTTGATTTACCAAAAAATACTAATTTGTCGTTTCCCTCTATAACTTAAGTTTCCTATAAGTAAATGTTTTGAAATTTACACACAAGGTCAGGGATCATACAACACAGACTAAGTCCAACTTTGGTTAATTCCTTTTAGTGTTCCAGACTTATGCTTGTGTATATATTAGGTAGAAGGAAACTGGTGCATCCAATTTCAGTGAACACTCGTCCATCTTTCTCTTGGCAATGCACAAGCATTGGCCGACATCATGTTTGGAGTAATGTCAGGTGTCATGTGTCAAGTGACCAATCAGCCATGAACCTACAAAATATTGAAATATTAAAATCGAAGATGTCAGCATCCTTCGAAAAAGACATAGATTTGATATTTTTGCCCATTTGTGTGTTTAATAATGTTTTTGTTGACTCCAGATAAAGTCAATAATCTAATTTATGAGTAATATGTGGGTTTTCATTGATCCAAACTCTAACCTTGATTGTTTTTGCAATAGCATTTTCTGTTTATGAAAGCTGTTATGTCTATTATTAAAAAGAATGCATTCAGGTTTCTGATTGGCCAATATATGTATATTTATTGTCTTGCATATGATTGGATGGTCAGAGATGAATGAAAGGTTACCTGACATGACATCATGCTAGATGTTAGTAAAATGCAAAAGAAAAACAAACAATAAGCAAAAACAAACAAACAACCAAAAGATGCAACAAACATCTAATTGTTATTAGACTGGTTAAGCAATTCATGTTATTGTTGTACATATATAACACTAAAATAAACAGCAAAAATCACCTTCCATACTTTATTCATATGTAAATCTGTTTCTGTATGAGAAAAAGTAATGAAGATGTAGAGTATTTGGACGAGCATTGAAACTCTAATGTTTCAAAAACACGACACAATTTCAGAAAATGATGTCTCTACAGGTCCACCATATATGTTATGTAAATCTATTGGTTAAGAGAATCAGGAGGAAATGTGTTACTACTTTTACATATAATGTCTTTTACATATAATGTAGATTTATATTAGCTGATGTTGTTACCAATGATATATTCCTTAATTAGATAATACCTTTACCATGTATGTAATGCTTCCACAAAAAACTTTATTAGGAGAGGAAATAATGTTACGCAAGTTTGTTCCTTGTGGTGATCAGGTGGATGGCCTTTAATTGCATGTGAATCGCGGACAGCAGAGCCATGTTTCAAGAAAAAAATCAAGCCTTTTTGGTCTTGTCAAAAACAATTATGTTTCCATGGCAACACATCATTAACAGAAGGGAAGGAAAATCTTTTGTAGAAGCACATCAATAATGAGTTAGTTGCCTTAAGGTGTAAATGAAGTTAGGAACTATTGAATCTCTAGTAAGAAACGGCAGAAAATTTAGAAATTAGTTAGATAATAGATATAGCCGATAGGGCCTTGTTAGGCTTCATAGATCAATTGCATTATGGGAAACTCATTATTTTACTGGTGATAAGATGATAAATTTGTTAACTGACGATTTTGAAATATAAGACCCAAGATGCAATAGAGTTATTCATGACTTTGAAATCTTACCTTTAAGGCTTTACACAATGTATTCGAGAAAAATATGATATTTTTATTAGCTTGTACATGGGGGTTGAAACATGATAAATCAATAAACCACGAAATGACTTCATCCAATGTTTGACATTTCTCTGAAATTAGATTATCTATTTTTGGTGTTAAGAAGAAAAAGGCTGTTGCCTTTATTTTAACAGTATTTCTAGCTGTTTTCTGTTACTATAGAATTATTACTACTACCGTACTTATAGTATATTTTAACTGGTTTTAAAAAATTCAACAAAATGCAAATGTCATATAGACCTATTAGGAAACCCCTTTTAAATTTACCTGAAGCTCATACATGATGTAGAGCTGTCGCTCCATTCAAGCTAATTTTCTTAATCTGAGTCTACCAGTCTTTTTTGTTTTTTTTACTCATTAATGTTTTGTGTTCAGCGAGGAAGCAGTTAATATCAGTCTTTTAGTCTTTTGGTTTGACTTGACCATGGCTAGAAACCACGAACGACTGCACTGGAGATGAGCATCTTAACACAGCACTGAGGCGGCATCTTTAAATTACTTCTCTATTACATATATAATGTGTCAAATGGAAGTAGGATGTATCCTAATTACCACACCATAAATCCTTTTTCTGGATAGCAGTGACGTAGAATTGCCCTATTACTCAGTTTATGGATGATGAAATAACTAGTATACAGTGAAACCTCTCTAAACAGAACTTCATTGAGACAAATGTTTTTGTTCTGATCAGACAGGTGTTCAGTTTATGCTGGTTATTCTAACAAAGTTTTGTTCTGATCAGACAGGTGTTTGGTTTATGCTGGTTATTCTAACAAAGTTTTGTTCTGATCAGACAGGTGTTTGGTTTATGCTGGTTATTCTAACAAAGAATTCTTACATTAGGACTTGTTATACAGGATTCTGGTGACTTGTGACAGGTTGGTGGTTTTCTCTGGGTACTTTGATTTCCTCCATCAATAAAAACTGACCGCCACGATATAACCTACCGTAAATATTGTTAAAAGTTGCATTAAACACCATAACCCTAACCCCTGGTTTATTCAGAGTTTGGTTTAGACTGGTTTCTCTTGGCTATCATTGTTCCCTACAGCTTCAGCATTACAAAGTTCAACAGTTGTACCGTATTTAGGGTTGTATAATTTTGCCCAGATTCTTTATTTGGTAGGAGGTGTGCGCATTATAAACAGGAACAATGTGTTTCACTCTTTCCCAGACCGGGTAATAACATGTTTACGTGCAAAGTTAAATATTTCTTAAATTGTTTGGACACTATTCCACAAAATAATTAATTGCATCTACTATGTTTTAATTATTGAAGAATTAAAACTGTCTAGTGCAGTTTTGTTTTGTACTTGTAAATATTTACCTTTGATAGATACGAAAATAAACTAATTCTTACATTTCCGACGAGGGGGTGCGCATTATGCACCAATGCACATTATGCAACCCTAAATACGGTATATCTCTAATCAGTCATATTTTAATCAGGTTAAAGAAATATTAGTTTGTTCAAACCATGCTTTGTCAAAACTTTTAAGGTAGAAGTAATATATATAGATTCTGAGGTCATACTATAATTATACTGTGAAACCTGTCTAAGCCGAACCTCATTGGGATCATATTAATGTCTTTGTGAAAGACAAGTGTTTCGTTGATCAGGGAGGATTTTTTTCAGCTATTTACCAAAAGTTTCTGGACATAGTCAGAACAGGTCAAAATAGATAATTTTAAAATGGGTGTAGATGGTTTCAACTAGTTTTCATTGATTTTACAGTTATGTTATTTTCTAACCTGAGAATCATCCCTGGTTTATAAAAGTTTAATGTTATTTTCTAACCTGAGAATCATCCCTAATTTATAAAAGTTTAATGTTATTTTCTAACCTGAGAATCATCCCTGGTTTATAAAAGTTTAATATTATTTTCTAACCTGAGAATCATCCCTGGTTTATAAAAGTTTAATGTTATTTTCTAACCTGAGAATCATCCCTGGTTTATAAAAGTTTAATATTATTTTCTAACCTGAGAATCATCCCTGGTTTATAAAAGTTTAATGTTATTTTCTAACCTGAGAATCATCCCTGGTTTATAAAAGTTTAATGTTATTTTCTAACCTGAGAATCATCCCTGGTTTATAAAAGTTTAATATTATTTTCTAACTTGACAATCATCCCTGGTTTATAAAAGTTTAAATTAACAAACATTTCCTACATTGTGATTTTGATATAATTACATTACTTCCGTTTTTCATTGAAATGTTACAATATGATTGGTTATGAAGTGGTCACATGATTATAAAAGAGATATTTCACATCCCAATGAATCTCAAATCCGAACTTGCACGTGCCTCCATGATGACGTCAGATGTAAACAATCAATTGCGTAATAATTTCCAACAGCAAATAATCTAACACAAATAAAATTCACAACGAAAAATTGAACTATATTAAATTTTGGTGTGATTTAAATATAATTATAAGAATTGAATGCATTCTTTTGAAGTTTCATTGGGGTATGAAAGCGTTGATCGAAGTACATTTTCAACTTGAATGCATTCTTTTGAAGTTTCATTGGGGTATGAAAGCGTTGATCGAACTACATTTTCAACATGAAAATGTACTTCGGTCAACGCTTTCATACCCCAATGAAACTTCAAAAGAATGCATTCAATTCTTAATTGAAGTTTCGTTAATACAAGATTCTGGTTTATTCCAGTTTCAGTTTGTAGACGGCTTTCACTATACGATGACATTTTTAAGTGATCCGTAAGAACTCATGTCCTGGGAATACAGGCAATAAAATAATGTTATACATTATAATGTCTTTGATTTTAATTAAAATAATTATTAGATATTCATGTACATTCTCCAAATAGATTTTTCAATATTCATGATCAGAGTTTTTTAAAACAATGTATAAATTTCCAGGATAATGAGTTTTACAGGAATTTTTTTGTCAATATTTCCACCTGTTAATTAGAATAGCAAACCATTAATTAAGATTCTATGTAAAACTCTCATTAACTTTACCAACAAATGTTATAAAAGTAAAATGAATATAAAAGCTGAGAATAATTATAGACAAAAAACATTATTTCTCTTCATTAACACTTGTTATGGTAGACAGCATGCAAAGATCTTAGCATTAAAACTTTCAAGACTATCATGAAGAATTAGTATAGAAATGGGCAAGGAATTGTTTTTAGAGCATGATTTTTTCCTATTCTGTTTTAGATATTTACCGGTAATGTTTCAATGATGGCTATTTAATGTTACTCATGTTTATTATCTCATGTGAAATGTTTACTGAGTATAAGATCATAATATAATGACTGTGATTGTATACCATTAAATAGCATCAAATTAATAAAATTGTAATTATCATGTTTTTTTGATATGAGTCTTGACTTGAGTCCTTAATTTTAGATTTGACTGCACAATAAATCAGTAAGAAACATGTTTCTTTTCTTACTTTTTTTATTGAATGGCAGAAATGTTTGAAAATTACCAATCAATGCTGCCATATTGGAAGTATTGGTGGATTATTGTTGTCTATAACATACTATGCAAAAACATGTCAAAGGGAGATAATTATTTGTCTAAGGGAGTTAACTTCAAAGCTTGCCTAATTTTATTTTTGTACTAAAAATAAACAAGTAATAATTTTTTTTAAAGCTTAGTAAGTTAGTGTCTTTTTGCACATTGTTATTAATTTATTTTGTGTTCATTATATTTATGATATCTGAAAATTAACTGTTGTACTATTTGAGATGGAAAAGTACTATTTGAGATAGAAAAAACAAACCGTTTTAATTTCCAAATGTTTTTATATATTGTTCTGTTTCACAATTGCTAGAGAGAAATGTTTACATTGTAAAGTGTTGTGTGTAATTTATCCTATCTTGATCATAAAATGTTTAAATTTTAAAGCCCTGACTATAACTCAAACTTTTCACACTGACAATAGAATTACTTCTATAATATACTCACTGTCTGTATGTTTGTTGGACTAATTTCACCCTGTGGCAGGATATACTTTATGATTCAACCTTATATGATAAATTTTGTCCGTCACTTTGCGATCACTAAATTTATGTTTTTTATGTTAGGTGGACTAATTTCTGCCTGATATACTTGTTGATCACAATCTTAATTTCTGCCTGATATACTTGTTGATCACAATCTTAATTTCTGCCTGATATACTTGTTGATCACAATCTTAATTTCTGCCTGTTATACTTGTTGATACAACCTCATATGATAAATTTTGTCTGTCACTTTTTGATCACTTGGTCATGATGTACTTGTTTATACAATGTTATGTAATAAAGTTTGTCTGTCACTTATCAAACTTTGAAAAATAGAAGGCTAAATGGTAATGGTTGACAATATAACCAACAATAACAGCACAAACGACTCCTTTGGCAAGCTCAAACCTCAAATAACAGAAATGACAACAATAGTATACAATGGGAATATAGGTTCTGTTCTGTCTTTGGACTAACCCAAATAATCCAGTAGGTATATGACACTCACTTCGATTCATAAGACTATCGTCCATAGAGGACAGAGTAATCATGCGAAATAGCTGTGGGCAGACACAAAGATGCTTAGGCACTAAAGCAATTGGCGGAATCCTAACCTGTCTTTCTTGGTATCTGAATCACCATTTGTCAAACTGATAAAAAAAACAAAACAGATCACTTCAACTCTAAGACCACACAAAGTTGACAAACCTGGCTAATCAGTGGAAGTGAAAAAAAAACTTGCTTACTGAAAGTTGGGAAAAGTCCCCTACCTACAGTACTTAATTCACAAAAAAGCAAAAAGGTCTATGAATATTAGCTACACAAAATATTTCTCGTTTTCATCATTTATATATTTGTGAAAGTACAGAATATGTTGATTTTTATGTATGTTAGCAGTCTTCACACTAACCCACTTGCCCTAAGCACGGGACAAGTAAAACTAGATTCGGACAAATGAAAATTATGAAAGAATTTGTTTGAATAAATTGATTTTTTTTTTCTAAATTTGGCTTTTGGGCAAGTAGGTGAAATAAATTAAGGCAAAGACTGTATTAGTTAATTATTTGGACTCCATTCTAAAAAATAAATGTCTAGTTGTGTTAAAAGATAGTAGCAGTAGGTGTATTTAGTCTTGTCTACCATGAACTGACCTCAGGCTAGTTTTTTTAAATTGTAGTTACCAGTATATATGAAAAATGTAGAGAAATTTAATGCTTTTGAAGACTGTATTAAAAAAAAAAGAATAAAATGCAAATGAAACTACTGGTATCCTATTTTCCCCGTCCTAAAAAAAATAATAAAATGAAAATGTATATACTGGCATTTTATTTCCCTTGTTGTCTTACAGGAACTTGTACACATTTTTTTTCTTGGTTTGATTTGTACTGGCTGACAAAACATGGCAGATTTGTTATTAAATTGTACTTTGAAAAATAAATTGTATTGTATGGATTGCTGTAAATTCATGTTTTAATAGAAAGCATTGAATCGTATTGATTTAAGATAATAAAATTCAAAAGCTGGCACAAGTTTTTATTCTAGCCTCAGTTCTGTCATCGTCAAATAATTGTACTGAGATAATTGTATAAAAATGTCATCTAGTTGTGTAATTTTTCATTGAGGTTGAAAAATTGAATTTTGATCCTAAATATTGGAATACTCTTGGTTATCTCAGAAATATCATAAAGGTCAAAATGTGATGACAATTTATACAATTTAATTACGAAACCAATATCACTGTAATATCATTGTTTCTTTGTATTTATGCAGACTTTTTTCTAAGAAAGAAATTGAAAATGAAAAAAACGTGACAAAAATCTATACACCATTCTGTAGCCTTTTCTGAAAAAAAAAAAGAAAAGAAAAGTAAAAACAATTCGAAAAATTTATTAGGACACATTTCTTTGATGTATATGTACAATACCACTGTTGACTATGCAATTTTTTATGCAATATGTGACTGAATATACAATTTGTTTTTATAAAACAATATACGACACTATAGACACTATAGCTTCAGCAGCTTCGTTATAAATGAATACTTATTTAAGAATAAAATGTAAAAATTGTATTGGGATAGTTTTTTTTTGGACAAATATACAATACCACTGTAGACTGAGCATACAATTTTATTTATAAAACAATATACAACGCTGCATGTAGCCTCATTATAAATGAAATAGTATTTGAAAATAAAATGTAAAAACGCATTTGAAAAATTGTATTAGGATATATATAGTTTTTTTGACAAATATACAATACCACTGTAGACTGAGTATACAATATTTTTTTTTATAAAACATTATATGACGCTGCATGTAGCCTCGTTATGAATTAAATAGTATCTTCTTGTACTTGATTACAATATTTTACAAGTCGTAGAAAAAGAAAGTTGAACTTAGATCATGAATATTTTGTTTCTCTCGACTAACGTTAATGAGATGTAGTTTGTATGATTCTATGTAATTACGATCGTGTTAATACTTTATAACAGTTGTGTGGTTTTGACAGTTGTTTTGCTATGACAGATATTTTTGTGTGTACCAGTAGGGTTTCCAATTCTTCTCCAATATAAGATCGAGTGGTAAAGTGAAGCCTTGCTTTTCTGATTTATACCAGTTTTCATTAAAGAAATGTCTAGTCTACAGAAAGAAACTCCTAATTGACTTGGAAGTCCAGAGTAAAATCGTCTCGACTGGAAACATACCTATTTACTTTAATTTTCTTATACTTTTATCAAACATTATCTTTTATTATAGTTAGTAAGAAAGGATAGGGATGTAAATGAACATGAGAGACTAATCAACTTTACACGTCAGTTGAAGTAAAGGAACAGCACTTTTAATACTCTTCCTCATTTCACAATCACAGCAGGGTCTTCAATAATCAGCTTAGCTAATACCCTAAAATAAGTGTGAAACTACAGTTGAGTGATACTCTACTTTTCTTGATAAATGCTGTATCTGGGTATCTTGGTTGTTATTATGTAATTTAGCACATATACAGATGAAGTAATCTGACAAAAATATAAACAACCTAATAATACAACTAGTAGGTCCAACTAGCAATTAAATTAGTACATTTATATTTCTAAAATGAGTTTGAAATGACTCCTAGCCTGCAGTTGAGGGTACTCTTTACTTACCACTACATCTGTTGAGGGTACTCTTTACTTACCACTACATCTGTTGAGGTACTCTTTACTTACCACTACATCTGTTGAGGGTACTCTTTACTCACCACTACATCAGTTGAGGGTACTCATTACTTGCCACTACATCTGTTGAGGGTACTCTTAACTTACCATTACATCTGTTGAGAGTACTCTTTACTCACCACTACATCAGTTGAGGGTACTCTTTACTTACCACTACATCTGTTGAGGGTACTCTTTACTCACCACTACATCAGTTGAGGGTACTCTTTACTTACCACTACATCTGTTGAGGGTACTCTTTACTTACCACTACATCTGTTGAGGGTAATCTTTACTTACCACTACATCTGTTGAGGGTACTCTTTACTTACCACTACATCTGTTGAGGGTACTCTTTACTTACCACTACATCTGTTGAGGGTACTCTTTACTTACCACTACATCTGTTGAGGGTATTCTTTACTTTAACACTACATTTGTTGAGGGTACTCTTTACTTACCACTACATCTGTTGAGGGTACTCTTTACTTACCACTACATCTGTTGAGGGTACTCTTTACTTACCACTACATCTGTTGAGGGTACTCTACTCACCACTACATCTGTTGAGGGTACTCTACTTACCACTACATCTGTTGAGGGTACTCTTTACTTACCACTACATCTGTTGAGGGTGCTCTTTACTTACCACTACATCTGTTGAGGGTACTCTTTACTTACCAATACATCTGTTGAGGGTACTCTTTACTTACCACTACATCTGTTGAGGGTACTCTTTACTTACCACTACATCTGTTGAGGGTACTCTTTACTTACCACTACATCTGTTGAGGGTACTCTTTACTTACCACTACATCTGTTGAGGGTACTCTTTACTTACCACTACATCTGTTGAGGGTGCTCGTTTCTTACCACTACATCTGTTGAGGGTACTCTTTACTTACCACTACATCTGTTGAGGGTACTCTTTACTTACCACTACATCAGTTGAGGGTGCTCGTTTCTTACCACTACATCTGTTGAGGGTACTCTTTACTTACCACTACATCTGTTGAGGGTACTCTTTACTCACCACTACATCAGTTGAGGGTACTCTTTACTTACCACTACATCTGTTGAGGGTACTCTTTACTTACCACTACATCTGTTGAGGGTACTCTTTACTTACCACTACATCAGTTGAGGGTACTCTTTACTTACCAATACATCTGTTGAGGGTACTCTTTACTCACCACTACATCAGTTGAGGGTACTCTTTACTTACCACTACATCTGTTGAGGGTACTCTTTACTCGCCACTACATCAGTTGAGGGTACTCTTTACTTGCCACTACATCTGTTGAGGGTACTCTTTACTTACCACTACATCAGTTGAGGGTACTCTTTACTTACCACTACATCTGTTGAGGGTACTCTTTACTCACCACTACATCAGTTGAGGGTACTCTTTACTTACCACTACATCTGTTGAGGGTACTCTTTACTCACCACTACATCAGTTGAGGGTACTCTTTACTTGCCACTACATCTGTTGAGGGTACTCTTTACTTACCACTACATATGTTGAGGGTTTTCTTTACTTACCACTACATCTGTTGAGGGTACTCTTTACTTACCACTACATCTGTTGAGGGTACTCTTTACTTACCACTACATCTGTTGAGGGTACTCTTTACTTACCACTACATCAGTTGAGGGTACTCTTTACTTACCACTACATCTGTTGAGGGTGCTCGTTTCTTACCACTACATCTGTTGAGGGTACTCTTTACTTGCCACTACATCTGTTGAGGGTACTCTTTACTTACCACTACATCTGTTGAGGGTGCTCGTTTCTTACCACTACATCTGTTGAGGGTACTCTTTACTTGCCACTACATCTGTTGAGGGTACTCTTTACTTACCACTACATCTGTTGAGGGTACTCTTTACTTACCACTACATCTGTTGAGGGTGCTCGTTTCTTACCACTACATCTGTTGAGGGTACTCTTTACTTACCACTACATCTGTTGAGGGTACTCTTTACTTACCACTATATCTGTCCATAGCAGCTACATATGGGTATCTTTGTCATTTATATTTTATTTGATATACAGAATTTATTTCCCAGATGCAGGGATTAATTGTTCTTGTTTGTTGAAAGCAAACAACATAATAGTCTAGTCTCACGTCAATGCACATGGAAAACTGTACATGTGAAAGTTTGTTAGTATGCTGAAAAATGTCAAATTTTATAATTTTTGATTTATATCCCTGTGTATTTTTTAATTGTTAGTACCCAGCAAAGAAAAGATTCTAGCAGAAAGTGGACTAACTGATGTAGAAATTAATGATATAGATCTTGGTAATGGGGTAAGTCATGTTTTCTATTAAACTTAGTTATATGGACCCAACCTTCCCCTCTTAGCAGTCTTCGTGCTAACCCACTTGCCCGAAGCCCTAGACAAGTAAAACTGGATTCAGACAAGTGAAAATTATTAAAGAATTTGTTTGAATAAATAAAAAAATTATCTAAATTTGGCTTTTGAGTAAGTAGGTGAAAATAATTAAGGCAAAGTCTGCTTAGTGAAATGATGTGATCATGCAAGTGTTTTACACATGTGAATAAAATGGCGTCCCTCATTTATAACCAGGCAAACAGCGTCATTATAAAGAACGTCATAATCTTGAACATTATGCATAATATATTTAATCCTTATGACACAGAAGTTGGCATATGTATGATATTAATTCTATTAAACAGAGCACTAAGATTCATGATTTCTGTCAGTGTGAGGTCTGTTTGATACAACCTTATGTGTATAAAGGTATAAAGACACTGTTGACCAAACACAAAGTATACGTAATGAAATGAATTATTAAACTGTTACAGCAGATATAGATTGGTCATTGGTCTTGTGTAATATGTGATCAAAATGTTATCAGCTGTTCGTGACAAGATCAGTAGTAATTAGACCGTTGACAGTAGACATTGATTTCTGGTGTCTACTTGATTGAGGTTCTGTAGGGAGACACTGTTGACAGTAGACATTGATTTCTAGGTGTGAACATGATTGAGATTTGGTAGGGAGACATCATTGGGAATAGACATTGATTTCTGGTTTCTACTTGATTGAGGTTCTGTAAGGAGACATTATTGGGAGTAGACATTGATTTCTGGTGTCTACATGATTGAGGTTCTGTAGGGAGACATCATTGGGAGTAGACATTGATTTCTGGTGTCTACATGATTGAGGTTCTGTAGGGAGACATAGTTGGGAGTAGACATTGATTTCTGGTGTCTACTTGATTGAGGTTCTTTAGGGAGACATCATTAGGAGTAGACATTGATTTCTGGTGTCAACATGATTGAGGTTCTGTAGGGAAACATCATTGAGAGTAAACATTGATTTCTGGTGTCTACTTGATTGGGGTTCTGTAGAGAGACATCATTGGGAGTAAACATTGATTTCTGATGTCTACTTGATTTAGGTTCTGTAGGGAGACATCATTGGGAGTAGACATTGATTTCAAGGTGTCTTCTTGATTGAAGTTATGTAAGGAGACAATAGACAGTAGACATTGATTTCTGGTGTCTACTGGATGGAGGTTCAGCAGGGAAACATTATTTGGAATAAACATTAATTTCTGATGTCTATTTGATTGAGGTTCTAGAGGGAGACACCATTGGCAGTATATATTGATTTCTATGTGTCTACTTGATTGAGTTTTTGTAGGGAGACATCATTGGGAGTAGACATTGATTTCTAGGTGTCAACATGATTGAGGTTCTGTAGGGAAACATCATTGGGAGTAGACACTGATTTCTTGTGTCTACTTGATTGAGGTTCTGTAGGGAGACATCATTGGGAGTAGACATTGATTTCTGATGTTTTCTTGATTTAGGTTCTGTAGGGAGACATCATTGGGAGTAGACATTGATTTCTAGGTGTCTTCTCTATTGAAGTTATGTAGGAAGACAATATTGACAGTAGACATTGATTTCTGGTGTCTACTTGATGGAGGTTCAGCAGGGAGACATTATTTGGAATAAACATTGATTTCTGATGTCTATTTGATTGAGGTTCTAGAGGGAGACACCATTGGCAGTATATATTGATTTTCTATGTGTCTACTTGATTGAGTTTCTGTAGGGAGACATCATTGGGAGTAGACATTGATTTCTGGTGTCAACATGATTGAGGCTTTGTAGGGAGACATCTTTAGGAGTAGACATTGATTTCTAGGTTTCAACATGATAGATGTTCTGTAAGGAGACATCATTGGGAGTAGACATTGATTTCTAGGTGTCAACATGATAGATGTTCTGTAAGGAGACATCATTGGGAGTAGACATTGATTTCTGGTGTCTATTTGATTGATGTTCTGTAGGGAGACATCATTGAGGGTAGACATTGAATTCTGGTGTCTACATGATTGAGGTTCTGCAGGGAGACATCATTGGGAGTAAACATTGATTTCTAGGTGTCAACATGATTGAGGTTCCGTAGGGAGACATCATTGGGAGTAGACACTGATTTCTTGTGTCTACTTGATTGAGGTTCTGTAGGGAGACATCATTGGGAGTAGACATTGATTTCTGATGTTTTCTTGATTTAGGTTCTGTAGGGAGACATCATTGGGAGTAGACATTGATTTCTAGGTGTCTTCTCTATTGAAGTTATGTAGGAAGACAATATTGACAGTAGACATTGATTTCTGGTGTCTACTTGATAGAGGTTCAGCAAGGAGACATTATTTGATTGATTGAGGTTCTGTAGGGAGACATAATTGGGAGTAGACATTGATTTCTGGTGTCTACTTAATTGAGGCTCTGTAGGGAGACATCATTGGGAGTAGACATTGATTTCTGGTGTCTGTTTGATTGAGGTTTTGTAAGGAAACATCATTGGGAATAGACATTGATTTCTGGTGTCTACTTGATTGAGGTTTTATAGGGAGACATTATTGGGAGTAGACATTGATTTCTGGTGTCTACATGATTGAGGTTCTGTAGGGAGTCATCATTTGGAATAGACATTGATTTCTAGGTGTCAAGATGATAGATGTTCTGGAAGGAGACATCATTTGAAGTAGAAATTGATTTCTGGTGTCAACATGATTGAAGCTCTGTAGGGAGACATCATTGGGAGTAGACATTGATTTCTATGTGTCTATATGATTGAGGTTCTGTAGGGAGACATCATTGGGAGTAGACATTGATTTCTGGTGTCTACTTGATTGAATTTCTGTAGGGAGACATCATTAGTAGACATTGATTTCTGGTGTCTACTTGATTGAGGTTCTGTAGGGAGACATCATTGGGAGTAGACATTGATTTCTGGTGTCAAAATGATTGAGGCTCTGTAGGGAGACATCTTTGGGAGTAGACATTGATTTCTAGGTGTCAACATGATAGATGTTCTGTAAGGAGACATCATTGGGAGTAGACATTGATTTCTAGGTGTCAACATGATAGATGTTCTGTAAGGAGACATCATTGGGAGTAGACATTGATTTCTGGTGTCTATTTGATTGATGTTCTGTAGGGAGACATCATTGAGGATAGACATTGAATTCTGGTGTCTACATGATTGAGGTTCTGCAGGGAGACATCATTGGGAGTAAACATTGATTTCTAGGTGTCAACATGATTGAGGTTCCGTAGGGAGACATCATTGGGAGTAGACACTGATTTATTGCGTCTACTTGATTGAGGTTCTGTAAGGAGACATAATTGGGAGTAGACATTGATTTCTGGTGTCTACTTAATTGAGGTTCTGTAGGGAGACATCATTGGGAGTAGACATTGATTTCTGGTGTCTGTTTGATTGAGGTTTTGTAAGGAGACATCATTGGGAATAGACATTGATTTCTGGTGTCTACTTGATTGAGGTTTTATAGGGAGACATTATTGGGAGTAAACATTGATTTCTAGGTGTCAACATGATTGAGGTTCCGTAGGGAGACATCATTGGGAGTAGACACTGATTTCTTGTGTCTACTTGATTGAGGTTCTGTAGGGAGACATAATTGGGAGTAGACATTGATTTCTAGTGTCTACATGATTGAGGTTCTGCAGGGAGACATCATTGGGAGTAAACATTGATTTCTAGGTGTCAACATGATTGAGGTTCCGTAGAGGGACATCATTGGGAGTGGACACTGATTTCTTGTGTCTACTTGATTGAGGTTCTGTAAGGAGACATAATTGGGGGTAGACATTGATTTCTGGTGTCTATTTAATTGAGGTTCTGTAGGGAGACATCATTGGGAGTAGACATTGATTTCTGGTGTCTGTTTGATTGAGGTTTTGTAAGGAGACATCATTGGGAATAGACATTGATTTCTGGTGTCTACTTGATTGAGGTTTTATAGGGAGACATTATTGGGAGTAGACATTGATTTCTGGTGTCTACATGATTGAGGTTCTGTAGGGAGTCATCATTTGGAATAGACATTGATTTCTAGGTGTCAAGATGATAGATGTTCTGGAAGGAGACATCATTTGAAGTAGAAATTGATTTCTGGTGTCAACATGATTGAGGCTCTGTAGGGAGACATCATTGGGAGTAGACATTGATTTCTATGTGTCTATATGATTGAGGTTCTGTAGGGAGACATCATTGGGAGTAGACATTGATTTCTGGTGTCTACTTGATTGAGTTTCTGTAGGGAGACATCATTAGTAGACATTGATTTCTGGTGTCTACTTGAATGAGGTTCTGTAGGGAGACATCATTGGGAGTAGACATTGATTTTTGATGTGTACTTGATTGAGGTTCTGTAGGGAGATATCATTAGGAGTAAACATTGATTTCTGGTGTCTACTTGATTGAGGTTCTTTAGGTGGACATCATTAGGAGTAGACATTGATTTATGGTGTCAACATGATTGAGGTTCTGTAGGGAAACATTATTGAGAGTAAACATTGATTTCTGGTGTCTACTTGATTGGGATTCTGTAGGGAGACATCATTGTGAGTAAACATTGATTTCTGATGTCTACTTGATTTAGGTTCTGTAGGAAGACATCATTGGGAGTAGACATTGATTTCAAGGTGTCTTCTTGATTGAAGTTATGTAAGGAGACAATAGACAGTAGACATTGATTTCTGGTATCTACTTGATGGAGGTTCAGCAGGGAGACATTATTTGGAATATACATTGATTTCTGATGTCTATTTGATTGAGGTTCTAGAGGGAGACACCATTGGCAGTATATATTGATTTTTGAAGTCTACTTGACAGGCTCTGCATGGAAGCACCACCATCAATAGCCATCGATTTCTATTGAATGCATGATCGAGGTTCTGTAGGGAGACGACATTGGGTGTAGAAATAGATTTCTTGTGTCTACTTGATTGAGGTTCTGTGGGAGACACCATTGGCAGATGTCATTAAGCATCTAGTACTCCATAATGTAGAATTCCGTCAAGTTTTTGTTATTGTCAGAATTTTTTTTGAGGTTGTCATGAGTCAGAGAATCTTGTTTTTTGGTTGGTAAGTCAAACTATCAGTATAATTCTTGATTAATATTATTGTAACTGATTGTAACTTGAAACTCTTAATGACTTAATGGGGTATATCATTGTCTATAACTAGAGAACATAAAGGGAGACATCATTATAATTTGGTTTCTTGAAGATTGATATTGTGTAGACCATTGACAGTCGACATGTAGTTCTGGTCATATATGTTTAAACCAGTAACAGGCCTCTACATTAACATATTTTTCAACTTGTTCCTTCGGACAACTAGCTAAAAAAAAGTACTTGTCTGACTCAATCTTTTAGTTGTCCGAAAAAATTAATAAAAAATTACAAAAACTAGAGAAAAATTATCCAGGGCTCCCACTACTTGCAAATTAGAGGAAGAAGTGACTTCTCTTTCAGAGAGCTCACAGGGAGAAGTGGGAGACTTCTGGGAGAAATCAATTGCGATTAATCGAAACATTGTTTCGCAAGCCCTCTGACGTTACCCTGCCCAAATTTAGTAAATAGTTAAAGCTGCCTGAACTGATTCAATATCACATTTTTATTTCTGTCTACCTTGATTGGAGTCTTGCATACCAGTGATTTGTATATGTCCCCTCCTCCCCCCCCCCCCCCCCCCCCCCCCCCCTTGATCCAATAACACACAAATTGTAATAACTCATATATGTGTTGTATAAATCCTTGTTTCTGGTAAAAAAAAGTATCTAGGTATATTTTTTTTACCAGAAACAAGTGCCTGGGATATAAATAAAGCAAAGTATTTTATTTAAATTCACAGAGAAATAAAAATTTTAATGGATCTTTTCGAACAGATCAGGAAAAAGCTTGTAATATTTGTCCATTTCAAAGGTTTCAGTATTTCCCAAAAGCCTAAATCAAGTCCTCTATCGTATTTTGCACAAAAGACAAGTTTAAATTTGGTGCCAAATTGATATCCGATAATTTTTACGTGTCCGTTCCGGAGTGATTCTTGTTCTTATATTTCAAATATTTATATTTCTGTTCATTAAAGCGTTTCTGAGATTGTGACTTTAATTTTGTCAATGTCTTTGAACTTCATATGGAGGAACGATAAATGATACAATAAAAGAGTTTTGATCTGGCGTTTCACTTTAGTTTTAATCAAAATAAATTATGGACAAATTGGAGATCAAACAGGGCTCTTTTATACAACAAACCCAGTATTTTATACCAGTGGAAATAGATTTGTCTGTCGTACCGGCACATTTGGGAATCTCTGATTTTTTCACTTGTCCCGTCGGACAACCGTAATACAAGATCTACTTGTCCGATGTCAGTTTTCACTGGTATCGGACAAACGTTAATGTCGAGGCCTGAGTAAGAAAAATCTTAAAAATATCATTTATGTATTCCATTTTGTTAATTTAGAAAAAAAATATTCTAAATGTGGCTAATTGTTTGCCTTTTTCTTACCCTAGTATGATGGGTAATGGTAGATACCAGTGGTAATGTTATTTACATACAAAAACTGTTCATATTTGAAACAATTGTCCATGGACATAGTGAATATCAACTGTTAAAATCACATTTAGAATTTTGTTTGTAGTATATTTTGTTGCTCTTATTGACACTCGTGTGGGTTATTATCAAATTCACAGTTCCAAAAAATGTAATTAAAAACAAGAACAATCTGCCTTAGGCATAGGTAATCTTAGCTGATTCTGGTTATACTGCTCCCAAAGAGTTTTAAAATATTCTGTTTTTCAATATTTTGACTTTTGAGCATGCCTGATGAAGGTTATTCAATATTTTGACTTTTGAAGAATGCCTGATGAAGGTTATTCAATATTTTGACTTTTGAGCATGCCTGATGAAGGTTATTCAATATTTTGACTTTTGAGCGTACCTGATGAAGGTTATTCTATGAGCGTACCTGATGAAGGTTATTCTATGAGTGTACCTGATGAGGGTTATTCTATGAGCATACCTGATGAAGGTTAGTCTATGAGCGTACCTGATGAAGGTTATTCTATGAGCGTACCTGGTGAAGGTTATTCTGAGCGTGCCTGATGAAGGTTATTCAATATTTTGACTTTTGAGCGTGCCTGATGAAGATTATTCTATGAGCATACCTGATGAAGGTTATTCTGAGCATGCCTGATGAAGGTTATTCTGAGCGTGCCTGATGAAGGTTATTCTGAGCGTGCCTGATGAAGGTTATTCTATGAGTGTACCTGATGAAGGTTATTCTATGAGCGTACCTGATGAAGGTTATTCTGAGCATACCTGATGAAGGTTATTCTGAGCGTGCCTGATGAAGGTTATTCTATGAGTGTACCTGATGAAGGTTATTCTGAGCGTGCCTGATGAAGGTTATTCTATGAGCGTACCTGATGAAGGTTATTCTGAGCATACCTGATGAAGGTTATTCTGAGCGTGCCTGATTTTTATTATCGACAAAACCGGAATCCGATTCCGGTATTTAATTTTCGAAAATTCCGGTAAAATGACGAATTATGCAGTTTTTCTACCTTCTTTGCTCTCAATTTCGACAAAAAGCTAGCAGTTGAATAAATAAAACATTGCTGCTGGTTAAACAACAAAAATGGTTATCCGAATTCTGTGTAAAAATGCATAGGGTCGCTAGCAAAAATTAGGGTAGATCGGGTGACCGTAAACACACATATTATTTTTTTTGGCCTTATTCTGAGCGTACCGAAAGAAAGTTATTCTGAGCATGCCTGATGAAGGTTATTCTGAGCGTACCTGATGAAGGTTATTCTGAGCGTACCTGATGAAGGTTATTCTGAACGTGCCTGATGAAGGTTATTCTGAGCGTGCCTGATGAAGGTTATTCTGAGCGTACCTGATGAAGGTTATTCTGAGTGTACCTGATGAAGGTTATTCTGAGCGTGCCTGATGAAGGTTATTCTGAGCGTGCCTGACGAAGGTTATTCTGAGCGTACCTGATGAAAGTTATTCTGAGCGTACCTGATGAAAGTTATTCTGAGCGTGCCTGATGAAGGTTATTCTGAGCGTGCCTGATGAAGGTTATTCTGAGCGTACCTGATGAAGGTTATTCTGAGCGTACCTGATGAAGGTTATTCTGAGCGTGCCTGATGAAGGTTATTCTGAGCGTGCCTGATGAAGGTTATTCTGAGCGTACCTGATGAAAGTTATTCTGAGCGTACCTGATGAAAGTTAGTCTTAGCGTGCCTGATGAAAGTTATTCTGAGCGTGCCTGATGAAGGTTATTCCAGAAATGTACCATGTGCACTAATTTAGATATGTACATTTTTATTACTTCAAAATGTACAAATTGTAACCAGGGCTTTCATTTGAAGCCGGTTGCCGCCAAAATTCGACATCTACACTTTTTATGTATCAAGGATAAAAAATGTGTAATCCCATAATAATCTGGGTTTGTTGTATAAAAGAGCCCTTTTGATCTCCAATTTGTCCATAATTTATTTTGATTAAGACTAAAGTGAAACGCCAGATTAAAACTCTTTTATTGTATCATTTATCGTTCATTATTTCCATGATATGATGAAGTTCAAGGACATTGACAAAATTAAAGTCGCAATCTCAGAAACGCTTTAATGAACGAAAATATCAATATATGAAATATAAGAACAAGAATCACTCCGGACCGGACACGTAAAAATTATCGGATATCAATTTGGCACCAAATTTAAACTTGTCTTTTGTGCAAAATACGATAGAGGACTTGATTTAGGCTTTTGGGAAATATTGAAACCTTTGAAATGGACAAATATTACAAGCTTTTTGCTGACAAATGGTTGAAAAGATCCACTGAAATTTTTATTTCTCTGTAAATTTAAATAAAATACTTTGCTTTATTTATATAAAAAAATTAATTCTACAAAATGTTTACTTCAAAGCAGACTTGTTTTAACAAACAATGTTCAGAAAAATATATATACAGTTAATTTGGACTACTAAAACAAGAAATGGAAAATTGGTAGCCCTTGGTTGAAAGCAACCACTGCATGAAAAGCTTGATATTTTTGTGAGAGAATAGCTGCAAATTGATATAATAATAAACAAGTGAAATTATTTTTGTTTTTATTTGGGCCAGTAAATTTGCATTCGGACTCCTGAATTCTACAACTCAAGAAGTCTGAATGGCTTGTGGGTCAAAAAGTTTTTTGTGAAGACTGGTGACAACGACAGCGGTTTTTTTCCCCATTACCAATCGCTTATTATCGTCATGACTATTGACCTCTCAATTGTAAACAATGCAAGCCAAATAGGTAGAAGAGCCGTTTTACATTGGCCAGCGAAAGTCTGGTACCTGTGTATGGCATGAACAAATTTTGTAAACCAACCAAAAACCAGTCGACCTTGACTTTATTTAACCAAACACCACAAAATGTCGAAACGAAAATTGAGTTTCCCCGATCAGAGTTCCATCGCCAAATGGCTAATAAAAGAAAAGAAAGATATTTTTGAAACATTATCTGTTCCATTATTGGATGATATAAAGTTAAAGTCGCAGATTATTAATCTGTAAAGCAGAAAAGTCAAAATTTTGTGTCCAAATTTGAAATATTTCACATTATCAACAGGCATTTGGAATGATGCAATGATTTATTTTTAGGTATTTGGCATGAAGCTTTTGTTTGTGTAAAATGAAACAGCAATAGAATTTAATATGATTATAATTAATGCAAATTGATGCAAAATTCCAAACAACTTTACATTTTGAAAGGAAGGAGGCTAAAGTAAAACAAAAAATAATTATATGAAAAATAAGGATTTTAGGAAGTTAAAAAAAATGTTCAGGCTCGCTTCGCACGCCGTTCTCCACCTACTTTTTCAAAATAGCCTCCTACTTTTGAAAGTGTTGAAAGCCCTGGTAACATGTGAATGACAATACACAATTTATTGAATACGAAACATTAATTGTTACTTGACAATCTGATTATGTTTTGTCTGCTAAAGCGTAATTATAATGGATTTCATCATCAAGGGCAGTGTTCTACTAATCGGTGACATCTGTATTCTGTAGAAAATCTTCACAAATATCTTCCCTACGTTGAACTTGACTGTTTAGAAAAAATGAATTTTATTCAGTTTTTCATTTCGTAAGCTACAGAGACACAAAGTTTGGCATCCATTGTTGGTATCTTCCCATGTTGAACTCGACTGCTAAGAACAAATAACTTTTGTTCAGTTTTCCATTTGGTGAAAGCTATTGATACACAAAGTTTGACCTGCATTGCTTATTACAACTGATTATTTTTAAACTATCGATAATGTTTAATTGTGTGTAATGAATCATGTAATATGCACATGTATAATACATGAATTGTTTTTTTAAAGCTTTGTAGCACAAGAATGAACTCGGGTATGAATCCTGGGTTGCGTTCAAGATCGTAGAATCTTAAAAGGTAGTATTTGAATGATAAAGGTAGATTGTTTCTTCAAAATAATGCTGAATAATTTTCATACGATTAACTTTGTTTTGTAAAACAACAGATGACACTGTTATTTCCTGTTTATGTGGCTCAGCCAGTTATAAACCAACTGTCAAAGCTGATTGTGGCAAATGCAGACTTTACGTGTATAACAAAATAAGAAGAAAAATGTCTGTCCTTTTTTTAAATAGCTTCTTAATCATCTTCAAAGACATCTAGGGTAGCTATAAAAATTTGATTTGAAAATGGATGTTCAACATATAAAATGATGACATTGGAAGATTCTACCAGCTTGAACACACTCCTGGATTTGTCCATCTGGCCGATTTTTAGAATCAGTTGGAGAATGATAAACAAACAAAAATTTTATTTAGTCCTAAGAAGACTTAATTATTATGCCTACAATATTTGTTGTATTTCAAAGTAATATTTCATCTGCTGTTTTTTGTCTTTTGTAAACTTCGAGTCACAGCAGTTGTTACTGCTAAGGAATAAGTCGGTGTCATTCTTTATGGTTATGATGAGGAAGGAAAAACAATAGATAAATAAGGATGTATGAAATCTGTAATCGTGTTTGTGGGCGAATCATAATCTCTCATTATAGAGTAATATACAAGATTTTTTAGTGTACCGAATTCAAGACAAGTTCACACGTCACCATCAACATTTTATTCTGACGACAGAAACTGTGAACATTATCAAGCAGGTGGTGGTTAAAATAAGAAGAAAAACAGAAATGCACATTAAAAAATTGATTTCCACGCATTGGCAATCGTCTAACTTCAAATTGTAAATGTTGTTTCCATCTTGCACTTATGTGTGTGGGGGTGGTACGGTGGATGCTGTGAGTGATATAATTTTACTATAAAAATCTAACTCAGCATTTTTGGTCTATTACAAAACAAACATCATCATTATCTCATAAAAAAAATAGTAACTCATTCTCACCATGATACAGCTGACAGATGCTATATGGTGTTTTGTTTTCCTTCTTCACACTAAGATTTATATTTAGCTCTTGTAGATATCAAAGGTTATAACTTCTTGTTTATCTAAGTTTTATGTAAGCTAGATGAATTCTTACTTTCTGACTGATTTCTATACCATGACAGTCTAGTGGTGAAGATGGCAATGGAGTATCATGTGAAATGATTCATGATAAATTTTTCTGAAAATAACAGTAGCGACAATTTTTATTTCAATTTTCTGCTAATGGTAGCTCGAAAAATACTGTCTTTGAGAAAGCACAATAAAAGTTTCAGGCTTATTTTAAATGCTAATGTTAATGATAAAAAGGTGTTTGAACCTTGATGGCAAAGGGTGGCATTCTCACTCACCCCATATTAGTGACTTGTATTATAAAATATGATTTGGCAAATGTTAACTATAATTTACAATTTCTCCAGTTAACAACTGATGTTTGATTGGTCGAGCTGGTAACTATGATCCATTGTTACCTCAAATTGGAGTCGGTACGAGTGAAAATATAATACTGACTGAATTTTTATAGTCATTGCATAGAGTTAACAATGGCTTCCTAATGACCTCGTATGAAAAGGGTTTTCTGGTCAGACTAATAATAATAATATAATTACAACATAAATCTATACATCCCTAATTGACAGGGTTAAGAGGATCTGATAGATCGGATGATCATAATAACTGATTCTTTTGGGCCACAGCTGTTTAACTCCTGGTCAGTCGTATAAATTCTCATTTAAGGAGATTTTAGGGGTCAAAGAGGAATGATTATTAGTCAACAGTTAAAAGGTTCATTGATCTACTTTAAGGTATCAGAGATAAAAAAAAGAAAAAAAAAATGGAAAAAAAAAAGAAAGATGAGTTTATTGTTAAGAAAACACATTCATTTTACACTCTATTTTGACTTTAATTTCTATTTATATATATATTTGTTAAAGTCTATGTATTACTGATAATGTCCCTCTTGGTTTATGATTTAATACATTTGTTTCAAGTCATTTTCATTCTACATAAAACTAGTCCTGTGGTCCAATTTTTGTTTTGTTTGAAAAGAATTTTCTGTAATTGCACATATGTAAGGAAAATCTTTCCATTCAAAAATGACTGCCGGTTTCCTCCACCAATAAAACGATATAACTGAAATAATGTTGAAAGTGACGTTAAGCACCATAACCATGCATGTAAAATATGTAGAAAATTATATATAAAAATGATCAAAAATGGCAAATACATTGGTTTTTATATGACAGCAAAAATTTGTCGTGTGTGTTATTAGTTCACCTGGACCAAAGATCCATGTGAACTATTGCCATCACTTGGCGTGTCATCTGTAAACTTTTCACATTTCAAGCTTCTTCTCCGAAACCACTGTGCCAATTGGAACCAAACTTAGCAGGAATGTTCCTTGGATGGTCCTCTACAAAATAACTGTTTTTCGTTCCAGTCGGATATTCAACATGGCTGCCAGGGCCAATAATATGCTCTGATTGGCTGAAATTTCAAAGATCTTCTTCTCTGAAACTAATGAACTGACTGAACCCAAACTGTAAATGAATGATCATTGGAAGGTCCTTTACCAAGTTTCTGTTTTTTATGCCGATCGGAAATCCAAGATGGCCACCACTGCAGGACATAGATTAACATTGGACCCTATAGGAAAATGTTCAAATGCCTTCTTCTCAGAAACTACAAATATGATTAAAGCCAAACTGTACATGAATGTTCATTGGATGGTCCTCTACAATCTTAAGGTTTTTTGTTCCGATATGAAATTCAAAATGGCGGCTACGGCAGGACTTAGTTTAACATTGGACCCTATGGGAAAAATGTTTCAAAATGCTTCTTCCCTGAAACCACTTGGATAATTGAAACCAAACTGCCCAGGAATGATCATTGGAAGGTCCTCTACAAAGTGTGTGTTTTTTATGCCGATCGGAAATTCAAGATGGCCACCACCGCAGGACATAGATTAACATTGAACCCTATGGGAAAATGTTCAAATGCCTTCTTCTCAGAAACTACAAATATGATTAAAGCCAAACTGTACATGAATGTTCATTGGATGGTCCTCTACAAATTTTACGTTTTTTGTTCTGATATGAAATTCAAACTGACGGCTACGGCAGGACTTAGTTTAACATTGGACCCTATGGGAAAAATGTTTCAAAACGCTTCTCTGAAACCACTTGGACAGTTGAAACCAAACTGCCCAGGAATGATCATTGGAAGGTCCTCTACAAAGTTTCTGTTTTTTATGCCGATTGGAAATCCAAGATGGCTGCCACCACAGGTCATAGTATTAACACAGGACCATATGGGGAAAATACAGAAATATATTCTTCTCTGAAGCTATTGCACTGATTGAACCTAAACTGTGCATCAACCATTGGAAGGTCCTTTACAAACTTTGTGTTTTTTATGTTGATCGTAATTCCAAGATGACTACCACTGCAGGACATAGTTTTTACATAGGACCAATTGGTTCTTTTAATAACCAGGTGAACGATACTGGCTCTTGAGAGCCTCTGGTTTTCCACACTGTCAGTAAGTCAAGATTGTCCCACTGCCTGCCCATTTTACACCCTGTATGTCTTTATGGCAAATTGTCGTGCGGTTTCGCTATTCTACACTATTTCTGTTAGTCCATTTTTTTTCATATCTTATCAGACCAAATTGTTTTCCTTCTGTCTCTCCATTTCTCAAGATTCTTCTTCTGTCTGTCTATAATGATATTTTCCTGTTATATTTTCCCAAGCTTAAACAGCTGACATATTACAGGTACAATTTTAATTAACATGTATAAGATATTACAGTACTCGGCTACACTCTGATGTCACGATTGTAACATATATATATTTCCTGTGTATGTGCTGAATGTACTATCAGTAATGATAATAGATGTTAATTAATATTTGATTACTAGTTATAGATGTTAATTAATATTTGATTACTAGTTATAGATGACTCACTAGACCCCAACCTATAAGGCTACTTCCACCAGCCCTCTTAACAGGCCAGATTTCAGATGCAATGAGATAGTAAAATACCCCCCCCCCCCTTTCCAATATTTGAAACAAAGGGAAGGTGTATACATTTGTGAGCATTAGCTCACATTACGCTCACATTACCCACCTGATACAATGTACTAACTTTCAAGTCCTATTTTACAGGTAAATTCATTGTTGATTTCTTTATTGTCCTGTTAACATAAGTCCTATTTTACAGGTAAATTCATTGTTGATTTCTTTATAGTCCTGTTAACATAAGTCCTATTTTACAGGTAAATTCATTGTTGATTTCTTTATAGTCCTGTTAACATAAGTCCTATTTTACAGGTAAATTCATTGTTGATTTCTGTATAGTCCTGTTAACATAAAGAGTATCTATTTTAAGTCCTATTTTACAGGTAAATTCATTGTTGATTTCTTTATAGTCCTGTTAACATAAAGAGTATCTATTTTAAGTCCTATTTTACCGGTAAATTCATTGTTGATTTCTTTATAGTCCTGTTAACATAAAGAGTATATATTTCATTTGCTTGTTGTTTATTTCTTTAATTGATTTGAAGAATTTTATCCACAAAATCAATAAAACTTATTATTACTTCACAGTACATTTCCACGGTAGTATGTTATAAAGTCAATTCAGACATTTTTTTTTATTTCTTTAGGTTTACTTGTTATTTAAAGACATGATAATATTCTTGAAAAATGTCAGGATTAATTTTCCACAGTAGTATGTATAAGGTCAATTTAGACATTTCTTTGATAATTTCTTAAGATTTACTTGTCATTGAAGACAGATATGATAATATTCTAAGTAAAAATTTCAAGGATTAATATACTGGGTGTTTTGATAAATTGCAGTTTCCAAAGTGAGGAAAAAGTCAAGTGTTAAGAAATTGATATATTTGTTGAAGACTAGAGACCTTTTGCCTCAGAATGTCAAAGGTTTATCTTAAGTTATATGTTTCGTATTGATTATAGGCATCCTAGAAACAAACAAGCAGATGAAACATGCTTAAAATGTAATTTTCTTGATCTTTCGTCTTTCTTAAACATAACTGGTAATGGGACACTTGAGATAAAATTAAAGTGAATGTGAGGTAAATAAGCAAGTCTGGAAAGCTGATAATTGCAGGACAAATTTAATCAAGGGTTTAAAATATTGTTACCTTTGTAGACAATAGACTGTGTGTTTATAAGAAGAAGATAAATCAGAGGTTGTCTGTGATAGACTGATTTACCTTAAGTTATAGTTGTGGTTTACTATGTCCACGATGACAGGTGTGTATTTAAGAAATAAATCATGGAAGCCAGAATGTGTTGGGAGTTTTAACATGGATTGGCGGATATAAATATTTTATCCAGAGCCAGAAGCGAAGGATAAAATTTACTAATATCCGTCAATCAAACAGTTGAAGAAAAAACTATCTTTTTAGTGGCTCCACCTGAGTATAGCTGAAATACTGCTCGCTGGATATTAAGCAATAATCAAATCAATCAGTCTTTTTAGTGTTTAGTGGTGCAAGTTTCATAGAAATCCAACAAGAAATTGAATCAAGAGAATCTGTTAAACAATTGGGGTTTTTTTTATATTAAACATAGAGTTTAATTTTTAAAACTTTTGACTCACTTTTGGCATGTTACTGTACTTACTTAAACACATGTTTTTATTTTAAACCCAGAGTTTAATTTGAAAATTTTGGACTCACTTTTGGCATGTTACTGTACATACTTAAGGAGGTTGAATCGTGTTGTTGCTGCGCATCTTTTTTGCACCTGGCTGTCTACTTTTAAGTGCAAAATGTAATGGAAAAGTAAGAGTAATGGCTAGAAAACAAATTATTCAAAAACCATGTGAACACTTTATTACAAATCAGTAAAGTTTTGTAAGAATTAGCTCCCTTTAATACTTGCTATGCTACCTGACTGTCTTCAAATCAAAATTTTGACAAAACAACCTCGATGACCCTATTTTTTTTAAGAGCTTGTTTCGTTCTAGATACAACTGAGCATATTATATGCAAAAATGGGTAACTTGGTAATTCTTCCAACATAGTTATGAGCAAAAGAGTGTTGTATGGAGGAAAACAATTCTAGGGTCGGGGTGAAAATCTGCTTTTTTTTTCTTTTTTTTTTTTAATATAAAGTTTTCCGATCTCAGGTATTGCAAAATTACTTCAGAGTAGTCCCATTTGATACTATGCAAGATATTTCCAGAAGACCTGCAGAATGCCCATTCACGTACTGTAGTACGTGTTTCAAGTAGAATAAAAATCATGCACGTATAATTGAAAGAACCCTACGTGCGTGCACGTAGAGAACCCGTTGCGAGCACTGTATAAAAATTACCTTTTGTTTACAATTCACTTCAAAGTACGTATAATAGAGTTGTTCTGATTAGTTAATTTCGGCAATATTATCCAATCAGAGCGTTCCTTGCATATTTTAAGTGAGATGATATGATTTATAGATCGCCCAATTCTATTGGCTCCTTATTTTTTTATTGTCCGATTCATAAGAACTGTTACTGTTAAAACCCATAATCAGAGTTGGCCCGATTAATTAATGAACGTGTCTGTCCCAATGTCCGTCACGAAAATATTACTTTGTGGTCGTCCAGTTGACGATTGAAATTTATTCACTCCCAGTTTCCACTGCCAATGGCATTAAATTCCGTTTTCAGTTTTATTAAAATGTCAGACTTGAAATTTATTTATTTATTCTGTCAGACCGACACGTTCCTATTTGTAATCGAAACTCCTATGCGTAAATGTAAACATCCTTTTAGTAAGAACGAGCACCTGCAAAACGTGGAACATTAAAACTGAAATATATTACTGAGCACAGAAATAAGTTGACTTCCACACTCCCCAAGTATCAAAGATTGTTTGTGTTTAATTAAATATGTTTTGAGATGCTTATATATTGAGGATGACAACAGATTCATATTCTTAACTGAAATTAAAAATGTAGGTAAACCGGAAACTGACATTGATGTATAATATTCGGAACGTGATCGGACCATTATATACGGATTGTTGGCCATATCTGCCTTATCTTTCTAGATAAAAATATGTATACAGAAAAACATTTAATTGAGTTGTTTAATGATCACGACTATATATAGGTAATCTTGCATTCAGTTCTGTATAAAAAACAAAATTTGACAGGTTATATACAATATTACAAAAAAATGGTGGGACAAACACAAAGGCCATGGGTTAGACAGAACCCCAGTTCCTGTCTGACCCAATGTCAGACAGAAAAAAAAGTTTTTGCCAACTGCGTAATATTTACAAAAAACAGCATGGTGCACAACCTTGCGTGGAGAAAATGCAGTTCATTTTCTTTGTACCCTCAAATGAAGAGTTAGAGGGTACATTGCACCCCCAAAAATTTTGATGTACCCCCAAAAATGAAGGTAAAAGGGTACATGTACCCCCAGATGAAAAAACCTGTGGGCATGCTGATCTGATAATGCATCATTTGTAGAGATCCAAAATTGGTACCTCATATAGCCACCCCCCACACACAGATGGACGACTAGCAAAAAAGTTAGTTCGGTGAACTATGCTAATTTTTTTTCCCCAGTCCAGAATATATGTACTTATCATCAGGCAAAAAATTGAGAACTTGGTATTTCTTGTTGAAATTCAATCCAACCTCCTTAAACACATGTTTTTTTATATTAAACATAGAGTTTAATTTTGAAAACGTTTGACTGGTTTTTGGGCACATTACTGTACATACTTAAACACATGTTTTTATATTAAACATAAATTTTGACTCACTTTTGGCATGTCACTGTATGTATACTCTCTAAATACCAATAAATGTGTGTATAGTAGTGCATTAAATAAATCCCTTTGTAGATATATTTATGATATATAGTTAATAAACCTAACAATACCAATACTAGTAATAACCTTGTGATATATGAGCCTTTAAATTGTCATCGTCTTTGATTCATTGTAAAAATTAGAGAGAAAAAAATGTTGCAATCTTTCAGTCTAATTCTCATTTTAGTTGTAATTTCCAATTTTTACTTGTAATCGATTGGAGAAAAGTCACACTGTGTCAACAATAGAAAATCTTGGATACGATCACGGTCTCGTCTGGGAATTGAAATCAGAAATTTCTTGAAGCAGATGTTTTTTGCCTTATTCTCATTACCACAAGCTAAGCACAGTGAATTCCCGCATGAAGCAATGTCTTGGGTGTAATTTGCCTCAACACATAGCTATTATTTGCACTTTGGAAGGAGATGAGATTTTGATGGTCACGATTTAATACAATATCTATAGTAACTGATTTTTCTCAAATCACAGTCAAGGATTAATACTGCCAGTAATATTGTCATAAATCTTCTTGTCCCATAAATCAATGAGGGACAAATTTTATGTTCCATTAGGAGTTGTGGGTGAAACTAGAATCATTATTTATTTTGACTTTCCTTGGCTAATATGATAACACCGAGTGCAATTAAATAAGAATTTCTCCCTGCCTTGCTATTTTAATACAGTACAATGTATTTTCCTTCCCCCAAGGGGGTCTTCATGGCTGCTATTGAAAAATAGTTAGATTTACATCGACTCATTATAATTGGTGCTTATCAACTCAAAAGTTTGTGAATTTGATACCCTCACATTTGGAGGTGTATGGTATGTCAGAACTTTATATGATAAAGTTTGTCAGTGACTTGCAGCAGATCTGGGGTTTCCATGGATACGCCGATTTAATCCACCAATAAAACTGACAGCAACATTATAAGATGACTTATACTGAAATATAAAAATCTAAAGACATTATAATACAAGCAAGTAACAACCATACGATCTCTCTCTACTCTACTGGACAAAGATATCTAGCTGTATTAGATATTTTCTTTTATCTTGCGCTGGTTCTATTTGAGCAGTCAAATTGCATTGACTGGATAAATTTTTGCTATAAGGTCACTGACCAAGAGATAGCCTTTTCTGGTATCTGATTCATGTTGAGCAAGAGTAGAAAATGATAACAGTTATAAGGACATATTTCACAGAGGACACCATCAAAAACGATTAGAATGATGCTTGTTTCTACTCCTCTTAGACAATTTGGAAGTTGTTTTGGGCTTTTTGACATTGCATGATAAACACTAGTTATACCTATATTGTTGGAAAATATATAATTAATTTGCACTTGCTGCGAAGCAGGACAGTATTTAAAGCTTGCCGAAGGCTCATTTTTCTACCTGTTTCTAAAGCTTGTACAAATAATTTTTCCGACAATGTATGTATATTGTGTATATAAATGTCTGAACATTCAACCCAATGGTGTTAGTTAGATTTTTAGCTGACAAATGTTTTGTTCTGCCTTCAGTGGGAATCAAACTCACATAGCAGTGATTCGCTTAGCATAATGATGAGCCATTCGAGCCCCTCCAGCCAAATCCAATATATGTTATCAGCAACTCCTCCCAAAACCCTCACTAGAATTCAATAAAACATGTAGAAATTGTTTGTTACTTAATACAGATGAGCATACCATATATTTATTTGATCATAATTAGATTTCTCCACATTTATAGACATTATACATGTAACGTAAAGACTGTTATCTTCAACTCCTCCTGAACCTCTGGAAGGAATTCAATAAAACTTACAAATAGTTTATCATATAATAGAGATGTACATCTCTTATTTCTTTCCTCTTTTTCATAGAATTAAATTTTCCTGATTTATAGACACTAAATACATGTATCTAATCAAATTAACAAGGAACAAAAATACTTGTTTTACATAAGTCTTAAGCATTAGTGTGGAATCTAAGGATGTGACTTAATATTTCAGTCATATTGTGGTGGTCAGTTTTAATTGGAAGAAAGGAACTTACCCAGAAAAAAGTTGTCAATGAAATTTTTGTTATCACATAAAGTCATGTCAAGTACACTTCAGCCTTGAGCAGCAATCAAAACTCAATTTGCAATAAAAAAAATTAGCTTGTGATGGACACTGAGTGCATAGGTAGGTGTAAATCTAACTAAGATGCTACAACTCATTGGAGAAAATGAATCTCTAACTATAACTTACTCCATACATAGACATTTCATTCATCAACCTTTCAAAACATTTCCAGCAGTGATTTATGTGATTAATTTGTCTGTTTGTACTGACTCTTAGATGTTAACATTATCTCTTGACTAAAAATCTCTTTAAAAGTCATATGTAGGAGACAAAGTTCATGATGTTAGATCAGATCTTATAGGATTCAAACATTCATTGATGCTTATTGATTATCTTCATAGCGGGAAATCATAAACCATATTTTCCCGAAATATATGTTGATAAAATTTCACTTCAGAATGATTTTCATGTCATTTTTTTTTCTTTCGATTAATTAAAAGTTATATATATGTATATGTGCCCAGTACAAAATGTATAAAGTTAAATACATAAAGGCAGTGATTAGGTAGAGTACAGCTCAACTGCAGGCTAGGGGCCGTTTCACATTCATTTTAGTTTTTGCCAGTTATGGTCATTATTGAAGATCCTAATGTGACTAAAAGTTAGAACAACAATACAAGCTTTGTTCCTTTACTGTAATTGTTCTCCCAGGTAAGAGTTGAAGTGCTTTAGCAAATACTGTCATCAGTGTGTAATAAATGATTAATTGTTGTTTAATGTCAGGTGAGCAGTATATTAGCTATATGGGCAAGAATTCTATATCGGGGAATTTAAAAAAAATCATGTCAACGATCTTTTCTGGGCTTAAAAGAGGTCAAAGTTTCAGATTTATGCATATCTATGTTGTTAACTACAAAATTATTTTAATTTTGTAAATAAATAAAGATTTAAAATGTTTCTGGTGTGTTTTCTTACTAAGTTGTACAGTTTCAAAATGTCATAATTGGCGTAAATTTGGTAACACAAAGCATGACATTTAACACCCTGCTTACTTTGTTGTCTGTTTACTCTGTAAATTTAAATTGCTAAACTGACTTTTTATGCATCAAACTTCCATTTAGACATGTAAGTTTTCCAGCATTATAAAGATATTTATGTGCGGGCTTTATTGTTTTCTAAATACTGCAGTGAAAAAAGGACTATATATGTAACACATTCCCATCAAAACAGTGGTGCATACAATAAACGGATGCCGAGGGGTACATATTTTGCAGAATATGATTGGACATGTCATAATTAAGTCGGTTATTTATACGTTTCAGTTTGCAATTTAAAGTTTTTCCGTATAGCGGCAAGTAAAAAATACTTACAGCCATGAGTAAACCTATTGAATTTTCTGTCAAATTCGTGTTACATACACTACTAGTATGCAAGCTAGCCACAAGCCAATGGACAGAAACACACCCTTGTCCCTTATAAACTCATAAAATGACTTGTATTGTATTTTTATTTTGTTATTAATACTGAAAGAAGCAGAACAATTCAAAGAATCAATGCAAAATAAATGCACAATTTTTTTTTCTTAGTCGATAAATTTTTGTCAATGTTACATACATAGCATGTCACAGTTATCAAAATGGTAGGAAAGTTCCAGCGAGTATTTGTTTCTGAAAATTATACTTAAAGAATAAGCAATGTTTTAATAAATAAATACTTTGAAAAATATATATAGAAATATTTATCAAATAGTTCATGGCAGTAAGGGCCATATGGCAGTTTATGGACCGGGATGTCACCCACAAAATATTATATGGAGCGAAGCGAAGCTGAGGTCTATATTATATTTTGTGGGTGACAGACCGGTCCATAAACTGCCATTTGGCCCGAAGTGCCATAAACTATTTGTTATATTATACTCAATACGTGCAAATCTGTCAGATGACATGTTTTTGTTATTGTATATCTAAGACAAAAAGCGAGTACGGACAAAATCCGGAAGAAAACGTTATATTGATCGGGCCTGGTCCATATACTAAAATATTGAGCGGCTTCGCAAACAAAGACAAATAGGGAAAATAAAAACGTAAAGTATAATATTGATAAATAGTATTTAAATATATGTTTATAACATTGACAATTTTATTTTTTTGCAGACCATATAAGGTTAAAACTTGTGTGATAAAATTAAGTGAAATTAAAAGAGTTTAACACTGCCAACTTGTTCAACTATTGAACCTTTAAAGAATTTGTTTGTGAGCTATGGTCCTAGGTTGTTTATAAAAACATTGTGTCAACAGTTACCTTCTAGAAATTTAATATGGAAACTTTCTGCACAGATACAAAAAAGCATGCTGAAAAACTACTAATATTTTCAGAAACTACATGGAATTTGCTATCTTTCTAACTTAATGAATGTTTGCCCTTTTATTTTTTATTGCTGATGTCACACTTTCAGGTACCGATAGCAAATTCTTGTCCATATACATGATGAGAACATTTTTACAACCAAAAAATCAGCAAAAAAGGTAATAAAAAAAAAAAAGGCAAAATGTAAAAATTCCTTGTGTATCCTTTATTTGAAAAAAATAATATAAAACTCTCATCAAGATGTAATTATCTGAAAAGAAGTGAGAAAAAATGTATGCAAAGCTCTAGAGTTTTTCCTTAAAGAATTTCAATGTGAATTAATTGTATTTCTTTGCAAAGCATTGATTTTTCTGATCAACAAAAACCATCAAGAAGATGATAGAAATTGACGATGACAAATAACTGTCGTCTTTTCTCCACAAAAATCTTATTTTAGCAGTTAAATTATTCACACTTCTCCTTCATAAAATTGAACATCAGGAATAACATGAAAATGCATTATTTAGAAGAAATTGAAATTTGACTTAAGTAGCATGGACTGAGCTATGTAACACAATGTATTTGACTGTAATAATGGAACTATTAACAATACATCAACATTCATCATCACGCAATCCAGCAATCACATACTGTTGATCTGTGCAATAAAAAGACAAGAAATAATTGACAGTTCACTCTTGTATTCTCATCTGAACCTGCAAGTGTGTTCAAAGGGCTTGGTGACTTTTTTTTCTTTTTCCTTTTTCTTTTTTAATGCATTTTTAAGTGATTTGTTTTCTTTGCAATAAATAAAAAGATGTAAGTACAACACAGTTCCCCCTATATCTCTTTAAAATATTTAATGACACTTTTTAAGTATCATTCTTTTTTGTATGATGAGTGCAGGACAAGGTTAATGTTGACTGTGAAGACTTGTATTTTTATAACAGGTTTATCATTGAAACAACAATCCACAGGTAGACATCTCGCGGACACATTATCCTGATTCTGAACTTTGTTCTTTCTCCTCAATGCTACGTGCTTGCAGAGAAGCAGCAAATACCAGTTATATAGTGTTTGGTTTGACCTGAATGGGGCTCACACCCATGATCTACTGCAATCAAGGCGAGTACGATAACCATTACACCATTGATGCTCTTTGGGACATTCACTATAGGGTAGAGATAGGTGTTCAGCTTTGGGCCATTTGACATTTATTATAGAGGATAGTTGTATATATATGACATGATGTTCCTGTCATTTTATAGTAACAGTGGAGCAGGAACTGCTTACCCTTCCGGAGAACCTGAGTTCACACCCAGTTTTTTGTGGGGTTTGTGTTGTTCAATCTTTAGTGTTTCTTTGTAGTGTTTTGTATAATATTATTTTTCCATTGTCCTTTTTCTATTGGCCATCTCAGTCTGTCCTTTTTTTATTTACAGCTTCTGATTATCCATTTGGTATCTTCAGACTTGTATTGTATCATGGTATCAGATTTTGATGTATAACGTTCACTCTAGGGCATGAGCTTAAGTATAAATAGATTTTATTAATTAATTCAATATAAAGTTACAATTTTGTATAATGGTATACTACAACATGTAGCAATTGATAGGATTGGCTGGTAGACTTTACATAACAACGTAGACATTGAGATAAAGATGAGCAATAACAACACCTGTTCTGGGATCAGGACTTCAGATGATTTTTATTTGATTTTCTAATGAATTTTGTTAATTTAATTCTATATCTTTTGCTAGTTGAATTTCTATATCTGTTGCTATTTGAATTTCTATATCTGTTGCTATTTGAATTTCTATATCTTTTGCTAGTTGAATTTCTATATCTTTTGCTAGTTTAATTTCAATATATTTTGCTAGTTGAATTTCTATATCTTTTGCTGTTTGAATTTCTATATCCTTTGCTAGTTTAATTTCAATATATTTTGTTAGTTTAATTTCTATATCTTTTGCTATTAGAATTTCTATATCTGTTGCTAGTTGAATTTCTATATATTTTGATAGTTGAATTTCTATATATTTTGATAGTTGAATTTACAGAGATGAAAGTTTTCCCTTGATCAACAGTTTTGATCTCTTTTTTTTTTTAACAAAATATTTGGAAATAAAATGTGTCAATTTTGGTTCAAACTGCTAGAAAATAAAGGTGTTTGAACTCTAAATAGTGGGGGGTCCCTCATTTTTTTTTATCAGTGAATAGTGGGAGATTCCTCTTTTCTTCATCAGTGAGCATTTTCATCACTGATTTAGTAGAACAATGAACAGATCAGATGATTGAAAAACAGCATTAACTTCATTGAAATCAGATTACCATGAAATTTCATCCAGCCAGGTAGAATGATTGTTGGTTGTTGTGACACAGGTGAGATATTTGTGAGTTCTAGTATTGATGACATCACCTGTTGTCATGCAAACAATTAAGTGCAGGACAAAATTGTAACTGTTTATAATAGGTGCTAGATCAATAATGTTTTAGTTATAGTTACACAATCAATGTCAAACACCTCAATTACTTTTTCTGGTATGTAAGAGGTACACAAAAAGGTTTTTTTTTTATAAAAAGTTATTATTATTTTTTATGAATGTATGTTGACTCTTGACCTTTTACTTTGTCTTCTCTGCCATTTTCTTCTCCTATTTATTTTTATTAATATTATTTTTCTGAGGCTATTGATAAAATAGTATGCTTCTCAAAGGTGGCTTTTTTCTGAGGACCATTATGTCTTGACCTGTTTTGTGTTTCCTCTGCCATTTTTTATCCACCAGTTTATTTATTTATTTTTTTAATTCAGAGGGGTGACTGAAGATATTGATAAAAGATAATGTCTCTCAACAGTGTCTTTTTTTCTGAGGACCCTTATATACTTTTCCCTTTCTCTTGTCTCCATCGCCATTTCCCACACCTGTTTATTTTTTATTTTGTTTGGAAGAGATATGCTATGAAGATATTGATAAAAGATGATGTCTCCCAACAGTGTCTTTTTCTGAGAACCATTATTATGTATATTTACTTTTCTCTTGTCTCCATCTCCATTTTCCACACTATTATTTTATTAATTTGTTTTCTGGCAAGAGAGGCTTATAATAAAGATATTGATCAGTTAAACATATTGTGACTGTCGTGTCTAGAAGACATAAATTAAAGGCAAATTGTTTTAATGGTATTATATGCATGTTCTCACTTAGCTTAAATAGCTAGAGCTTCAAGCAGATCTACATGAGCTTAAATAGCTAGAGCTTCAAGCAGATCTACATGAGCTTAAATAGCTAGAGCTTCAAGCAGGTCTACATGAGCTTAAATAGCTAGAGCTTCAAGCAGGTCTAAATGAGCTTAAATAGCTAGAGCTTCAAGCAGGTCTACATGAGCTTAAATAGCTAGAGCTTCAAGCAGGTCTACATGAGCTTAAATAGCTAGAGCTTCAAGCAGGTCTAAATGAGCTTAAATAGCTAGAGCTTCAAGCAGGTCTACATGAGCTTAAATAGCTAGAGCTTCAAGCAGGTCTAAATGAGCTTAAATAGCTAGAGCTTCAAGCAGGTCTACATGAGCTTAAATAGCTAGAGCTTCAAGCAGGTCTACATGAGCTTAAATAGCTAGAGCTTCAAGCAGGTCTAAATGAGCTTAAATAGCTAGAGCTTCAAGCAGGTCTACATGAGCTTAAATAGCTAGAGCTTCAAGCAGGTCTAAATGAGCTTAAATAGCTAGAGCTTCAAGCAGGTCTACATGAGCTTAAATAGCTAGAGCTTCAAGCAGGTCTACATGAGCTTAAATAGCTAGAGCTTCAAGCAGGTCTACATGAGCTTAAATAGCTAGAGCTTCAAGCAGGTCTACATGAGCTTAAATAGCTAGAGCTTCAAGCAGGTCTACATGAGCTTAAATAGCTAGAGCTTCAAGCAGGTCTAAATGAGCTTAAATAGCTAGAGCTTCAAGCAGGTCTACATGAGCTTAAATAGCTAGAGCTTCAAGCAGGTCTACATGAGCTTAAATAGCTAGAGCTTCAAGCAGGTCTACATGAGCTTAAATAGCTAGAGCTTCAAGCAGGTCTACATGAGCTTAAATAGCTAGAGCTTCAAGCAGGTCTACATGAGCTTGAAAAGCTACAGCTTCAGGGTTAGGGTTATGGTGTTACACCCCTTTCAACAATATTTCAGTTTTATCGTAGTAGTCAGTTTTGCTGGTGGAGGAAACTGGAGTACACAGACCTGTCACAAGTCACTGACAAACTTAATCACATAATGTTGTATCAAGTACACCTCGCCATAAGTGGAATTCAAGCTCATAACGTTAGTGGTGATAGGCATGGATTGTATAGGTAGTTGTAAATCCAACTACTATACGATCACGACCAATACTTTTTGACTTGGACCAATGATTTTGTGTCAGATATTACCTTTAATTATTGTAAATTTATGACACAGAATGAGAACTATATCATTTTCAGAAAACATAGAAAAGATCTTTGTGAAATAGGATCTATAGTTTAAAAATAAATTTACCTTTGTAATAGGACACAGAAGTTATTTGGGTTAATTATGTTCTAGTTTGTATAAAATTATATAGAAAATAATTACATTGATTAAAATAGCAAAATAGAGAGAGAAAAAAATGTCAATTGCCATCCATATCCTGTGTAAGAGTCATAAAACTAAGATGTTCAAGCTGACTGAAAATTGTCTCCTTGTCATCTTTAGTGTTCTGATAATTTTAAATAAAATAAATAAAAAAATAACATAAAACTCTTGTTAAAATACTAATAAAATCAATAAATTACTAGACTGTAAGATGAGTAATTTGAAAAGTTGACGATAAATTCCTGGAAAAGGATGTATGGATCTGGTTCCTGGTGAATTATCAAAGAGTTCTTCATTAGCGGTAACATGAAGTGGTACATATAATGTATAGAGTTTCATAGGCTAAAATATAGATGAGCATTTATAGCATTAAAAAGTTGATATTATAAATGAGAGGGGAATGTAATTATGCATGGGTCGTAATGGTTTGTATTTTTCTGATATCTTGAATTTAATTTCTAAAATGCATTATAGAAACCTATGAATTTTAAATAGACTTGTATTGTAGATTAGGTATATGGATTTTCAGTGTTTCCGTGTAAATACGTGTAAAAATACGTCGACTAGAGAAAAGATGTTTATAAAAGATATAGTCGTACAAAATCTTTAATTGAACTGGATTACAAGAAAAAAACATTTAAGTTAATTAAATGCACGAATGAAATAAATTACTGGAACACATGCACACGTTCTTTTAATGAGCACAAAGCTAAAAAAAAATTACATGATGATCCCTCCATCTAATGGTCCTATTATTACTATAAATAGAACATAGGGAGTAAAACACACCTACTGATACAATAAAGCCATAGTTTCTCACCAAATGAGCTTGAACTGGAATAGTAGTTACATTTTAATGAGTTAGTATGTATGACATAATTTTAATGAGTTAATATATATCTGACACATTTTAGGTCTATTATAGCCAACATTTATTTGAAGATCTTCTCATCTGACAATTGCACTTGGCCAAATTGAACCAAGCTTTGCCAGAGTAATCATCAGGGTATATACATTGTGATCCCTAACAGAGTAATCATTGGGGTATATGCATTGTGATTCCCCCCCACCACAGAGTAATTATCGGGGTATATGCATTGTGATTCCCCCCCCCCCCACCACAGAGTAATCATCAGGGTATATACATTGTGACCCACCACAGAGTAATCATCAGGGTATATACATTGTGATCCCCACAGAGTAATCATCAGGGTATATACATTGTGACCCACCACAGAGTAGTCATCAGGGTATATACATTGTGATCCCCACAGAGTAATCATCAGGGTATATACAGTGTGTTCCCCCACAGAGTAATCATCAGGGTATATACATTGTGATCCCCCACAGAGTAATCATCAGGGTATATACATTGTGATCCCCCACAGAGTATTCATCAGGGTATATACATTGTGATCCTCACAGGGTAATCATCAGGGTATATACATTGTGATCCCCACAGGGTAATCATCAGGGTATGTACATTGTGATCTCCCACAGAGTAATCATCAGGGTATATACATTGTGATCCCCCACAGAGTATTCACCAGGGTATATACATTGTGATCCCCCACAGACTAATCATCAGGGTATATACATTGTGATCCCCCACAGAGTAATCATCAGGGTATATACATTGTGATCCCCACAGGGTAATCATCAGGGTATGTACATTGTGATCCCCAACAGAGTAATCATCAGGGTATATTACGAATTTAGTTTGTTACACATATTTTCATTGGTTCTTCAACCCTGAATGTCAGCATATATTCGGAAAACAGACAGGGTATATATTTCAGTCCCCAAAAACGATTAAAACATGGACGACAAAACATTACGCTTCACTGAATCAATGGTATAATACGGAATAATAAATGTATTTTTACCAAATTAAATGCTGTTTTCAATACTCAAAACGGCTGCATGAACAAAAAAATATTACAACGATTAATTCCGTCACAAATACCTGATCGATTCAGCAAACTCCTATGTTCCACGGCTGTACCATAACAAATAAACAAAACGTTGAGCCTTGACAACTTTCGACGTCATGGGGCCACACCAAGGTTTTATTTACATGTTGTTAACATTTAAATTATTGAAACTGTTTCGCAAAACCGTTGTTTTGTTAAGTGATATATTAATGTTATATTTATAAAGTTTATAAAATTTACTACATATGAAACTGTATTGATTTAGAAATTTAGTACAGAATTTTCCTTCATGAGACACATGAAATATGACGCGACACATATTTTAACGTCATTGAAGAATGACGTCAAAGGTACGAAAACGGACATCTAGAGATATGAAAAATGAAAATAAAAGAGTCAAATTTATTTAATACAGTTGGATGTTGTATTTAAAAAAAACAATGGTTAAATCCGTAATATATCTGTTATCCAGCTATCAGACAGGGTATATAATGTGACATTCCCGGCTTATGATATATATTCCCTTCGGCGCGAAGGGAATATATATCATAAGCCGGGAATGTCACATTATATACCCTGTCTGATAGCTGAATAACATATAATATACATTGTGATCCCCCACAGAGTATTTATCAGGGTATATACATTGTGATCCCCCACATAGTGATCATCAGGGTATATACATTGTGATCCCCCCTCCACCACAGAGTAATCATCAGGGTATATACATTGTGATCCCCCCCTCCACCACAGAGTAATCATCAGGATATATACATTGTGATCCACCACAGAGTAATCATCAGAGTATATACATTGTGATCCCCCAGAGTAATCATCGGGGTATATACATTGTGATCTCCCCTCCACCACAGAGTAATCATCAGGGTATATACATTGTGATCCCCCACAGAGTAATCATCAGAGTATATACATTGTGATCCCCCACAGAGTAATCATCAGGGTATATACATTGTGTTCCCCCACAGAGTAATCATCAGGGTATATACATTGTGATCCCCACAGAGTAATCATTAGGGTATATACATTGTGATCCCCCACAGAGTAATCATCAGGGTATATACATTGTGATCACCCACAGAGTAATCATCAGGGTATATACATTGTGTTTCCCCACAGAGTAATTATCAGGGTATATACAGTGTGTTCCCTCACAGAGTAATCATCAGGGTATATACATTGTGATCCCCCCACCACAGAGTAATCATCAGTGTATATACATTGTGATCCCCCCACCACAGAGTAATCATCAGGGTATATACATTATGATCCCCCCTCCACCACAGAGTAATCATCAGGGTATATACATTGTGATCCCCCACAGAGTAATCATCAGGGTATATACATTGTGATCTCCCCTCCACCACAGAGTAATCATCAGGGTATATACATTGTGATCCCCCACATAGTGATTATCAGGGTATATACATTGTGATCCCCCCCCCCCCCCTCCACCACAGAGTAATCATCAGGGTATATACATTGTGATCTCATAAATCAACAAACCTGGTTGCTTTTACAGTAAATAGAACATGAGGGGAAAACACTCTTGACAAGGAGTTTCAGATTTTTTCTTCATTGACTATATAAATCTGGTGTGTGATATAGGCTCTTGTGAACCTCTGGTTGATTGTAGATTGTACTTGTTAGTCATCAGATAGCTTTGTATTGTAAGTCATTTTTCTATGCATTTTTTCCCCATTTAATTCCACAGAAAAATCCCTAGTCTGGAGTATTTCAGCAGATTTATTGTAGCTCTTGTTTCCAAAATATAAGGGGCCCAAATGAACCGACACCCAATCATTGTTTTGTTCATTGCCAAAGCATCAGGTGGGTGATCAGGTGATCAGGCATTTGAGAGTCTCAGGTTTTAATTTCATTACTATTAAATGTGACATCCTAAAATAGTTCCAGAAGTGGGTGTGGTTGTTCACTTAATTTATTGACTTGCTATTCCTATGTCACATGTCATAGTTTTAACCAATCTAATTGGGCATTCAAAATGGATTGAATGTATGTAATTATTGAAACATATTGGTTGTCATATTCAATAATATTTCACTTGAATTGTGGAAAATGAATGGTAAATGAGGGAAAATCTAACAACAGTCTCATGTACCAGATAAGGTGATAATAACTAGCTAGACAGGTATACAATATTCTTGTTTTAATGTAATATTTGATCTATAAATGATATATCATATCCACAGGTTCTGTTATTATTATATGGTACAGTCAAACCAGGCCAAGCAGTAACCTATATTTAATGGTCACATGTTCTTGTCATGGTAACCTATATTTAATGGTCACATGTTCTTGTCATGTTCTGTATGTTGAGTTACCACATAATTACAGCCAATGAAGCATCCACATGTTTTTTAGTGAGTGAGTGATTGTTGTTTAATGCCAACTGAGCAATTTTTCAGCTATATCATGATGAGAACAAGTAAGATTTGATGAAATGATGATGATGATGATGTCTGTTTTGTACTGGACCATCTCGCTTAGTTGGATTTTTATAGTGTTTCCTCACTGAAACAACACTGCAGGTAAAGATGTCACTCCACTTGACTCATGATCCTGATTTTAAGGCAACCAGTTTCTGATCTTGCTCATTTAATACTGCATTCTTAGCAGATAATTTGGACTCAACCAAGGCTCGAACCCACGATCGATCACACTGGAGGCAAGCATGCTAATCATTACACCACCGATGGAGTTCTGTTTGTTTTTAATACTTTTTGTACATTTACAAATAAAAATAAAAAATTAAATCAAATTGGTTATTGAAATTTTCACGTGATAATAAGACAAATAATTAGACTTTTTTTGTATTTTGCACTCTTGTTCAACTTTCTGTTTTTGTATCTATACATGTATATAACAATTGTAACATGTTTCAAAGGGTTAATAAAATCGTTATCCTGAGTCAGGAACAATGGAAATGTTGTTCAGGTGGATATAGACATATATAGAGATTAAATTCTATTCTGATTTTCACTTCTTTTGTAATGACTATATTTTATTGCACACATCTGTCTTGTGTTTTTTTGTGCTTTTTCTACTATGTTTTCAGAATTGTTAAGAATCTCAGGTGCTGTATGTAATTGTTTATACATTTTCTTTGAAATGTGAAAAAAAAGTCACTGAAAGCTTGGCTGGTAATCATCTCAAAAACAATTAAAACAAATATGTTAAGAACTGCAGGCTAATAAGATGATTTATGTCTTAAGATATTAATAATACAGAAGAGGTACCATGTCTATCTAGGCCTCTGGAGCATGAAGTGTTACCCATGTCTGTATGTCCCACTGTCATGTCCTTTCAACCTTAGACCTATTTGTTTGTTTGAGAGTCTTTTATATATATGTAATATTAATACCACGGTTTTCTGAGTTAAACGGTTAAACAATCGAACACGAAGCCATACAATATCACATCTAGGTCAAAAATTATTGCACTGCTCTGAATTATTTCATAGTTCTTAGTTCTTGCTTACATTCTGGTATATAAACCATAAAAAGATCAAAGGAAAAGAATGCATTCATGTGAGGGACAATTTACCCACGATGCATCTGAAATCTGGCCTGATAAGTGGGATGGCCTTTGATGGGAGTGGGCTTTATAAGAAAGGGACTACTATGGTGGGTTGATTGACTTTTTTTTTAGCTCACTTTGCCAAAGGCAATGTGAGCTTTTGCCATCACTTGTCGTTCGTTAACTTTTCACATTTTAATCTTCTCCTCTGAAACCCCCCGGCCAAATGAGCTGAAACTTGGTAGGAAGCATCTATGGAAGGTCCTTTATAAAGATTGCTCATTTTGTCCCGATCCATTGACAACCATGGCCGCCGAGGCAATTCTTGTTTCTGATTGGCCAATTTTTAAAAATCTTCTCCTCTGAAACCGCTTGACCAAATGAACCGAAACTTGGTAGGAAGCATCTATGGAAGGTCCTCTATAAAGATTGCTCATTTCGTCCTGATTCGTTAGCAAACATGGCTGCCACAGACAATTCTTGTTTCAGATTGGTCGATTTCTAAAATCTTCTTCCCTGAAACTGCTTAGCCAATTGAACCGAAACTTGGTAGGAAGCATCTATGAAAGATCCTCTATAACGATTACTAATTTCATCCCGATCTGTTAACAAACATGGCTGCCATAGGCAATTCTTGTTTCTGGTTGTTTGATTTCTAATAATCTTCTTCTCTGAAACTGCTTAGCCAAATGAACCGAAACTTTGTGGGAAGCACCTATGGAAGGTTCTGTATTATGTTTCCTCAAAGCAGAATGAAAGGTGAGAGACACAGGCATCTAGTTTCGATTTTATTTTTGTTAAAATATATAGCAAATTTGATGTCAGAAAAAAAAAATTGTCTTTAAATCATAAGAAAATAAAGACAATCTAACGGTAAATCATGTTAAAATAAATCTTTAAATATTTCTGCTTCTTCTGATGCAAAAATGATCAAACTCCGTTTAGAAATGACTTCACAATAAATTTTTGAAAAATGTGGTTTTATATGAAATATATAGCGCATAATGTCCATTGACTACTTTTCTTTGCTTCATAGTTCACCCAAAATCTCTTTGTGGTCGTCATGGCCGTGATCATATGGTACTTGGATTTACAACTACCTTTGCAATCAACGCCTATCACCACTAAAATTGTGAACTTGAATCCTGTTCATGGCGAGGTGTACTCGATACAATATTATTGTTATTATTACGGTACTCTGAATGTCTTTGGTGATTTTAAAAAATGAAATTTGTCTAAAATGTATTGATAGTATAAAAATTGGCAAATAATATTCATTTAAATTCAAGAAATATTTAATTTCAACAATAACAATGAACTGTCAAATATTTAATTCCCAAACCTGGAACTGGCCATTGTTTTGACAGCATCAACGTTAAAGAAAAACGTATAATACATTGTAAATTGTACACTGTTAAAAGGGCTCAGGTGATCCCGTTTAGACCCCGCCTATTTAAATGATGTAACATTGTTCTAAGCTCCGCCCATCAGCATAGTAATGACTCCAACAATAGTGATATGCGAGTGCATAGTACAATGACGCTATTTATTCTTTGTAAAATTATGTTTCGATAATATCATGTCAATTATAATGAAAGTTTCTTACATGAAGAGTAATAATATGTAATAGGTGCTAAGATTATTAGATGTTGTTAAGTTTGTCAGTGACTTGTGACGGGTCAGTGGTTTTCTCCGGGTATTCCGGTTTCCTCCACCAATAAATCTGACTGTCGCCATATAGCTGAAATATTGTTGAAATAAACCAAACCAAACCATCAACATTCCTTTTTGGTTTTCAACTGGCCCCTCACTACAGGTGTGCCATTTAATCCCCTTATTCATCTATCGATATAGGTTAATCCTGTTCTTAACTTTTACATATGGGATGTTTCCTTTGTAAAATGGCCTATTCATAAATATAGCTGAAATTGACGTTTAATGGCAATCAACCAATCAATCAATTGTTAGTGGTATTCATCTGTACCATGTTATCAGAAAGTTATAAGCAAGCATCAAAACCACAAAATCAAATATCCACGAAAATCTCATTTTCTATCAATCAACAAAAATTGATAAAGAACACAAATGAAACCACAGCAATATTAAGTTGAGGAAAGCTGAACACTGTTTACAAAGACACCCCTTTGTGCTACAGTGTTCGACGTTAAGTGGTAGCCCGAAGCCCATGTCTAGTAAAAATTCTATCAGTCTAGTTGTATGGTGTTGCTGATGGCCCGATTGGTCTAGTGAATTTGAAAGTAGCCAAGTGTAGCTAAATACCTTTTCTGAATGACTCGCCGAAAATTTTTAATCGATAATGTGATAATTTTCTTTTATTTTCGTCCAAAATTATTCGCCGACTTGTTTACTCATAAAAATTACCTTAACCTAACAACTGGTACCTTCAAATATAGCGATTCGTGGATACTTAGGCATTTTCATTTCGGCAACCAGTCGTAAGATGCATCTAAATCCAATCGCATTTCGACAGGCAATAAAGTATAATGAGTCGTCGTGTTGCAAAGGTATTTGTTGATCGTTTAATGTTAAAACTTGAAAATAATCTTTAACACAGAGTTGGCGAAAATCGTCGGACCTGACCGGCAGAATAACGGTCGGTCTGATCAATTAATGAACCATGTCTATCCCAATGTCCGTCACGAAAATATTACTTTGTCAGTTTGTGGTCGTCCAGTTGGCGATTGAAATTTATTCACTCCCAGTTTCCACTGCCAATGGCATTAAATTCAGTTTTATTAAAATGTCAGAGACTTGAAATTTGTTTATTTATTCTGTCAGACCGACACGTTCCTATTTGTAATTGAATGTAAACATCCTTTCGTTTTAGTAGGAACGAGCACCTGCAAAACGTGGAACATTAAAACTGAAATATATTACTGAGCACAGAAATAAGTTGACTTCCACACTCCCCAAGTATCAAAGATTGTTTGTGTTTAATTAAATATGTTTTGAGATGCTTATATATTGAAGATGACAACAGATTCATATTCTTAACTGAAATTAAAAATGTATGTAAACCGGAAACTGACATTGATGTATAATATTCGGATCGTGATCAGACCATTAGATACGAATTGTTGGCTATATCTACCTTATCTTTTTAGATAGAAATATGTATACAGGAAAACATTTAATTGAGTTGTTTAATGATCATGACTATAGGTAATCTTGCATTCAGTTATGTAGAAAAAAAAAAATGTGACAGGTTATATACAATATTACAAAAAAATTGTGGGACAAACACAAAGGCCATGGGTTAGACAGAACCCCAGTTCCTGTCTGACCCAATGTCAGACAGAAAAAAAAAGTTTTTGCCAACTCTGTTAACAAGATATAATTTTTACTTTTTATGAGTAAAAATAAAGAAAATCAATATTTTTTACCACTTTCCCCAGTATGAATCGTTACGGATAGTGCTCTTTCATTATGACTTGTGTTGGTTTTTAGTTGTTTATGGTTTCGATAAATCAACATGGACTTGAAGTGGCAAGACGGTGCTATTCCGGGGAAGAAGTTGAAAAAACCCTCTAGAACACCAGAGGAGGTGTCACAGGCCAAAAAAAACAATATGAACAGAAAAGATCACGGTCTTTTAAGCTCCACTGGACCACCGATCACCCTTGGCTACACTACGACGAACATGAACAAATGATGTATTGTACATACGGTACTGTGAAAAACAGTTTAAGGACAAAACTGGGGCTGGGAAGTAAAAATATCTTCGGTCTAGTGTGCACTGATTCGGTCTAGTAACTCTAGAAAGTCACTGGCCCAGATGTCTAGTGGTTAAAAAAGTTTTTGGCAAACACTGTGCTATAGTGAGTTCAACTTTCTAATGTTATATTTAGCAACTCTTTGTAATACATTTTTTAAAAGGTAAATGTTAAAAATAAGAGTAAAAGTTGACATAAATACGATTTTAATTTCTATGAAATTTCTCAACTCCAAAAACCATGAGTGACCCTAAATATGGACGAGTTTTCATCTCACGGCATAGAATATGTACATCCATGTCTACACAGAAATAGCATGACGAGAAACCAGTTATTACTCCTAGGGAGTCAGTGATTTTTGTTTAAGGCTAAATGAGTAATTTTACAGCTAGATTATGGCGAGAACAAGTTACATTCGATGAGGTGATGATGTCGACCATGTACTAGACCGACATGCTTAGTTGGATTTTTATAGTGCTAGCTCACTGAAATAAAAGTCCTCTGATAGAGATGTCCCTCCCAATGGAACACCTTATCCTAACTAATCTTACTCCGTAATGTGCTTAACAATGGAGCAGCAAATACCAATGTTTGACCTGATCAGCATGTTAACGCCACCTGATCAATGTACCAATGTTTGACCTGATCAGCATGCTAACACCACCTGATCAATGTACCAATGTTTCACCTGATCAGCATGTTAACACCACCTGATCAATATACCAATGTTTGACCTGATCAGCATGTTAACACCACCTGGTCAATGTACCAATGTTTGACCTGATCAGCATGTTAACACCACCTGATCAATGTACCAATGTTTGACCTGATCATCATGTTAACACCACCTGGTCAATATACCAATGTTTGACCTGATCAGCATGTTAACACCACCTGATCAATGTACCAATGTTTGACCTGATCAGCATGTTAACACCACCTGATCAATATACCAATGTTTGACCTGATCAGCATGTTAACACCACCTGATCAATGTACCAATGTTTGACCTGATCATGTTAACACCACCTGATCAATGTACCAATGTTTGACCTGATCAGCATGTTAACACCACCTGATCAATGTACCAATGTTTGACCTGATCAAGCATGTTAACACCACCTGGTCAATGTACCAATGTTTGACCTGATCATCATGTTAACACCACCTGATCAATATACCAATGTTTGACCTGATCAGCATGTTAACACCACCTGATCAATGTACCAATGTTTGACCTGATCAGCATGTTAACACCACCTGATCAATGTACCAATGTTTGACCTGATCATCATGTTAACACCACCTGATCAATGTACCAATGTTTGACCTGATCAGCATGTTAACACCACCTGATCAATGTACCAATGTTTGACCTGATCAAGCATGTTAACACCACCTGGTCAATGTACCAATGTTTGACCTGATCAGCATGTTAACACCACCCGATCAATGTACCAATGTTTGACCTGATCAGCATGCTAACACCACCTGGTCAATGTACCAATGTTTGACCCGATCAAGCATGTTAACACCACCTGATCAATGTACCAATATTTGACCTGATCAGCATTCTAACACCACCTGATCAATGTACCAATGTTTGACATGATCAGCATGTTAACACCACCCGATCAATGTACCAATGTTTGACCTGATCAGCATGTTAACACCACCTGATCAATGTACCAATGTTTGACCTGATCAGCATGTTAACATCACCTGGTCAATGTACCAATGTTTGACCTCATCAAGCATGCTAACACCACCTGATCAATATACCAATGTTTGACCTGATCAAGCATGCTAACATCACCTGATCAATGTACCAATGTTTGACCTGATCAAGCATGCTAACACCACCTGATCAATGTACCAATGTTTGACCTGATCAGCATGCTAACACCACCTGATCAATGTACCAATGTTTGACTTGATCAAGCATGCTAACACCACCTGATCAATGTACCAATGTTTGACTTGATCAAACATGCTAACACCACCTGATCAATGTACCAATGTTTGACCTGATCAAACATGCTAATACCACCTGATCAATATACCAATGTTTGACCTGATCAAGCATGCTAACACCACCTGATCAATATGCCAATGTTTGACCTGATCAAGCATGCTAACACCACCTGATCAATGTACCAATGTTTGACCTGATCAAACATGCTAACACCACCTGATCAATGTACCAATGTTCGACCTGATCAAGCATGCTAACACCACCTGATCAATATACCAATGTTTGACCTGATCAAGCATGCTAACACCACCTGATCAATGTACCAATGTTTGACCTGATCAAGCATGCTAACACCACCTGATCAATATACCAATGTTTGACCTGATCAAGCATGCTAACACCACCTGATCAATATACCAATGTTTGACCTGATCAAGCATGCTAACACCACCTGATCAATGTACCAATGTTTGACCTGATCAAGCATGCTAACACCACCTGATCAATGTACCAATGTTTGATCTGATCAAGCATGCTAACACCACCTGGTCAATGTACCAATGTTTGACCTGATCAGCATGCTAACACCACCTGATCAATGTACCAATGTTTGACCTGATCAGCATGTTAACACCACCTGGTCAATGTACCAATGTTTGACCTGATCAAGCATGCTAACACCACCTGATCAATGTACCAATGTTTGACCTGATCAGCATGCTAACACCACCTGATCAATGTACCAATGTTTGACCTGATCAGCATGTTAACACCACCTGGTCAATGTACCAATGTTTGACCTGATCAAGCATGCTAACACCACCTGGTCAATGTACCAATGTTTGACCTGATCAGCATGTTAACACCACCTGGTCAATGTACCAATGTTTGACCTGATCAGCATGTTAACACCACCTGATCAATGTACCAATGTTTGACCTGATCAGCATGCTAACACTACCCGATCAATTTACCAATGTTTGACCTGATCAAGCATGCTAACACCACCTGATCAATGTACCAATGTTTGACCTGATCAGCATGTTAACACCACTCGATCAATGTACCAATATTTGACCTGATCAGCATGCTAACACCACCTGATCAATGTACCAATGTTTGACATGATCAGCATGTTAACACCACCCGATCAATGTACCAGTGTTTGACCTGATCAGCATGTTAACACCACCTGATCAATGTACCAATGTTTGACCTGCTCAGCATGTTAACACCATCTGGTCAATGTACCAATGTTTGACCTGATCAAGCATGCTAACACCACCTGATCAATGTACCAATGTTTGACCTGATCAAGCATGGTAACACCACCCGATCAATGTACCAATGTTTGACCTGATCAGCATGCTAACACCACCCGATCAATGTACCAATGTTTGACCTGATCAGCATGTTAACACCACCTGATCAATGTACCAATGTTTGATCTGATCAGCATGTTAACACCACCTGATCAATGTACCAATGTTTGACCTGATCAGCATGTTAACACCACCTGGTCAATGTACCAATGTTTGACCTGATCAAGCATGCTAACACCACCTGGTCAATGTACCAATGTTTGACCTGATCAGCATGCTAACACCACCTGATCAATGTACCAATGTTTGACCTGATCAGCATATTAACACCACCTGGTCAATGTACCAATGTTTGACCTGATCAAGCATGCTAACACCACCTGATCAATGTACCAATGTTTGACCTGATCAGCATGCTAACACCACCTGATCAATGTACCAATGTTTGACCTGATCAAGCATGCTAACACCACCTGATCAATGTACCAATGTTTGACCTGATCAAGCATGCTAACACCACCTGATCAATGTACCAATATTTAACCTGATCAAGCATGTTATCACCACCTGATCAATATACCAATGTTTGACCTGATCAAGCATGCTAACACCACCTGATCAATGTACCAATGTTTGACCTGATCAAGCATGCTAACACCACCTGATCAATGTACCAATGTTTGACCTGATCAGCATGTTAACACCACCTGGTCAATGTACCAATGTTTGACTTGATCAAGCATGCTAACACCACCTGATCAATGTACCAATATTTGACCTGATCAAGTATGCTAACACCACCTGATCAATGTACAAATGTTTGACCTGATCAGCATGTTAACACCACCTGGTCAATGTACCAATGTTTGACCTGATCAAGCATGCTAACACCACCTGATCAATGTACCAATGTTTGACCTGATCAAGCATGCTAACACCACCTGATCAATGTACCAATGTTTGACCTGATCAAGCATGCTAACACCACCTGATCAATGTACCAATGTTTGACCTGATCAAGCATGCTAACACCACCTGATCAATATACCAATGTTTGACCTGATCAAGCATGCTAACATCACCTGATCAATGTACCAATGTTTGACCTGATCAAGCATGCTAACACCACCTGATCAATGTACCAATGTTTGACCTGATCAGCATGCTAACACCACCTGATCAATGTACCAATGTTTGACTTGATCAAGCATGCTAACACCACCTGATCAATGTACCAATGTTTGACCTGATCAAGCATGCTAACACCACCTGATCAATGTACCAATGTTTGACCTGATCAAACATGCTAATACCACCTGATCAATATACCAATGTTTGACCTGATCAAGCATGCTAACACCACCTGATCAATATACCAATGTTTGACCTGATCAAGCATGCTAACACCACCTGATCAATGTACCAATGTTTGACCTGATCACCATGTTAACACCATCTGGTCAATGTACCAATGTTTGACCTGATCAAGCATGCTAACACCACCTGATCAATGTACCAATGTTTGACCTGATCAAACATGCTAACACCACCTGATCAATGTACCAATGTTTGACCTGATCAAGCATGCTAACACCACCTGATCAATGTACCAATGTTTGACCTGATCAAGCATGCTAACACCACCTTATCAATATACCAATGTTTGACCTGATCAAGCATGCTAACACCACCTGATCAATGTACCAATGTTTGACCTGATCAAGCATGCTAACACCACCTGATCAATATACCAATGTTTGACCTGATCAAGCATGCTAACACCACCTGATCAATATACCAATGTTTGACCTGATCAAGCATGCTAACACCACCTGATCAATGTACCAATGTTTGACCTGATCAAGCATGCTAACACCACCTGATCAATGTACCAATGTTTGACCTGATCAAGCATGCTAACACCACCTGATCAATGTACCAATGTTTGATCTGATCAAGCATGTTAACACCACCTGATCAATGTACCAATGTTTGACCTAATCAGCATGTTAACACCACCTGATCAATGTACTAATGTTTGACCTGATCAGCATGCTAACACCACCTGATCAATGTACCAATGTTTGACCTGATCAGCATGCTAACACCAACTGATCAATGTACCAATGTTTGACCTGATCAGCATGTTAACACCACCTGATCAATGTACCAATGTTTGACCTGATCAGCATGTTAACACCACCTGATCAATGTACCAATGTTTGACCTGATCAAGCATGCTAACACCACCTGACCAATGTACCAATGTTTGACCTGATCAAGCATGCTAACACCACCTGATCAATATACCAATGTTTGACCTGATCAGCATGTTAACACCACCTGGTCAATGTACCAATGTTTGATCTGATCAAGCATGCTAACACCACCTGATCAATATACCAATGTTTGACCTGATCAAGCATGTTAACACCACCTGATCAATGTACCAATGTTTGACCTGATCAAGCATGCTAACACCACCTGATCAATGTACCAATGTTTGACCTGATCAAGCATGCTAACACCACCTGATCAATATACCAATGTTTGACTTGATCAAGCATGCTAACACCACCTGATCAATATACCAATGTGTGACCTGATCAAGCATGCTAACACCACCTGATCAATGTACCAATGTTTGACCTGATCATCATGTTAACACCACCTGATCAATGTACCAATGTTTGACCTGATCAAGCATGCTAACACCACCTGATCAATGTACCAATGTTTGACCTGATCAAGGATGCTAACACCACCTGATCAATGTACCAATGTTTGACCTGATCAGCATGTTAACACCACCTGGTCAATGTACCAATGTTTGACCTGATCAAGCATGCTAACACCACCTGATCAATGTACCAATGTTTGACCTGATCAGCATGTTAACACCACCTGGTCAATGTACCAATGTTTGACCTGATCAGCATGTTAACACCACCTGATCAATGTACCAATGTTTGACCTGATCAGCATGCTAACACCACCTGATCAATGTACCAATGTTTGACCTGATCAGCATACTAACACCACCTGATCAATGTACCAATGTTTGACCTGATCAGCATGTTAACACCACCTGGTCAATGTACCAATGTTTGACCTGATCAGCATGTTAACACCACCTGATCAATGTACCAATGTTTGACCTGATCAGCATGTTAACACCACCTGATCAATGTACCAATGTTTGACCTGATCAGCATGCTAACACCACCTGATCAATGTACCAATGTTTGACCTGATCAAGCATGCTAACACCACCTGATCAATATACCAATGTTTGACCTGATCAGCATGCTAACACCACCTGACCAATGTACCAATGTGTGACCTGATCATCATGATAACACTACCTGATCAATGTATCAATGTTTGACCTGATCAAGCATGCTAACACCACCTGATCAATATACCAATGTTTGACCTGATCAAGCATGTTAACACCACCTGATCAATATACCAATGTTTGACCTGATCAAGCATGCTAACACCACCTGATCAATGTACCAATGTTTGACCTGATCAAGCATGCTAACACCACCTGATCAATGTACCAATGTTTCACCTGATCAGCATGATAACACCACCTGATCAATGTACCAATGTTTGACCTGATCAAGCATGCTAACACCACCTGATCAATGTACCAATGTTTGACCTGATCAAGCATGCTAACACCACCTGATCAATATACCAATGTTTGACTTGATGAAGCATGCTAACACCACCTGATCAATGTACCAATGTTTGACCTGATCAAGCATGCTAACACCACCTGATCAATATACCAATGTTTGACCTGATCAAGCATGCTAACACCACCTGATCAATATACCAATGTTTGACCTGATCAAGCATGCTAACACCACCTGATCAATGTACCAATGTTTGACCTGATCAGCATGCTAACACCACCTGATCAATGTACCAATGTTTGACCTGATCAAGCATGCTAACACCACCTGATCAATGTACCAATGTTTGACCTGATCAAGCATGCTAACACCACCTGATCAATATACCAATGTTTGACTTGATCAAGCATGCTAACACCACCTGATCAATGTACCAATGTTTGACCTGATCAAGCATGCTAACACCACCTGATCAATATACCAATGTTTGACCTGATCAAGCATGCTAACACCACCTGATCAATGTACCAATGTTTGACCTGATCAGCATGTTAACACCACCTGATCAATATACCAATGTTTGACCTGATCAAGCATGCTAACACCACCTGGTCAATGTACCAATGTTTGACCTGATCAGCATGCTAACACCACCTGATCAATGTACCAATGTTTGACCTGATCAAGCATGCTAACACCACCTGATCAATGTACCAATGTTTGACCTGATCAGCATGCTAACACCACCTGATCAATGTACCAATGTTTGACCTGATCAAGAATGCTAACACCACCTGATCAATGTACCAATGTTTGACCTGATCAAGCATGCTAACACCACCTGATCAATGTACCAATGTTTGACCTGATCAAGGATGCTAACACCACCTGATCAATGTACCAATGTTTGACCTGATCAGCATGCTAACACCACCTGATCAATATACCAATGTTTGACTTGATCAAGCATGCTAACACCACCTGATCAATATACCAATGTTTGACCTGATCAAGCATGCTAACACCACCTGATCAACCCACAATCTTAACTCCAGGCAACAATCATACCCATTACACCACTGATGCTGTATTTAATTTTTAGTCCAATTTCAATGAAAATCTGTAATGATTTATGTAGAAGTGGTTCATTATTTAATAAATGTTAACAAATTTTTTAATAACCTGTCATACACATAGATATTATGGTAAAGTTCATCGTATGATGTATTGTCTGTTAGAGATGTATGGCTAGGTGATTGTACTGTCTAACATCTGGCTGTGATACTGCTGACACAGCACAATTGAGAGCCATACAGCCATTCTCTGTGTGTGATATAGAAACAGAAAATTTTACTTATTTTGTCTTCATATTGAAGTTATTTTTCACTAATAAGTAATTTGCTATTATATAAAAAAAATTAATAAAAACAAAAATGTCAATTGTAAACCATAATTATTTTAAATTGTGCTGTAATTTGTTTTTGCCTAAATAAGATAATACATATAATGTATGTTTCTAAACAAAGGTTTTATAAACTTGATATTTAACAAAGGAATTTCCCAGAAGATTGTAACTCATGTTTTTGCTGTGTGACATAAAATATTTAAAATAGAAAGTAATGATTTTTTTTTTCTCACTAATTTTCTTTACAGTAATTTTGTGTCAAAATATTAAAACCATTTTGGAAAAGATGTTGAGTTTGGTTGCCATGGCAACAAGCATGTCATCATGGGAAATGTTAAGACTAACTGATCAATATAATGTTAATATTAGTGATACAATGGCAAATCAGAGAAAATTTAGAATTTGTCTGCAGTTCTAAGGCAGATCTCTAGACTAGTGGATGTTGTATATGTATTTTATCAATAGATGTTCGTCAACGTTGGGGCTTTAGGGACGTAGTAGAGTGTAGCAGGCTTTGACACTACATTTAATTTTGAATCAGTGCTATCGTCAGTTGACACAGGGGAGAAATGATTTTATTAAATGGATCCTCCTTTGTTGTACTAGGTAAGCCAATGTTTAATTAATTATTAGTAAATGTAATATTGCCATTTGATACAGTGTCAAACTTTGTTTTTTATTTGTACAAAATATTTTTTTGTTACGGTTTATCTGCCTCGTATCAATGACTCGATTTTTAATTGATTAGCACTAACACAAATTATCAGAAATTATTTTTATAATGGTTCTGTTTGATCTTATTTAATGTTCTTTAGTTAAAAGATGATTAAAATGTATTAATATTAGCAAGTAAATTTAAAAAAAATATAGAAATTGACATAATTTATTTTAATGCTTGTATCATCTTTATTTTAACTTTTAATATTATTTTTTTCATTTCATCAAATTATTCTTACAGAAGTGAGAAAATTGGATTAAACATTGAGAGAATATTTTGATAAATTCATTATTATTTCATGGCTTTTATTTGCATGAGATATTTTACACCATCAATTTCTGTCTTTTTAACAAACTTCACAAATTTCATCTGTCAAGCAAAAGTAATTATATTAAATAGAACATGGTTACAATATTTCTATTGAATGTAATTAAAAAAAGATTTTTTTTTCTTTTATGGAAAATTTTTAAAGTAAATGCATTTTCATTTATTGATCTGAAAGATTTTCCTATTATTTTTCATGAATGTTAAAATATGTTTTTATAATGGATATTAATTAATTCAAGAACTTTGAATAAAGAGATGTCTAGCACTGAACCGAGAGAAATGGAAAAATGAAAATTCAATATAACTTATTACAAATCTCTTTGTTTAAAGATCATTTTTGAATTTTTAATAAATAAAACATTTAATTGTTTTATCTTGTAGAAATTGATTAAAACAACAATAATTTGTAATAATATATCCTCCAATGAGGATTTATATTTGCAAGGTATATTGACAACAAATTACCTTTTAAGGTTTAATAAGAGCAGTGATAATATTAAAACCTGGAGGCTAAACAGAAAATGCATTAATCTCAGCATTCATTTGTTACAAGGTGAAGATACTGACTTTTAAAAAACGAATATCCCAATAAAATTTCAAATATAAATATTAATATTTTTTACTGTACAAAGACAAGCCTTTATTAATTCTGAAGATAATATTGAAATAATCAATTATGATCATAAAGCTCTGATTCTAAGCCAGAATTAATCATTTCAAGGTATTAACAAAGATGGCACATCAAATATTATTCTATTGGTTCATGTTATATCCTTAATGGCTTTCAATGTTCTGGTGCAAGATAAACACAGCAAATTCTTGCTACTATTTGAAGCACTATTTGTAACTAAGCTGCAAAAAAAAATTAATCCATGTTAAGAATAAAGCAGCTTTATAACGCAGTGATATAATTTTTAGTACGAATAAAGAGATTAGATAAACTAGTGTTATTTATTTAGTCATGAACTTAATAAAAACTTTTCTGGTACCTGATTCATGTACAATGTAGATCAAATGGTAAAAAACGGTAACAGTATAAGGACTAACACAATAAGAGGACACTTTCGAAAGTGTGTTACTTTGGACTTTTTGATATTGCAGGATAAGCACAGTATACATACATTGTTTGACAAGATCAAATTTATTTGCACTCGCTGCAAAGCAAAACAGACCAGAAAACCATCACCAAAGGCTCCCTTTTCTACCTGTTTCTAAATCTCGTACAAATACAATTTTATATTTTCCGATAATATTTATAGATTAATACATGGCCTTTTTCATATTACCCTTGTTATCAGCACGAGACCTTGATATCGGAGTCGATGGACTGATGACAAGGGCAATATGAAAAAGGCCATGTATTAATCTATTTATTACATATTTTGCCAGGGCAGATAACATGTTATTGTCCTTCACAAGAGGACAGATAACATGTTATTGCCCCAGAGGCAAATAACACCCCGCAAATTATGCTTTTATTACACATGCAAATTCGATGTTATTTCAATAAAATATGTGATAAGATATATAATATATTTCTTGTTCTTAATAAATACAAACTGTTGATGTATTAAACTTTTAATACTCATGTTCTGGTAAAATATGTTCAGTTAAAAAATATATAGACATTTTAAAATGGCAGAGAGTTAGAGTGAATCAGCTTGTAGTATAGTTCTATGGAGCAGATAAAGTTTGTCTCTCAATCATGATGTGATATAATTAAAATATACATATAAAAGTAGCTACATTTCTTCTTTTGGGTTTGGAACTTTTGCGATATCTAGAATATCTAATGAGAATTTTAATATTTCTGAAAATTAGACATGAAATTTAATGTGCTAAATAATTTTGATTTGACAGATCCAGGAGGTTGATCAGGAAGTTGGAGCATTTGTGTTTCAGACCATCCCAATTTTACAACTCAAACTGTGAAATCAGTATTCAAACCTCAGGTTTTAATATAGTCTTCTGCAGATGTTTTTAAAAATATTTAACTAGCTAATCAATTAAAAAACGGAAAATATATTTAAACAAAATTTATTATCCTCAAAGCAACAACAATTTTTTTTTATATAGAAAGATTTTTAATACTATATAATAAAATTTGAAAGAATCATGCAAAATAAAATTTTGTGAAGAGAGATTATTCAAAATCTCTTAACTCTTAAGATTTTTATATCCCAATGCCTCCCTCCCTCCCTCCTCCCCCCATCCCCCTCCCTGTATAAAGACTTATCTTTTTTGTCTGCTAATTGAAATCTGAAAATGAATTGGAAGAATTGGGAATTTTTTTTAAATTATATGAAAATGTTTTCAAAGATAATTAAATATTTTTAATATTCATTAAAAACATTTGATTAAAAAAGTTTATCATGTTAAAATATACATATAAAAGTAGCTACATTTGGATATATATATATATATGTTCGGAAATTAATCTAGAGATTTTTGTGTATATATATATATATATACAATGTACATAAACTGATATAAATAGGAGAAGTTAGTACAAGTTTACTCTTTATTGTTTCCAACATATAATTTGAAGTTTTCTTAGGACTTACAAAGTTGACAGCAATGGCTACCTAAACTAGCATTACCAAAGTGAAGTGAATGAATATTCCTATTTAGACCTGATCTTTCAGTTTTACTATAAGTTCATGTTAACATTTGAGTCATACGGTTCCTGATCTTTCAGTTTTACTATAACTTCATGTTAACATTTGAGTCATACGGTTACCTGATCTTTCAGTTTTACTAAGAGTTCATGTTAACATTTGAGTCATACGGTTACCTGATCTTTCAGTTTTACTATGAGTTCATGTTAACATTTGAGTCATACGGTTACCTGATCTTTCAGTTTTACTAAGAGTTCATGTTAACATTTGAGTCATTCGGTTACCTGATCTTTCAGTTTTACTAAGAGTTCATGTTAACATTTGAGTCATTCGGTTACCTGATCTTTCAGTTTTACTATGAGTTCATGTTAACATTTGAGTCATACGGTTACCTGATCTTTCAGTTTTACTATGAGTTCATGTTAACATTTGAGTCATACAGTTACCTGATCTTTCAGTTTTACTATGAGTTCATGTTAACATTTGAGTCATTCGGTTACCTGATCTTTCAGTTTTACTATGAGTTCATGTTAACATTTGAGTCATACGGTTACCTGATCTTTCAGTTTTACTATGAGTTCATGTTAACATTTGAGTCATACAGTTACCTGATCTTTCAGTTTTACTATGAGTTCATGTTAACATTTGAGTCATTCGGTTACTTGATCTTTCAGTTTTACTATGAGTTCATGTTAACATTTGAGTCATACGGTTACCTGATCTTTCAGTTTTACTATGAGTTCATGTTAACATTTGAGTCATTCGGTTACCTGATCTTTCAGTTTTACTAAGAGTTCATGTTAACATTTGAATCATACAGTTACCTGATCTTTCAGTTTTACTATGAGTTCATGTTAACATTTGAGTCATACGGTTACCTGATCTTTCAGTTTTACTAAGAGTTCATGTTAACATTTGAGTCATACGGTTACCTGATCTTTCAGTTTTACTATGAGTTCATGTTAACATTTGAGTCATTCGGTTACCTGATCTTTCAGTTTTACTAAGAGTTCATGTTAACATTTGAATCATACAGTTACCTGATCTTTCAGTTTTACTATGAGTTCATGTTAACATTTGAGTCATACGGTTACCTGATCTTTCAGTTTTACTATGAGTTCATGTTAACATTTGAGTCATACGGTTACCTGATCTTTCAGTTTTACTAAGAGTTCATGTTAACATTTGAGTCATACGGTTACCTGATCTTTCAGTTTTACTAAGAGTTCATGTTAACATTTGAGTCATACGGTTACCTGATCTTTCAGTTTTACTATGAGTTCATGTTAACATTTAAGTCATTCGGTTACCTGATCTTTCAGTTTTACTAAGAGTTCATGTTAACATTTGAGTCATTCGGTTACCTGATCTTTCAGTTTTACTATGAGTTCATGTTAACATTTGAGTCATACGGTTACCTGATCTTTCAGTTTTACTATGAGTTCATGTTAACATTTGAGTCATACAGTTACCTGATCTTTCAGTTTTATTAAGAGTTCATGTTAACATTTGAGTCATACGGTTACCTGATCTTTCAGTTTTATTAAGAGTTCATGTTAACATTTGAGTCATACAGTTACCTGATCTTTCAGTTTTACTATGAGTTCATGTTAACATTTGAGTCATTCGGTTACTTGATCTTTCAGTTTTACTATGAGTTCATGTTAACATTTGAGTCATACGGTTACCTGATCTTTCAGTTTTACTATGAGTTCATGTTAACATTTGAGTCATTCGGTTACCTGATCTTTCAGTTTTACTAAGAGTTCATGTTAACATTTGAATCATACAGTTACCTGATCTTTCAGTTTTACTATGAGTTCATGTTAACATTTGAGTCATACGGTTACCTGATCTTTCAGTTTTACTATGAGTTCATGTTAACATTTGAGTCATACGGTTACCTGATCTTTCAGTTTTACTAAGAGTTCATGTTAACATTTGAGTCATACGGTTACCTGATCTTTCAGTTTTACTAAGAGTTCATGTTAACATTTGAGTCATACGGTTACCTGATCTTTCAGTTTTACTATGAGTTCATGTTAACATTTGAGTCATTCGGTTACCTGATCTTTCAGTTTTACTAAGAGTTCATGTTAACATTTGAGTCATTCGGTTACCTGATCTTTCAGTTTTACTATGAGTTCATGTTAACATTTGAGTCATACGGTTACCTGATCTTTCAGTTTTACTATGAGTTCATGTTAACATTTGAGTCATACAGTTACCTGATCTTTCAGTTTTATTAAGAGTTCATGTTAACATTTGAGTCATACGGTTACCTGATCTTTCAGTTTTATTAAGAGTTCATGTTAACATTTGAGTCATACAGTTACCTGATCTTTCAGTTTTACTATGAGTTCATGTTAACATTTGAGTCATACGGTTACCTGATCTTTCAGTTTTACTATGAGTTCATGTTAACATTTGAGTCATTCGGTTACCTGATCTTTCAGTTTTACTATGAGTTCATGTTAACATTTGAGTCATACGGTTACCTGATCTTTCAGTTTTACTATGAGTTCATGTTAACATTTGAGTCATACGGTTACCTGATCTTTCAATTTTACTAAGAGTTCATGTTAACATTTGAGTCATACGGTTACCTGATCTTTCAGTTTTACTATGAGTTCATGTTAACATTTGAGTCATACGGTTACCTGATCTTTCAGTTTTACTTTGAGTTCATGTTAACATTTGAGTCATTCGGTTACCTGATCTTTCAGTTTTACTAAGAGTTCATGTTAACATTTGAGTCATACAGTTACCTGATCTTTCAGTTTTACTATGAGTTCATGTTAACATTTGAGTCATACGGTTACCTGATCTTTCAGTTTTACTATGAGTTCATGTTAACATTTGAGTCATACAGTTACCTGATCTTTCAGTTTTACTATGAGTTCATGTTAACATTTGAGTCATACGGTTACCTGATCTTTCAGTTTTACTATGAGTTCATGTTAACATTTGAGTCATACGGTTACCTGATCTTTCAGTTTTACTAAGAGTTCATGTTAACATTTGAGTCATACAGTTACCTGATCTTTCAGTTTTACTATGAGTTCATGTTAACATTTGAGTCATACGGTTACCTGATCTTTCAGTTTTACTATGAGTTCATGTTAACATTTGAGTCATTCGGTTACCTGATTTTCGACAGGAATTGATTATTACTTACCATATTGTCTACAGACAACATACCTGCAATTAAACACCTGTGGCAAGGTGTGATCTCAATCCCATGTTATGTCATAATGTTTGTCATTTTCTTCTGGTACTCATGGTTTTCTCCACGAATTAAACTAACTGCCATATACCAGTAACTGAAATATTGTTGAAAGTGGTGTTAAACACCAATAACGTTTAATTAGAAGTGTTAACCAGTAATTTTTACTTTAACTAAGTTAGTTAAGACACATGTTTTTCTTTTTATCACACATAAATATTGGCAATTTAGAAATGGCCGTTCACTGTTAGATTGTCATGTTGGATAAAGTGTATTTATACTAACATAATAAAAGTCATTAAGATGCAAACTAGACTTAAATACTTCAGTTCCTATCAATTTCCTCTGACTCACAAATTTTACTTTGATTTGGACAGACTAATTTATTCTTTTGTTTCCATTGATTAAAAAAAACCATTAATTGCTTTTTAATTGCACAATGTCCTGGTTTTATGAGCTGTTTAAACCTGTGTGTACTAAGGACACTTCCACCGGGAATAACCAGTTTACAATCACTTACATACTTCACTTGATAATTACAGTTTTTTTTAATTGTTACAAAAATAGAATGATTCTAACCTCAAAACCCATGATTATGTTATATTTTTTTTCAGCCATTTTGTTTTCTTGGAAATTCCTGAGAAATTTTCACGTACTTGTATTTTATTGTGTTTGTTTGTCTGAAGATGGGCCGTTGATTGTTTTACACAAAAGAATTTGTCTTGCAGTATGTTACTATTGGGAGCTGTCAAAGTCAGTGCTTTCAGATTTATTCCGTTTTTTATTGCTTGAGTCAGTTTCCGGATCGAATCACAAACGGATTGTAAATTTAGTTAAGGGACCTGTCATTCCCAGATCGTTTAGATGCTTATTTTATGTTTTATTTACTTAGTCAAATTGGTTTTAGACCATATAGGCAGGTTGTTGTGTATTAGACAACAAAAGATGCTCTTTGTCAATACACATTACAATTCTGTTGTGTATTGGTGAACACAGGATAATCATTTTCAATGTTAGTAAATCTGTTCATAAATAATACAAAATTATTGGGGGGAAAACTCAGCATTTTTGTTTTGAAAAAAAATGATTCATTCTTTTGATTATTATTGCCATTGGATAAAAATTGAGAGATAAAATTTAATTCGTTATTTAGTTAACGATGATTACTAACATTCAATGGCTACAAGTAGATTTCCTCAACATATACAGAATTTACATAATACTGTTTTAAACATAATGAAGTAACATAAGACATATGTAAGACATTGCTTCATTTTTGTTTTATTAGTATTGATATTTTAAATTGTGAAATTTTAGTAGTATCTGTGTTAGGTAAGACCTGAATTTTGTTTCATTTTATACCTATAAAACAACTATGATAAACAATAAACCAATAGTATCCTGCAGAGTTCGCAAAATATGTCAGTCATGACCGGGAAAAATTTGGGCAAATGTTTTTGTGTTAAAATCGACCTTGTATTTTTGATAGATATCAAATAGTAAATAATTTTCATTGAAGTCTATGAGGATTATGCTCGTCTTCACCTCCAAACATTTTCTTCATATCACAAATGCTAATCATTGATTGGTCAGTTACATAATGTGCTGTCACTCTAGATAAGAGAATTCAATAATGACACATTTTGTTTAATGACACATTTTGTTCCTATGTAACTTAAAAATCTTATCTTTTAATATTTACAGACTTGGCACTAGATAGAAAAAAAATATTCAATATCTATTAAAATTCTGATGTCTTTTCATGGAACATGAAGTGTACTTTTATCAGTTATATAAACACTGTAGTACTATGAAGGTTAAGACAATGTAACAAACAAATACTTTACATTATGTTTATTGCTAAACTGTCATAAAGAAATGAAGAATGGGGTTAACAACATAAAATGAATATAATAATTATAGATCAATGGGATGGGGGAGGGGGGGGGGGGGGGGGGGGGGGGGGGGGGGGAGAACGAACATAAAGAGAAATTTTAAAATAATCTTATTAGGCTTGTTTATTGCCAAGCTGAATTATGAAAGGAAGAATGGGGTTTACAATAATAATAAAGATTATGACAATTGTAAGTCAGTGAAAAAAAAATAAAGATCTGGTGAAATTCATGATATTGTGTTAGCAGATTATTTTGACTAAAATAAGATTTCATAATTTGAAGAAGAAGAAGAAATAATGTATGACTTTTGAATGTTTAGTATTTTCGTGATCATGATCAATTAAAAAGACAAGAAGTTAAAACAGTATAGCCTAGATGAACAAGTTAATAAGAATTAACATGTAGAAGGTTAGGATATTTCAACAATATTTCATTTATATCGTGGCGGTCAGTTTTATTGGTGGAGAAAACCACCAACCTGTCTCAGTCACTGACAAACTTTATCACATAATGTTGTATCGATTACACCTCATCGTGAGCGGGATTTGAACTCACAACGTAAGTCCAACTACCATGCGATCACGACGATGATGGCCCCTAAAAACGTTGTTAATGGATGAAACAATGAAAAGTCTAATAGAAATGAAGACATGGTAAATGTAGACAGTGTACAAAATGATGGTTAATAAATTATTATATTTGTAGTTTGATAGCTAAAAATTTAGATTCTGTTGATTTGATTAAAGAATAAAAATGCATGTTTCTTATAGACTAAAATATCAATTAGTCATAAACATCAAGACAATGGTCTTTGTGAGAGACCAGCTTATAAAAATGTCATTAAAGGTGTTGGAATTAAATTTGTGCATATAATAAGACTGAGATATGTATCTAAATATTCAGATATTTTAATTGATTATCTCTATTGTATTAATGGAATAGGTTTGACCTCTGCTGGTACAATAGAGGAATGGTGAATACAATTTTTCAAAGATGTCATAAGCCTACAAGTGTCATATTTCTTATAATACAATAAAAACCTGGCTGTATCGATAGTAAAGGTACCAATGGTTTTCCCTCGAAATATTCAAGCGTTCAAGTTACCAGCACCAGGATAAATTAATCTAAAAACTACTATGAAGACACAAAAACAGTACCTGTGTTAACCCACAAACAGTACCTGCGTTAACCCACAAACAGTACCTGCATTAACCCACAAACAGTACCTGTGTTAACCCACAAACAGTACCTGTGTTAACCCACAAACAGTACCTGTGTTAACCCACAAACAGTACCTGTGTTAACCCACAAACAGTACCTGCGTTAACCCACAAACAGTACCTGTGTTAACCCACAAACAGTACCTGCGTTAACCCACAAACAGTACCTGCGTTAACCCACGAACAGTACCTGCGTTAACCCACGAACAGTACCTGCGTTAACCCACAAACAGTACCTGCGTTAACCCACAAACAGTACCTGCGTTAACCCACAAACAGTACCTGCGTTAACCCACAAACAGTACCTGCGTTAACCCACAAACAGTACCTGTGTTAACCCACAAACAGTGGACAAGTAAAACTGGATTCGAACAAGTGAAAATCATGAAAGAATTTGTCTGAATAAATAGATTTTTTTTTTTCTAAATTTGGCTTTCGGACAATTAGGTGAAAAAAATGAAGGCAAAGACTGCAAAAATGTTTATTTTTGTGTTAACCCAGAAAGTGAATTATCTGGGCCAAGATGGGGATATTTTACTGTACTAACAGCTTGTCTTAATCTGGAAATTTTTAGTGAAACACTGAATTTTTCGTCCAACAAACAAACAAAAAAATCCTTGACATTACAAGTAATATATCTTCTGATTTCTGTAATGATTCGTCATTCTTTTGTTCAGTTACATCATTAAAATATTCAATATAATAAATTTACAATAAAGATTCTCATTTGTTAGGTATACTTGAAGGAAAATTAGTTCAGTATAGAAAAGAACTATAGTATATATAGTATATATAAAAATGTGCATAAATAGACATTGGACATCTTGGAATAACTTGTATATCTTCAAGGATTAAATTCTCTATATCGTACTAAACCTGACAGTACATTATATTCCTTAACAACTGTTTGTGTCAAATTCTTATTAAATTTTCTACATGATCAAAAGTTGTTCTTAAATCTTCCAATCAATGTTATGCAGAAGTTTGATAATCTTTCATTATCACAATCTGCCAGTATGACAATGTGAGCAGAATTTTAATCATTCCTCTCTACAGAGAAAACTTCTAGGAATTGATTATCTGGAATCGTCTTCTTAGATGTTTTAAATGAAGAGGCTTTATCAAGTACGGCATTGAAAATTCATCATTTAGACGATTCTGTCCTCTGGTAGGCGTAAAACACCATCAAATGGATTAATGCTGATCTCACTGAAGTCTTAATGAAAATGAATGCAGCTTTATTAGTTTCTTTTAAGTCTGTATAGAGAGTCTACACTAATTACAACTCAGCAAAACAATGGATAAAGAAAAAAGGTTCTCTTTTATCGTGAATATGGGGATTTTTTTATGATTTTTATAAGAATATTTCTCACGGTGTTAGCTACTTGTAACAGAAAGAAATAATATGCTTTATCCTGATAAATCCTAAAAGCAAATAAAAGGCTGTGGATTGATACATGTATTATTAATTAGTAATACTTAATTAATGAAGCATTGCTGTTACTTTAATGTCTATAATTAATAATTTCATAATGCAAGCCCAACACCACTGACTTCACACTTCATCAAGTATTAAGTTTTCCAGAAACATACTCATTTCTTTTTATCAGTCAGTTTGTTATATTAACTCTCCAAGCTTTTCTCCTCCATTTAGTCTGGTAGTCACTAAATAGCTTAAATAGCTTTAAAAAATAACTGAGAGTTACAATAAAAAACCTTTGAACCAAATGAAATCAGAAGGGACTATATTACAGTCCAAGTTATATGTATGATGGAAACTGTGGTGGGATAGATTTTTCTTTTCTCTTAAAATTTGTTAAAAAAAATATATGTGTAAATAAAAAACATAAAAATACCTTGATTTCCAAAGATGTTTTACTCTAATAAGTAATGGCTATTTAGAGAAAAATTTTATAATTATTTTGTATTTATATTTCTAAAGGTATGTTTGCACTGTCAAATTTTTCTTCAAATTCACTCCAAACTTTATCTCTGTGCCTGTTTCAAGCATAAATTTGACCATCTAAACACATCATCAAGCGTGCTTGATGGATCCTTGAAATATTTCAAAGGTTCCAGTTTGATAATCTAAACACTACATTACATTTCAAATTCATCATTGATATATAACAACAAAAAAGCTTGAAGCAAATATGAGGGGGAAATTTGACCATGTAAATCCATCTTTCAAGGCCTAGATGAAAGTTTTCCTCTGTTTTGAGCAAAATATCAGTAAATGAAATGCATCAATCTAGGCCTTAAGCATCTAGAAAATGAAGGAATTGGGACATGTTTTAATGGTTTCCTTCTTTTTTGATCAGTGAACACGTTCATCTCTCATAGTATATGATAGTATATTTAATAAGATAGTAAGTTAAACACATCTTACACTGGTTAAAAGATAAAACAATTTCGACAGATTGTTTAAAGATTTTATGATAATTTAAATTTTTAAATATTTCATTGTGTTAAATTTCATACAAACAGATAAGCCGTGATATTCCCTGACGAATTGTAATTTAAACAATAGTAGACCATTAAACTTGCTCTCTGTGTAAAATCGCTGATGTTGGCTCGATGACTCACTGCCATGTTTCTTCTATAATTACTACACAATAATTCAATCAATGCCTTGACATCGGCAGAAACAGAAGAATAAACTTATATAACTCAAGTCAGTGCGATACTTGATTTCATTGTAAGCTCAGTAAATGCTGGATCAGCAGGATTCCTCATGCTAATTCCCGTCTATAACTCTGCAAGAAGCTTTTTTTCTGCATGCTGAATAAATTCTATATAGCTGCACGGAAGCGAATATTTAAATGAGGGTTTGATGCAATGTCTCTTGGTGAAATAGACATTTTTACCTTGAACAGACTTTTCTATTTAAATTTTATGTCCAAAAAATCAACATCATATTCCGTATTTCTGCGAAAATCAATTGAGTTGTCCTTTTGAATCTGCAGATATAAAATAATGTGTTGCCGTGATTCTCCATTTCGATTAAAATTCCTTTAACTTAGCCTGAGAGAAGCCGTCTCATTATAGATGAGAATTTTCAGGATTTTCAATAACCAAATCAGCATGATTTTTCATGTCAATTCCTTTCTTAGCCTAACAGCAGTAATTTTCACCTAGTATGGAAAGAGAAATTCCAATATTTGTTCATTTACCTATTTATTGAAGGAGAATGAATGTAATTTTCTGCTTGTTATTAGGAGAAATATTAGGTTTAACTTGATTTTTTCTTTTCTTCTTTTTTTGCTGACAGCTTCATGAAGTACTACAGGGTTATAATAATTTTACAGAATTTTTCAAATGAAGGGTCCCCAGGCTGTGCAATGGGAATGGTAAATTATTTTAATGAATGCCTTGAAGACATGAAAACATATTACATTATTGAAAAATAACATTGTGTTTTTATTAAATACTGCATGGTGTACTTGATGATAGTGGTGTGGTATGGAATGTAGTTTGTCACAGAATTACTGACAGGGATTATTTTTTCAGTTATTTAACCAATTCAGCTATTTTCCCCCTGAGAAAAACAATATGCAAAAGTTGCAGGGTATGATCAAAACAGGTCAAAAATGTTACTTTTTTTTTAATTGTGGCGTTGATGGTTTTAGCTATTTTTTTCATTGATTATTAATTAGTTTACTTTCTAACCAGGATAATCTGCTCAAAGAAACAAATTTCAACCGAAAAATATATACACAAAGAACAATTATAAAACTACTGTTTTTAAAGTTTTAATTTTTAGGCCACCCATATAAAATTGTTCTGACAAACCAAAATGTTATCATCTAATGAATTTGTTTTACTATTAGCCAGGGGTTTTTATGTCATTAAAGGGGCCCGGGTGGCTCAATGAGTTAGGTCGTTGGATCTAACAACTCATACAAGCCTATCACCGATACGGCGTGGATTCACGCCCGGCTTTGTAAATTACACAAAAAAGTGCACTTCACTCGCAGCCGCAAGTGATAAAGCTTACCAGTTTCTTGTTCATGGTCGATGGTTCTCTCCAGGTACTCCGGCTTCCTCCACCACTAAAACTGGTCACCATGATATAGATGAAATATTGTTGAAAGTGGCGTTAAAACACCAAAAATCAAATCAAAATCATTTATGTCATTAAAGGAAGCTTTTTGTGCAGATATTTGGAAGAAAAAAAGATATTTTACCTACCCACTTTAAAAAGTGTTAGTCGTGTTACAGGAAACTAATATTTTTTTTTAAGGATGACATTCCTTGCTCCCAAGGAATTTTAGATTATTTGACTTTTCAATTTTTCTAAGGTAAATCCACAAAAGGTTGTGCGTACTAGATCTAGATATCTATGTTTTTATTTTTGATATTTATCAGTGAGTTTGAACCCCTTTCATGGCGAGGTGTACTCGATACAACATTATGTGATAAAGTTTGTCAGTGACTTGCTACAGGTCAGTTGTTTTCTCGAGGTACTCTGATTTCCTCCACCAATAAAACTGACCACCATGATATTAGCTTAAATTTTTATTTTGAATCACGACTTTTCATGTCAAAAAGGCAGATTTTGAATCACGACTCTCCATGTCAGAAAGGCAGATTTTGAATCGCAACTCTCTGTGTCAGAGAGGCAGTTTTATAATCGCGACTCTCCGTGTCAGAAAGGCAGATTTTGAAACACGACTCTCCGTGTCAGAGAGGCAGGTTTTAAATCACGACCCTCCATGTCAGAAAAGCAGATTTATAATCGCGACTCTCTGTGTCAAAAAGGCAGATTTTGAATCACGACTCTCCGTGTCAGAAAGGCAGATTTTGAATCACGACTCTCTGTGTCAGAAAGACAGATTTTGAATCACGACTCTCTGTGTCAGAAAGGCAGATTATAAATCATGACTCTCCGTGTCAGAAAGGCAGATTTTGGATCACGACTCTCCATGTCTGAAAGGCAGATTTAAAATCACGACTCTCTGTGTCAAAGAGGCAGATTTTGAATCACGACCCCCCCCCCCCCCCCCCCCCGTGTCAGAAAGGCAGATTTTAAATCACGACTTTCTGTCAGAAAGGAAGATCATGAATCATGACTCTCCGTGTCAGAAAGGCAGATTTTGGATCACGACTCTCCGTGTCAGAAAGGCAGATTTTGAATCGTTACTCCATGTCAGAAAAGCAGATTTTGAATCATGACTCTCCGTGTCAGAAAGGCAGATTTAGAATTACGACTCTCTGTGTCAGAAAGGTAGATTTTGAATCACGACTCTCCGTGTCAGAAAGGCAGATTTAGAATTACGACTCTCCATGTCAGAAAAGCAGATTTAGAATCACGACCCTCCGTGTCAGAAAGGCAGATTTTGAATCATGACTCTCCATGTCAGAAAGGAAGATTTTGAATCACGACTCTCCATGTCAGAAAGGAAGATTTTGAATCATGAGTCTCTGTCAGAAAGGCAGATTTTGAATCACGACTCTTTGTCAGAAAGGCAGATTTTGAATCACGACTCAAGTGTCAGAAAGACAGATTTTGAATCACAACTCTCCATGTCAGAAAGACAGATTTTGAATCATGACTCTCTGTGTCAGTAAGGCTGATTTTGAATCATGACTCTGTGTCAGAAAGGCAGATTTAGAATCACAACTCTCTGTGTCAGGCAGGCAGATTGAGAATCACAACTCTCTGTGTCAGGCAGGCAGATTTAGAATCACAACTCTCTGTGTCAGGCCGACAGATTTTGAATCGCAATAACAATTATTTCCCATGAACTACAGAATACTATATTCTTATTCTACAAAGTATTGATGATTTTATCTCAATTCAAATTTTATGAGGAAAAATTTGGTTTCAGATAGATTTTGTATTTCTGGTCAAAACTGATGTTATAAATAAAGACATAAATATCACAAGGTCTACAGAAGGGACCAATGAATCATTCACAATTGTTCCATAAATCTTTTCCAATTTGACAAGATGTTTTAATGGATCTCTGATCAATGAAGGTTGTGTTCTTACTGCCATTACTTATTTATATATACGTACAGATATTATATATGTATTTGATTCTGTAGTAGTGTTATTGTTAGAGTGAGGAAATTTGATTTTAGTTGACCTCAGAATATGTGAATTGTATTACTGAACTTAAATCAATGCTATGTGCAAGTCAATGTGATGGGTCTTCAGGCTATAAACATAAATTGCTGTGTGCATGTACTCCATGGAAAACTGGCTTGTTTATGATTCTGCTGTTAGAATGTGTTTTTATTGGTAGCTCAGATTTGTATAATGGATATTTAGAAAATATGGCATTTTTAACTCAAAATTTTATCAATAAATGTCCTAAGGAATGGACTGAAATGTAGTCATTTTGTGGTTTTTGTTTAACATTTTCACTGGAGTTTCGCTGATAAGTCAAAGTTAAAAATTTCTCAGTTTGTGGTAGCTGTTAGCCAATTTGATCCTGGGTAATTTGAATTCTGAGATATTAAAAAAGAATTAAAAGTGCCTTTGACTTTAACACGACAAGATTTGACTGTAGTACATTTGTAGGTTTGTGGCAGTGATGTTAAATGTTTAAGTTTGTACATTATTATTATCTTCCATTCTTGTGTAATTACCTGTTTTATTGGGTAGCCAAATGTTATTGTTTTTCAATGGGAATTAAATTCTAAATAAGTACAGTTAATGAATTGTAGATAATTTGTCTTCTTTTATTTCATTGTGTGGGCTCTCTGTCTCACCATAAATATAGCGGTTGATGCTTAGTTTATATGTCAATTTTTTTTTCTAAGATGTCTGTTTGTGGGAAGATTTTGTGAAATGTTTTCCTCAAACATATTTAATGGACTAAAACAGTTGAATTATACAGCAGTGTTATGGCATATCTGATTGGTCAAGACTTAATTTGCAAGGTCTCTGAGATTCAAAATAAGGCAAAATAAGTCTACTTCATTATATAAAGTTCTACATGGTACTCCTCAATATTTCAATGCAGACTGTTTATTAAGGTTGCTGACAGACTTATTTGGCAAACATGACTATAAATTAACTTCCACTTTATGTACTTTTGTTTTATTTTTATTTTCTGTGACATCAAACACATTATGATGTTACCGATGAAAATAATAACATCAGTTTTGAAGGTCAGGACAAACATTATCACTAGTATTGCAGCTCATCCTATCGACTCACTTTGATGCAAGTGATAATGTCTGTCTCAACCTTCAAAACTGCAGTTATTCTATATATTCCTTCCTGAATAAACAAACAAGTTCAGGGTGGAGATATAATATAAAATTCAAAGTTGTCATTTTATATTTGTACCTTGTGCTAGATATGATAATAACATTTGATTTGGTCATTAAGATAACTGATTTTTGCTGTTCTACATCATTTTCAAGGATTTCTGCTTAATTCTGTTTTTTTTTTTTGTTACAGCTTCAAGATGAACTAAGTGTTAAAGATGACCGCTATTTTGTCCTTACATTTGTACTGTGTGGAGGTATTGCAGGCATACTATTGGCTGTTGTGGTCATTTATTTGATACGACGTCATTCCAGGTCCAAAGAGAAACTAGCCCAGTTATCTACTGTAGCTGAAGGATCAGAAGCTTCAAAAGACTACCAGGTATTAACTGGGAATCTTATCAACAAAATTGCATTGTTGTAATTGCACCGAATCACCAAAACTGTGGGTATCCTATTTTTATATATAAAAAAATCTTTCCAGAATCCACTGTAAACTTTTACTGAATACAGAAATAAGGTTTATTGAAGTAAATAATCATTAAAAATCCTCTTCTCTTAAACTATTCAGCCAATTGTATATGTTTAAATCAATTTAAACCAAATTTGACAGGAATAGTCCTTGAATGATCTTCTCTCTAAATTTTATCTCATGGGTCCGAAGTCCATTCAAGATTGCCACCGTTGCCACAAGATTGACAAAACAAAATCATCAATGGGTAAAAGCAGCTTTATAATAAAAAGCCATAATTGGCTCATTGTCAACTGTAAAGGAATAATTAGCAGCTCTTAAGCATATCTTCCGGGTAATGGGGTTTATTCGTCATTTTTATATTTTTGTCGATTTCTGCTGATAAAGGAATTAATGGCATATATAAGCAACACATCATTTTAAAAAAAATTCCTCTGAAAATACTAGGCCAATTTGAACTAAGCATGGCAGGAAATGTCCTTAGGTGGTCCACATACTAAAATATATTTGGTTGCTCTGAACTCCATCCAAAAGAATGTGCTTAAATTTAACTATAAGAGTATAAATAATTAAGGGGGGTTATGGTGTTTAACACCACTTTAAAAATATTTCAGTTGTATCGTGGCGGTCAGTTTTATTGGTGGAGGAAACTGGAGAAAACCACAGACCTGCTGCAAGTCACTAATAAACTTTGTTAGTGGTGATAGGCACTGATTGCACAGGTAGTTATAAATCCAACTACCATATGACCACGATGGCCCTTGAGTTAGTTCTGACATTGCAAGTTATTAATTTACTAGATAGTATAAACAATATACAATTTTTTTGTTATATAAGAATTCACAGTAATCCATGAATGTGATTGGTGCATCAGTCCTACCGGAATTCTTTTTTTTTAAATATATATTTATTTATTTTTTTTATTTCTGAGTTCCACAGGGATAATGTATCTTGTTTCAAATTTTAACACATTTTAAAAGGAGGGGGAGGGAATTCCCTTTCTTAGCATACCCATATGCAACACTCATAGCTTTGGACAAACTTACATTTTTTTAAGGGTGGCCATATCTGAATATGCTTTGCAAATAATACCAGTATTTGTAATCACCCATTTTTTCAATATATTTTGTGATATTGACTCGATCCAAACAGGCAAATTAAATATGGTTACTTCCTTAACATTATCAGTCCCATTGACTTCCTCTTGTAATGAAGTTCTATAAAAACATGGAGTTACACTTCAACCTAAGCCTCTAGTTTTTATCTGTCACAGATTGATGTTAACATATGCAGTAAAGATGTTTATAGATTTTTCATATACACATATAGTATTATTACATCATGGTTTTATATAGGGATAAAGGAACTTGTCTATCATCTTTTTGTCCTCAGAGACAAAGTTACTACCAGCTAATGTGATTTTACTGTCACTCGCAGAATCCAGCAGAAAATAATTGCTGCCGTCATTCAATAACAGCCATAGTCTTCTAATTGATTTGTTCTATCAGCAAGAAGTGTTGACACCCTGCTAGAAAGTAAGAGAATGGCCAATTATTGACCTTTATCTGGAAAATTGTGGCTTTTCTTATAAAATCTAAAGATTGATTATGATAGGACAGTGTTAGTTTCAATAAAAAAAAAATTGATAGGACAGTGTGTTAGTTTCAATTAAAAAACATTGATATCTAATTTAGTGCAGACCATAGTCAATACATTTCTGGAATAACCTTCATCATAATTTGAAGAGACATTAAAAAAAAAATGTATATGAGGGTTAACCACTTTAACTGTGAAACAATTAAATCTCGTTTTCTTTTTCTTTCTGTAATTGATTAATTTTTACGATTAACACAATGTTTTAATTTTTTGGCATAATTATTGATTTGTTAAATACCAGGGCACTTAAGCTGTTTATTGATGCACTGCACTTTTATCTTGATCAATTCAAATTTACAGCCGTCATTAGCACATTAATCTTTAATATCAGACATTTCTGCATGGACGAAGGATCAGAAAATACAGTGAACGAAATAAAAACTGTTAGTCCACCTTATGGCGGTGAAAAAATGGAAAGCTCTCGTTTTTTGCTTGCTATAGTAATACGACAATGGTAATTTGATTCTGAAATATGCATTTTAGATTCACGCTTTTGTTTTTGTCGGTTACAATAGACTCAGTCTGATGAAAGGTGAACAGAATAATTTTTTTCCCTGTAGTGTATTGATTGGTTTTTAGCATATTTAGTTAACAATTTATCATTAGCTTTATCTCTCAAGCTGATGAACCAGAAATTCTCCTAGTTTTTTTTATGTTTTTATGTTTTATGCTTTAAGCTACGGAAGTGTTACAGCTTAAGGTTAAGTCCCATATGTTTTAATGATTTTTGTTGGATTATAATAGAAATAATCTTTATATGTTCTGTACATGCTGTGATAAACATACACCAGAGGAAAAACTAGCTGTCATATGGTGATAGGGAACAGACTTGATTAGTGGTCTGTCATTAGACAGAGTAAGATTATTTTATATGTTTGTTAGATTTTGTTACTAAATTCATAGTGTTTTGTGGAAAAGATTTTTCATATAAACTTTTAATGAGAAAAAAACATCTTAAAAACTTGAAGTCTCAAACTATAGTCAACTAGACTTATAAGAAAGAGTTAGAATAACGTTTGAGTTAGAATGGACTTTTTTTAGATTTACATTCTTAAGCTGCCCCCCATATGTAGCAGACAAGGAAGACATTAATAATACTCTTTTTAGAGATTCTTGTATATACATATGATACAAGAATACTGTGTTGTTTTATCAATAGCTTATCTGAACCAGGAATCACTTTGCAGTCATTATCTTGTTGTCTGTCATTTGAAAACTATTCCTATAAATTTTATTTTTGTGGTGACTTTCAAGATGTCTGCACCATGAGACATGGTACGGTGAGCTATACAAGACCTGTGGAGCATCTACAAGAAGATATATAAAATACAAATTTCTTATATAATGATACGTATAACGAGATTAAGTTATTGTTTATATATGAACATTTAATTTGTATTATCAGGACCTATGTCGACAGCGTATGCAGAGCAAGTCGTCCGAGAAGCCGGAGCCATTACATGCAGCTTCTAGAATTGGCAGTGTGTCAGAAACCCAAGTCCGTAGTCCATCCAGTCGTAGCAGTACTTCTTCTTGGTAGGTTCTCATTATAATCTATTAGTGTCAAGGTTTAAGACACTATGTTCTGTGTCACCCTTTAAAAAGTCAGCAAAAATGGATGGGAGATAAAAATTTCTTAACACATTGCATCAAACTAAAGTGCATCTGAAATATTAAATCTGGTACAGTGGGTCATATTTATTTGCAAATCCTATTTGTCATAGAAAATCTGTCAATGGTCAATGGTTACAAGACACCCTTTAAAAAGTCAGCAAAAGTGGACGGGAAATAAAAACTTCTCAGCGTGTGGCATCAAACTATAGTATATTGAAGAAATTAAACCTGGTACAACTTAAATTCAACAATCACATAGCCTTCATTTGAGTCATTTTTAATGTAGGGGCGTTATTTATTTGTCTCCTGGGATTTAGCATGGTTTTTGAGACCATTGCTTTTACTGGAGCTGTAAAATGGGAGCATTCAATTGGATGTCGTTGCAATTCTTTCTTAATATCAAGCATTTGAGGCACAAGTTTCGAAAAAAGAAAAAGTCGAAAAATGTTGGACATGACTGAAATTCAGTCATATATATTTGGAATTGAGAAAAAGAAATCAGACTTCCAATTTTTTCTGCATCATATTATTTATCATAAAATTATTATAACTAAATTATTTTTAATTTCCTTCCAATATTCTTGTAATCTTGGCCATTTTTTTATCTTAAATGACATGATTAATACACTTCAAATTTCTCATTTCTCATTAATCAAGAAGAATTTTTGAAAATCGAGACGATTTTTTCACATTCAAGTTCATTCATATTGTTGGCTTATCTCTATTGTCTTCAAAGTATTTATGACGGGTTATTTCCGTCTTTGGGTCATTATTTACGGAAGATTATTTTGACATCATTTAACCCTTAATTAATTCTACCTGCGTAATTGTTATGAAAGGTTACCTGTAGCTAATCAAATTTTCCAGACAGATAAATAATCGATCTATCTATAAGTCCAAGAATTATCTGACCAATTTTTGTTCCATTCTTGGCATCAGGGTGGTTTATAGGTTACCAGATTTTTAATACAATCAGTTTTATTGGTGTAAGAGACCACAGTACCCATCGAAAACCACCAACCTGTTGTAAGTCGCAAGCTAACTTTATCATGTAAAATTGTATCGAGTACAGCTAGTCATAGGCAGTAATCAAACTTGTAACTTTAGCGATGATGGACCCTAATTGTAGAGGTAGACTTAAATTCAAATACTATTATGATTGTGCCCATGACCACCATTTCTTCCAAAATAATCAAATCCTTGACTTCCAAAATAGATTATTTCCACAAACTCTTTGGTTGCAAAATGCATATGTAAATTTAATACACATACTTAGACCAAAAATATGTTCATAAATAATTTGCCTGTTACTTTTTTTGTGATTAATTGATTGAAGTATAATGCCAACTTTAGCAGTTTGTTTGTTTGATGGTGTTTAATGCCTCTTTCAACAATATTTCAGTTATATCGTGGCGGTCCAACTTTAGCAGTTTGTTTGTTTGATGGTGTTTAATGCCTCTTTCAACAATATTTCAGTTATATCGTGGCAGTCCAACTTTAGCAGTTTGTTTGTTTGATGGTGTTTAACGCCTCTTTCAACAATATTTCAGTTATATCGTGGAGGTCCAACTTTAGCAGTTTGTTTGTTTGATGGTGTTTAACGCCTCTTTCAACAATATTTCAGTTATATCGTGGCGGTCCAACTTTAGCAGTTTGTTTGTTTGATGGTGTTTAACGCCTCTTTCAACAATATTTCAGTTATATCGTGGCGGTCCAACTTTAGCAGTTTGTTTGTTTGATGGTGTTTAACGCCTCTTTCAACAATATTTCAGTTATATTGTGGCGGTCCAACTTTAGCAGTTTGTTTGTTTGATGGTGTTTAACGCCTCTTTCAACAATATTTCAGTTATATCGTGGCGGTCCAACTTTAGCAGTTTGTTTGTTTGATGGTGTTTAACGCCTCTTTCAACAATATTTCAGTTATATCGTGGCGGTCCAACTTTAGCAGTTTGTTTTGATTGATGGCGTTTAACGCCTCTTTCAACAATATTTCAGTTATATCGTGGCGGTCTAACTTTAGCAGTTTGTTTGTTTGATGGCGTTTAACGCCTCTTTCAACAATATTTCAGTTATATCGTGGCGGTCCAACTTTAGCAGGTTGTTTGTTTGATGGTGTTTAACGCCTCTTTCAACAATATTTCAGTTATATCGTGGCGGTCCAACTTTAGCAGTATTTCAGCTATATCGTTGTTGATTGATTGGTGTTACTTTTTTATGATTGATTGAGTGGTGTTTAATGCCAACTTTAGCAGTTTTTCTGTAATATATCATGGGTGGTTGATTGATTGATTGGAATTAACACCAACTTTAGCAGTATTTCAACTATATTGTGGTGAGGTTACGTTTTTGTGAATTTTTCAACTGGCTGCAATAGCCATCAAAACAAGTATTATAAATGTGTCTGATTTAACAGAGGTTTTATTGACTTGTTCAAAAAAAGAAGTTTGTGAAAACTTCTCTCTTCTAATTTTTAACCTGAACGCACTTTTCCTTTATGTGTTGAGCATGATTTAAAACAGAGAATAATGAAAAACAACCAACCAATTTGAAGCAAAAAAACAATGAAAGTAATAATCACCATACAAGGTCTGTGTCAATCTTTAAAAGCATCAGGTGTGATTATTGCTGTTTAACAAGAGTTCTAGTCATTTTCTTTCTTTTTTTTTAAATAAATCATTAATGACAAGTTTTTACATGAAGTAGCATTTCGTACATCAGATTACAATTTTACAGTATGATGAAGTTGATATCAACTATTGGGAGATAATCTTAAATCTTTAATTCTTTCACTCTTTGTTTTTCTCACGATGTTTGTTAAATGGCCCATGAAGCATTAAATTGAAAAACGATGTTGTTAAAAATTTAATATTAGTTGTAGTATTACTCAACTTGTACATTGATATCTGTTAGGGTGAATTACTCTAACTTGTACATTGATATCTGTTGTAGTATTACTCAACTTGTACATTGATATCTGTTGCAGTATTACTCAACTTGTACATTGATATCTGTTAGGGTGAATTACTCTAACTTGTACATTGATATCTGTTGTAGTATTACTCAACTTGTACATTGATATCTGTTAGGGTGAATTACTCTAACTTGTACATTGATATATGTTGTAGTATTATTCAACTTGTACATTGATATCTGTTGTAGTATTACTCAACTTGTACATTGATATCTGTTGTAGTATTACTCAACTTGTACATTGATATCTGTTGTAGTATTACTCAACTTGTACATTGATATATGTTGTAGTATTACTCAACTTGTACATTGATATCTGTTGTAGTATTACTCAACTTGTACATTGATATCTGTTAGGGTAAATTACTCTAACTTGTACATTGATATCTGTTGCAGTATTACTCAACTTGTACATTGATATCTGTTGTAGTATTACTCAACTTGTACATTGATATATGTTGTAGTATTACTCAACTTGTACATTGATATCTGTTGCAGTATTACTCAACTTGTACATTGATATCTGTTAGGGTGAATTACTCTAACTTGTACATTGATATCTGTTGTAGTATTACTCAACTTGTACATTGATATCTGTTGTAGTATTACTCTAACTTGTACATTGATATCTGTTGCAGTATTACTCAACTTGTACATTGATATCTGTTGTAGTATTACTCAACTTGTACATTGATATCTGTTGTAGTATTATTCAACTTGTACATTGATATCTGTTAGGGTAAATTACTCTAACTTGTACATTGATATCTGTTGTAGTATTACTCAACTTGTACATTGATATCTGTTAGGGTGAATTACTCTAACTTGTACATTGATATCTGTTGTAGTATTACTCTAACTTGTACATTGATATCTGTTGCAGTATTACTCAACTTGTACATTGATATCTGTTGTAGTATTACTCAACTTGTACATTGATATCTGTTGTAGTATTATTCAACTTGTACATTGGTATCTGTTAGGGTAAATTACTCTAACTTGTACATTGATATCTGTTGTAGTATTACTCAACTTGTACATTGATATCTGTTGCAGTATTACTCTAATTTGTACATTGATATCTGTTGTAGTATTACTCAACTTGTACATTGATATCTGTTAGGGTAAATTACTCTAACTTGTACATTGATATCTGTTAGGGTAAATTACTCTAACTTGTACATTGATATCTGTTGTAGTATTACTCAACTTGTACATTGATATCTGTTGTAGTATTACTCAACTTGTACATTGATATCTGTTAGGGTAAATTACTCTAACTTGTACATTGATATCTGTTAGGGTAAATTACTCTAACTTGTACATTGATATCTGTTGTAGTATTACTCAACTTGTACATTGATATCTGTTGTAGTATTACTCAACTTGTACATTGATATCTGTTGTAGTATTACTCAACTTGTACATTGATATCTGTTAGGGTGAATTACTCTAACTTGTACATTGATATATGTTGTAGTATTACTCTAACTTGTACATTGATATCTGTTGCAGTATTACTCAACTTGTACATTGATATATGTTGTAGTATTACTCAACTTGTACATTGATATCTGTTGTAGTATTACTCAACTTGTACATTGATATCTGTTGTAGTATTACTCAACTTGTACATTGATATCTGTTGTAGTATTATTCAACTTGTACATTGATATCTGTTAGGGTAAATTACTCTAACTTGTACATTGATATCTGTTGTAGTATTACTCAACTTGTACATTGATATCTGTTGCAGTATTACTCTAACTTGTACATTGATATCTGTTGTAGTATTACTCAACTTGTACATTGATATCTGTTAGGGTAAATTACTCTAACTTGTACATTGATATCTGTTAGGGTAAATTACTCTAACTTGTACATTGATATCTGTTGTAGTATTACTCAACTTGTACATTGATATCTGTTAGGGTAAATTACTCTAACTTGTACATTGATATCTGTTGTAGTATTACTCAACTTGTACATTGATATCTGTTGTAGTATTACTCAACTTGTACATTGATATCTGTTAGGGTAAATTACTCTAACTTGTACATTGATATCTGTTAGGGTAAATTACTCTAACTTGTACATTGATATCTGTTGTAGTATTACTCAACTTGTACATTGATATCTGTTAGGGTGAATTACTCTAACTTGTACATTGATATCTGTTGTAGTATTACTCTAACTTGTACATTGATATCTGTTGTAGTATTACTCAACTTGTACATTGATATCTGTTAGGGTAAATTACTCTAACTTGTACATTGATATCTGTTGTAGTATTACTCTAACTTGTACATTGATATATGTTGTAGTATTACTCAACTTGTACATTGATATCTGTTGCAGTATTACTCAACTTGTACATTGATATCTGTTGTAGTATTACTCAACTTGTACATTGATATCTGTTGTAGTATTACTCAACTTGTACATTGATATCTGTTAGGGTGAATTACTCTAACTTGTACTTTGATATCTGTTGTAGTATTACTCAACTTGTACATTGATATCTGTTGTAGTATTACTCAACTTGTACATTGATATCTGTTAGGGTGAATTACTCTAACTTGTACATTGATATCTGTTGTAGTATTACTCTAACTTGTACATTGATATCTGTTGTAGTATTACTCAACTTGTACATTGATATATGTTGTAGTATTACTCAACTTGTACATTGATATCTGTTAGGGTGAATTACTCTTTAGCTTTGTGTAATTATTTCTGAAGTTTTGATTTAAACAACATTTTTGTCATCCTTTTTAAAGTATTGATTGACAATGAATATTTATGTTTAGTTTTGAAGAATGGAAGTAGGACCCGGATGTTTGATTTTATCTTAGAGGGAGGCACACATTATATAGAGGAGTCTTAAGGTCACCATTGGGTAAAGAACAGCTCCCGGTGGGTCAAAATCCCTAATAAGCTCATAGAAGTAATTGACAATGCAAATGGTTATAAGAAATTTTGTAAGAGAGGACTTCCTCATCTGAATCCACACCTTTATTGGGTTGAATGGTTAGAGAAAGTGGATAATAGTTATATTCAGAAATATGTCAACCCTTACAGTTCATCACTGCTGTCCATAAACTTTTCATATTTCAATCTTTTTCTCAAGAAACATAAAAGGAATTGAAACCAACCTCGCCTGAAGATTTTGATTTGGTAAAATTTCGAAGATTAGGAGGAGCATGATTAAACAGTGTAATTTACTTCTGAAAAACAGCTCATTTAAAAAAAAAATATATATATATATATATATATATCTCCATACAAGGTTTATATCTTAACAGCATCGGTTGTAAATTTTATCAGATTTAATGCTGTTTATCAAATTTTTTTGTCATTTTATTATATTCCTATATTTTTTTCTTATTATTATTGAAAAAAACATTTAAGGCAAGTTTTAATATGAATTTTTTTCGCAGTATGTCAAATTACAGTTTTACAGCATGATTACGTCAATATAAAATCTCAGTAATAATCTATAATGATGAAATTAATTTCCTCATCGCTAAAGATCCTCTTAGGAATTGTTTAGCCAATTGAAAACCAAATATAAAGGGGATTATCCATAAAAGATGCTTCCTGGAAATCCAAGTAGGCTGACATCACAGGGACATATTGTTTAACATAGGATCCTATGGGAATATGAATAAAAATCTTTTTTTTAATCAGAAACCACAAACTTGGTTGAACCCAAACTGCATGAATAATTTTAACCAGGTGATTTATAAACGGGCTCAGATGAACCTCTTGTTTAGCCATCATCTTTTTCGTGAAGAATTGTTGATGGATGTCTTGAAGTATTGTATGTTTATAGTAAAATATCTTGGTTATTTCTTCAATTTGATTGGTTAAGCAAACAGAAAATATGAACCTATATCAAATTACTGTGTTAATGAAGGACATATGGATCTGGGTCTTCAGTATGCTTATTTGTCAATGCTATAGGTTTAAAACCACTAATTAATTTCTTTAACATTTTCTATTAAATTTGTGTTTTTTCGAGACTACCTGGCTATTTTATCATAAGTTTAACCTTTCCAAGACCATATATTTTCTGAAGCGTAAAGGATTCCTCTACGTTCTGTCAAAATATCAGGTCATGTTTAAAATCTTGCAGTGAAATGCCAGGCTATGGAAAACACCTACTCTAAAAATAGCTCTGTTATCCCCCAGAAATTCAGTATTTATAGATCATGCATCAAATCCTCCATAGAGGTATTAAAATACAACTAAATCAAGGATTTAAATAGTAGAAAGGATACGAATCTCGTATTTTCTCGCTTTATCTCGCGTGGCGATGTTTTATGCTACTCATACACGTAAAATAAAAAAAGTAGAGTTTCGTACATCTAAGAATATATCAAAAATGATAAAACAAAGCAACCAAGTTTTGTTCTATACATCGAATACACTCTAAACTACACATTTATACACTTTGGTATGTAGATTTCATGCAAACAAGGAAGCTTATGATTTCTAAATAGGCCACCGCCCAGAACGCCACCATTTTGACAAATGATGATAAACAATCCTTAATAAATACAAATCGGAAGCACAATAAAACTCCTTCTATACATTGAAAAATATTATATTATCACAAAAATGATGGCTCCACTTCAATATTCGGTATGATGATAGAAGAGAGGAGTTTGAAATTTAAATTTGAGTCTTGACAATCGATACTTTATCAATGATTGGTATTTAGGACAAATATTTTCACTTTATACCTGTAATTATGGTTTTATATATTTACAAATACTGGTTTAAAATATTGAAGCGATTAAATTTTCCACCATTAATCAAGGCACTCGCATCGTTTGCGAATTGCACTATGGGTAATCTCGCTTGTTCTCGACCCACGCAACATATTACTTTCATACAATCTATGTTAAATCTCGTGAGATTCATATCCTTTTTACTATACAAATCCTTGACTAAATCCATCAAATTTGGGCTCAAAATAATCCTTAACTCCAATTATTAATTTTAATATTCCATTCCATTCAGTATTTTTCACAATATTACAAAGTGAAAGGAACTTTTTTCTTTAAAAGGAACTACTTTGAAATACTACCATACCCATTCAGGAATTAAATGTTCTTTTATGGTGCATTTCCTGTACCATTTAATGAATGTATTTACCAATTGCTCAATGAATATTGACCAACTGGTATTTAAACTCCTAGAAATCACATTGATGTTGGTCAGAAAAAGTTTAAAGTTCCTATTGTTGAGAAATCAAGTTCCTATTGTTGGGCAATCAATGAACTATAGGAACTGTGTTTAAGCTTTCAATTTTCAAATTGAAATAACATCAAAGAAGTTTCATCAGAGAGAAAGTTTTCATCAGGAAAGAAGTTTAAACACAGTTCCTATAGTTCATTGATTGCCCAATAATAGGAACTTTAAACTTTTTCTGACCAACACCAATGTGACTTCTAGGAGTTTAAATACCAGTTGGTCATAATTCATTGAGCAATTGCTAAATACATTCGTTAAATGGTACAGGAAATGCACTATAAGAAGGAAGGGAGGTAATCCCTGTTGAATTATGATTTTCAGTTTACTACAGCATGTCAGCTGCTTTCATCATAGCACTCAACTAGAATGTAATTATTATTCAAATTAAATCACAAAATTGTGTGGTATAATCTGAAGAATGTAGTTGTATCTCCTAAGACGTTGGTATAATCTGAAGAATGTAGTTGTATCTCCTAAGACGTTGGTATAATCTGAAGAATGTAGTTGTATCTCCTAAGACGTTGGTATAATCTGAAGAATGTAGTTGTATCTCCTAAGAAGTTGGTATAATCTGAAGAATGTAGTTGTATCTCCTAAGACGTTGGTATAATCTGAAGAATGTAGTTGTATCTCCTAAGACGTTGGTATAATCTGAAGAATGTAGTTGTATCTCCTAAGAAGTTGGTATAATCTGAAGAATGTAGTTGTATCTCCTAAGAAGTTGGTATAATCTGAAGAATGTAGTTGTATCTCCTAAGAAGTTGGTATAATCTGAAGAATGTAGTTGTATCTCCTAAGAAGTTGGTATAATCTGAAGAATGTAGTTGTATCTCCTAAGATGTTGGTATAATCTGAAGAATGTAGTTGTATCTCCTAAGACGTTGGTATAATCTGAAGAATGTAGTTGTATCTCCTAAGAAGTTGGTATAATCTGAAGAATGTAGTTGTATCTCCTAAGAAGTTGGTATAATCTGAAGAATGTAGTTGTATCTCCTAAGAAGTTGGTATAATCTGAAGAATGTAGTTGTATCTCCTAAGATGTTGGTATAATCTGAAGAATGTAGTTGTATCTCCTAAGAAGTTGGTATAATCTGAAGAATGTAGTTGTATCTCCTAAGACGTTGGTATAATCTGAAGAATGTAGTTGTATCTCCTAAGAAGTTGGTATAATCTGAAGAATGTAGTTGTATCTCCTAAGACGTTGGTATAATCTGAAGAATGTAGTTGTATCTCCTAAGAAGTTGGTATAATCTGAAGAATGTAGTTGTATCTCCTAAGACGTTGGTATAATCTGAAGAATGTAGTTGTATCTCCTAAGACGTTGGTATAATCTGAAGAATGTAGTTGTATCTCCTAAGACGTTGGTATAATCTGAAGAATGTAGTTGTATCTCCTAAGAAGTTGGTATAATCTGAAGAATGTAGTTGTATCTCCTAAGAAGTTGGTATAATCTGAAGAATGTAGTTGTATCTCCTAAGACGTTGGTATAATCTGAAGAATGTAGTTGTATCTCCTAAGACGTTGGTATAATCTGAAGAATGTAGTTGTATCTCCTAAGACGTTGGTATAATCTGAAGAATGTAGTTGTATCTCCTAAGACGTTGGTATAATCTGAAGAATGTAGTTGTATCTCCTAAGAAGTTGGTATAATCTGAAGAATGTAGTTGTATCTCCTAAGAAGTTGGTATAATCTGAAGAATGTAGTTGTATCTCCTAAGACGTTGGTATAATCTGAAGAATGTAGTTGTATCTCCTAAGACGTTGGTATAATCTGAAGAATGTAGTTGTATCTCCTAAGACGTTGGTATAATCTGAAGAATGTAGTTGTATCTCCTAAGAAGTTGGTATAATCTGAAGAATGTAGTTGTATCTCCTAAGACGTTGGTATAATCTGAAGAATGTAGTTGTATCTCCTAAGACGTTGGTATAATCTGAAGAATGTAGTTGTATCTCCTAAGACGTTGGTATAATCTGAAGAATGTAGTTGTATCTCCTAAGACGTTGGTATAATCTGAAGAATGTAGTTGTATCTCCTAAGAAGTTGGTATAATCTGAAGAATGTAGTTGTATCTCCTAAGAAGTTGGTATAATCTGAAGAATGTAGTTGTATCTCCTAAGAAGTTGGTATAATCTGAAGAATGTAGTTGTATCTCCTAAGACGTTGGTATAATCTGAAGAATGTAGTTGTATCTCCTAAGAAGTTGGTATAATCTGAAGAATGTAGTTGTATCTCCTAAGACGTTGGTATAATCTGAAGAATGTAGTTGTATCTCCTAAGAAGTTGGTATAATCTGAAGAATGTAGTTGTATCTCCTAAGAAGTTGGTATAATCTGAAGAATGTAGTTGTATCTCCTAAGACGTTGGTATAATCTGAAGAATGTAGTTGTATCTCCTAAGACGTTGGTATAATCTGAAGAATGTAGTTGTATCTCCTAAGACGTTGGTATAATCTGAAGAATGTAGTTGTATCTCCTAAGAAGTTGGTATAATCTGAAGAATGTAGTTGTATCTCCTAAGAAGTTGGTATAATCTGAAGAATGTAGTTGTATCTCCTAAGACGTTGGTATAATCTGAAGAATGTAGTTGTATCTCCTAAGACGTTGGTATAATCTGAAGAATGTAGTTGTATCTCCTAAGACGTTGGTATAATCTGAAGAATGTAGTTGTATCTCCTAAGACGTTGGTATAATCTGAAGAATGTAGTTGTATCTCCTAAGAAGTTGGTATAATCTGAAGAATGTAGTTGTATCTCCTAAGACGTTGGTATAATCTGAAGAATGTAGTTGTATCTCCTAAGACGTTGGTATAATCTGAAGAATGTAGTTGTATCTCCTAAGAAGTTGGTATAATCTGAAGAATGTAGTTGTATCTCCTAAGATGTTGGTATAATCTGAAGAATGTAGTTGTATCTCCTAAGAAGTTGGTATAATCTGAAGAATGTAGTTGTATCTCCTAAGACGTTGGTATAATCTGAAGAATGTAGTTGTATCTCCTAAGACGTTGGTATAATCTGAAGAATGTAGTTGTATCTCCTAAGACGTTGGTATAATCTGAAGAATGTAGTTGTATCTCCTAAGACGTTGGTATAATCTGAAGAATGTAGTTGTATCTCCTAAGAAGTTGGTATAATCTGAAGAATGTAGTTGTATCTCCTAAGAAGTTGGTATAATCTGAAGAATGTAGTTGTATCTCCTAAGACGTTGGTATAATCTGAAGAATGTAGTTGTATCTCCTAAGACGTTGGTATAATCTGAAGAATGTAGTTGTATCTCCTAAGACGTTGGTATAATCTGAAGAATGTAGTTGTATCTCCTAAGACGTTGGTATAATCTGAAGAATGTAGTTGTATCTCCTAAGAAGTTGGTATAATCTGAAGAATGTAGTTGTATCTCCTAAGACGTTGGTATAATCTGAAGAATGTAGTTGTATCTCCTAAGAAGTTGGTATAATCTGAAGAATGTAGTTGTATCTCCTAAGAAGTTGGTATAATCTGAAGAATGTAGTTGTATCTCCTAAGATGTTGGTATAATCTGAAGAATGTAGTTGTATCTCTTAAGAAGTTGGTATAATCTGAAGAATGTAGTTGTATCTCCTAAGACGTTGGTATAATCTGAAGAATGTAGTTGTATCTCCTAAGACGTTGGTATAATCTGAAGAATGTAGTTGTATCTCCTAAGAAGTTGGTATAATCTGAAGAATGTAGTTGTATCTCCTAAGATGTTGGTATAATCTGAAGAATGTAGTTGTATCTCCTAAGAAGTTGGTATAATCTGAAGAATGTAGTTGTATCTCCTAAGACGTTGGTATAATCTGAAGAATGTAGTTGTATCTCCTAAGACGTTGGTATAATCTGAAGAATGTAGTTGTATCTCCTAAGACGTTGGTATAATCTGAAGAATGTAGTTGTATCTCCTAAGACGTTGGTATAATCTGAAGAATGTAGTTGTATCTCCTAAGACGTTGGTATAATCTGAAGAATGTAGTTGTATCTCCTAAGAAGTTGGTATAATCTGAAGAATGTAGTTGTATCTCCTAAGAAGTTGGTATAATCTGAAGAATGTAGTTGTATCTCCTAAGACGTTGGTATAATCTGAAGAATGTAGTTGTATCTCCTAAGAAGTTGGTATAATCTGAAGAATGTAGTTGTATCTCCTAAGAAGTTGGTGGGAGATATGAAAACTATCTAAAGAACATCACATACATACCTTGTCTTAAACCTTAATCATTTATTTATGGTGAATTGTAGCATTTTGTGTCAGTGATTTTAAATAATTTTGACTAATTAAAGTTTGAAAAATGTTTCTGGCATTGTGTAATACATTGTACATGTAGTGAATCTCATCATGTAATTATACCCTGATCCCATTAAATAACCTGTGGGAATAGGATTCTTGCTTACCGGTATAAATCCTTGATTAATAAAACAGTATCCCTAAATCATCCTATTTTTTTCATGCATAAATAGATTTTTATGGGGCATTCAGGTGGTACCATACACTTCAGGTAAAATTTGATCTGCTCGTTTAATTTTCTTATTTTTTTGGCAGTGTTTGAATTTATCCACTGTAATAAATATTAAAATTTTAGCAAATTCCAACCAACAGACTCGGAGCTATAAATTCACTAGCCACATAGCAGCTTTTCTCTCTGTGGTTTTGTTCACCGAGATGCTTGAAATCTGCATACAAACAGCATATGATCAAAACGTTCAACTGATTTTAAAGAGTTATCTCCCTGTAGTGTATAATACCCCCTTAAGTACCATGAATACCTTATATCTTAGGGGTTAATGACTGATTAGAGTTTAATGCAAATTTAGCAATGTTTCAGCTATATCATGGCAACAACAAAATAATTATTTAGATGAAATGATGATGATGATGATGTCTGGTTTTTAATAGACAAATACACTGAGTTGCATTTTGTTATAGTGCTAGCTCACTTAACCAAGGATCCACAAATAAACATTATCGGGACTCTTAGCTTTTACTCCTTCAGATAATGTGTGCTTAGTAGAGAAGCAGAAAATACCGTGTAGTCTTTGTTTTGACTTTTTAAATTCTGCAATGTTCAATAATAAAAATCATATATCTTATATCTGGAATTCAGTTTAATGACAGTTAATTGGTTTAGATATTAAGTCAGGTACCAACAATTTAGAGGGCCGATATACAGCATTTAGAAAGGCTGATGATATAATATGTAAGATAATGTTAGTAAAGGCCTAATGGCTGTAGTATTTATGTATCTACATTATATAATATTGCTTACACCTGTCCTTATTTAATGGGGGGGCAGGGGGGTCTAAATGTCAATCAGAGGTCAGTTAGCTAATCTCTTTACATAGTTTATGATTTAAATTCACCATTATGAAATCAGTAAACACTGGCTCTGTTGATCTATTGAACTTTCTTTTCAATATTTAAACCTCATATTACACAGAAATGCTGAACTTAATCAAAGAAATCATTTTAATATACAATTTGTGTTATGTAGCAAAATTTAAAATGTTGCGCAACAATATTTTTGTATTGTTCAACAAAAATTATTCAGTTTAAGGTTAAGAAGTGAAATAAACGCAATTTTAGAAGAAATAAAAATTAGCATTGTGCAAAGTAAAAATGGCTTAACTGGTGGTAGATATTACACCTAGTATAAATGGTGCATATACTATGCATGACTTTAATATCAGTTTATACGAAAGTTTCTCTCAGTAAAAAATTGGGTACTGTTAATAGCCACACTGATAATTCTTTGTGTGATCTCTATGTACAATATAAAGATAAACAGATCAATTTTCTATGAAAAAAAAAACCCATCCTGATCCATAAAAAAATCTATTTAAATGACATAGTGTTAATTTCTATTTATTAGGATGATATAAAAGAGAGAAAAAATCTATAAAAAAAAATCTCTAAAGAATGATGTTAAATTCTATTTAAGGATAATGGCAATATAATTTAAAAAAATTATGGAAATATATCTTTGAAAATTATTTTAATAGAAAATGAAAGTCTCAGTGCTCTTGAAAATAATGGCATATTTTCTGTAGACTCAGATTTTATCAGAAATGCACATGATTTTCTCTTGTAAGAGTGTGATTGTTGTTTATTTGCAATCTGTCCCCAACTGTGAAAGTAGGTGAAGACGGAGGGTGAACTAAACATTTTCTGTATAGAATGTGTAAGTGATTAAATTAGAATGTATGAGCTTGTTTGAAGGAATATAATTGAAATTAATTGTTAGGGCCATTACAAGACATTTATTTATGATTGATTGTTTTCTTTATTATTGCTGTCCCTTACTATGTAGTAGAATTGTATGGAGAGGGTTTAAATTAATGTCCTGGCAGTTTCTGTCCGATCTTGTATTGCTTATCACTTCACTGATGGGATGTTTGGGCCCATTAAGCGAGATTAACCCTGCCACTATTTTTAGATGTGCCTGTACGAATCCAGGAAATGAGTGGTCATATATATCTGTGTTAGGGGTATAGATTTTTGCCTCTAAAACATGTTTTGATTTGATTTTGGAACTGCTCCGACAGTGTGATATTTTTTTTGTTTTTTTATTTTATTTTCTTGTTTATAGAATATTGAGATGTGTTTCAAGATTTATGTACTGTTAAAGATGTTTTCCTGAAGCAAAACATTTATTTTGCCAAATTCTGAATTTGTGTACCGGCCAGACTATAAGATGGTGTTCAACAACAATTTATCAATCAATCAATCATTTTAGATATATTTTTTGATAATCTTGACCATTTTTGTGAATGTTTCAATTTGAGAATTTCTGAAACCAGTTCTTTTGAAATTTAAAGGCATAGGCAGGACTTTGAATATTTTTCAAGTGTACCAGTACTTCACTATTTACAGTCGGTACTTTTTCTTAAAATTTGAACATTTTGCATGAATACCTTATGCAACACTCTTTGAAATTAGGAGATACTAATTACCATTCTTAGTGGGTAAAAGTACCTGGTACCACCCCTTATTGAAAGGCCTGATAGGTCAAATTTTTATCTCCGGTTCCTTCTTTTTTCTCAATTTCCAGAATGATAAAAAATATGTCTGTGGATAATTAAAATCATTGACTCATAATTTGTAACATGGGAGACATGTATTGGAAATTTTAATTAAAAATTGATCGGGATATATCTTTACATTTTGTACTTTATAAAATGAAAAAGGTTAAACTTAGACCAATTGATTATAGTTACATGTAGTATTTAGCCCTAAATTATAGGTTGGTTTATGGTGTTTAATGCCACTTTCAGTTATATTGTGGCGGTCAGTTTTTTACTAGTGGAGGAAACCGGAGTACCAGGAGAAAACCACCAACCTGTCGTAAATCATTGACAAGCTCTATCACAATGTTGTATCAAGGACACTTTGCCATGAACAGGGTTCAAACTCACAACTTTAGTTGTGATAGGCTCTGATTGCATATGTAGTTGTAAATCCAACTATCATATGATCACAACCACAGTGGCCCCTCTCGTAAATTATAACATCTTTCTAAATTATCTCATTGTCATATGCAATATTTATCTGGAATTTGGAAACATGATAATCATTTAAGATTTAATCAGATCAATTTGACATAAAAGAAAAACATAAGTATGTACATGCATTAAAAAATCAAAAACATAATTTACTTATGAAAATAATATTCAGTTGATGAATATTTTTAATGTTAATTATTTATACTGTTTAAACATTCCCTTTAAAAATCAATATTTAAATATAATTTTGTTCAATATTTATAAAATAAGTGTATGAAATTGAAAGATTTTGAGAACAAAGAATAAAATATTTCTTATTTTTATTGCTCAATGTTATTAAAAATAATGATGAAATAATCATAGAATTTAAGAAAAATATATAAATTGGTTTTATATCTATATTGAGTGTACTTGAACATTTTTGAATTAAATAAGAAAGTTGAGCATATATTGTATATATATATAACTGGACGTGAGTTGTGGAAAAAAAAATCCATACCAAATCCTATTGTACTAGTATATCATAGGAGTTTGATGAAACTAAACAAATATATATAAATCAATAAGTGAAAATATATATGAATAAACATTAAATTGTCATCTTCATGTTAAGAACATTCTGAAATATATAGAGTTCAAGATTTTTTGTGAAAAAATAGATGAAAGTACAAAAAATGTATGAAGTGTCAGATGAAAGTGATGCCTGCAACATGCTAACGATTATGACAGTTACAATATATTTGTTCTTTCTTATATATTGATAGTTTGGGATTTAAGAGTGATAATATTGACAGGGAAGTTCATTTAATGTCAAATCATGTTTACACCATGTTGAAAAGGCCAATAAGTATGGAAGTAAACAAAGAGAAAAATAATAAATAAAAAAACAAATAATCAAAACAAAAGAAATATCCAATAGTTTGTCCTTGTAGGAGTTGTGAGTGTAAATATGTAATGTTACATATATCATATATAACGGGTGAAACTGACAAGGATTTTTATTACATCTACATGTATACAAGTAACATATGTGATCAGTATATTTATGCTAACGCTAGTTAAATTATGAATTATTGATGAACATTAAATAGCAAATGAGTCTGAAATCATTATCATATATAATATGTAATTAATGATATAAAATAAACTGTATATGAAAACATCATGCATGGTTGACTTGCCATGGCCAATTGAATTTTAACACCGAAAGTTATAATTTATAAGTCAACTTTATAATGTACAGTTTACTGTTATAGTTACCTTGATTCTGATTGTGATTGAGTGTTTACCTTATACCTGGGTCATATGCAAATTAGCCATGATGTTAACAATTTTGTGACTTGAACTGGAGATAAAGTGCAAGGAAGAGAGAGAGAGCTAATTCGCATAGAAAATAGTTGTGTTAAAATGAATAATAAAACAAAATGGAACTGCAAAGTGTGATTATTATTTCATTATTTAATTTACATTGAAATCAATTTGTGGCTAAGTCGCCTCATCCAACAATTGTCATTTCTTGACGTATGGAGAAGCTGATTTGGAGGAAAATATTATTCAGATGAAGAAATTCTCTAACGCTGGTTATCTGATCTTAATCTTATTTCTTCATATACATCATTTCTTTAGGCTTGTTATCAAAGGATAATTTCATTCCACAATGAATCGATCCAGGAGTCTAATGTGTACATCATCATCGTGTTGGGTAGAAAATGAAAACAATTATATGGACATATTCACTCACATTAAACGGTGGTCCATAGATTATACAAATGTTCAGCCCTGTTGTACGACTGAAAAACTTGTGTTTGTTAATTGCAGGAGTGAAGAACCTGTGTCTTCAAATATGGACATCTCCACAGGACATATTGTACTGGTAAGTATATGGAAAAAAATATCTTATAGGGTGTGGTCAGAGCAAGAAGGGGGGATGGGGAGTGAAGAGCCTGTGTCTTCTAATATGGACATCTCAACAATACATATTGTACTGGTAAGTATATAAAGGAGAAATCTTGTATGGTGTGGTCAGAAGAAGAGGGCAGGGGATGAGGAATGAAGATCTGGTCCCTGACATGCCATGACAAAAGGAATAATAAACAAACCATATAAGTGTAAAAATAATATGTAGTTTGTTGTATTTCAAGAACTGTGAAAAATACTTTGCTATCACATGAATGAAAATATACTTTTATATATGGTTTGGTCAAAGCCAAGAGGAGGAAGAAGCTGGTCACTGCCTAGACAATAAAGATAAGTAGTTGGATTTAGAATTGTATAGGGTTCATGCAGGAAATGTGTAGGTTCATGCAGGAATTATGTGGGATTCATTTAGGAATTGTGAGGTGCATGCAGGAATTGTGTGGTGTTCATGCATGAATTGTATATTGTTCATGCAAGAATTGTGTGGTGTTCATGCATGAATTGTATATTGTTCATGCAAGAATTGTGTGGTGTTCATGCATGAATTGTATATTGTTCATGCAAGAATTGTGTGGTGTTCATGCATGAATTGTATATTGTTCATGCAAGAATTGTGTGGTGTTCATGCATGAATTGTATATTGTTCATGCAAGAATTGTGTGGAGTTCATGCATGAATTGTATATTGTTCATGCAAGAATTGTGTGGTGTTCATGCATGAATTGTATATTGTTCATGCAAGAATTGTGTGGTGTTCATGCATGAATTGTATATTGTTCATGCAAGAATTGTGTGGAGTTCATGCATGAATTGTATATTGTTCATGCAAGAATTGTGTGGTGTTCATGCATGAATTGTATATTGTTCATGCAAGAATTGTGTGGAGTTCATACAACAAGACCTAGATTGAAGTTACACTTAATTTCATTTAAAAAAAGATGATATTTTTGCTAATTACAAAGAAGAAGAAAAAATGCATATTTGATTAGTTGCTGGCTTAAACAGATATTTAATTATTTTTCTCTGAAATAAAGAAATAGAACTTCTCAATAATTCAGTGCATTTTGTAGATGAATATTTTTGTGACTTAAGTCAAACCTCCGTAGAAATTACTTTTGTGTTCAGTATAGATAGGTGTATGGTATATATATATATACAGGCTAAACTAAAAATGATTTCATACATTGAGACTTTTTTAATGTTCTGTTTACACAGGATTCCAGTTTAGACAGGGTTCAGTTTAGATAGGGTTCACTGTAAATATATAAGTAGGAAAATAAAAAATGCTCTATTGAATGAAATATTAATATGCTTTAAACAGTCGTACATGGAGGACCACCTGAAGAACAAAGACAGATTAGACAGAGAATGGGAGGCCTTGTGTTCTTATGAAGCTGATCCTGCCAGTACCAAGGTAGCTGCTGATTCAGCAAACTCCAGGAAAAACAGATATAGTGACATCTTGCCATGTAAGGAACAATGTAAACCCACAATGTGATTTATTTTAGAGTTGAAGGTTGTTTATTCCTTGTTGTAAGACAGTAGTCCTCCTTATATAAGACCACCCATTGTGTAATGATAAAGTGGTCTTATATATATATGAGTGGCCTTAGTCCCCCTCATATAAGGCCACCCATTGTGTAATGATAAAGTGGTCTTATATATATATGAGTGGCCTTAGTCCCCCTCATATAAGGCCACCCATTGTGTAATGATAAAGTGATCTTATATATATATGAGTGGCCTTAGTCCCCCTCATATAAGGCCACCCATTGTGTAATGATAAAGTGGTCTTATATATATATGAGTGGCCTTAGTCCCCCTCATATAAGGCCACCCATTGTGTAATGATAAAGTGATCTTATATATATATGAGTGGCCTTAGTCCCCCTCATATAAGGCCACTCATTGTGTAATGATAAAGTGGTCATATATATATGAGTGGCCTTAGTCCCCCTCATATAAGGCCACCCATTGTGTAATGATAAAGTGATCTTATATATATGAGTGGCCTTATTCCCCCTGATATAAGACCACTCATTGTGTAATGATAAAGTGGTCTTATATATATATGAGTGGCCTTAGTCCCCCTCATATAAGACCACCCATTGTGTAATGATAAAGTGGTCTTATATATATATATATATGAGTGGCCTTATTCCCCCTCATATAAGACCACTCATTGTGTAATGATAAAGTGGTCTTATATATATATATATGAGTGGCCTTAGTCCCCCTCATATAAGACCACCCATTGTGTAATGATAAAGTGGTCTTATATATATATGAGTGGCCTTAGTCTCCCTCATATAAGGCCACCCATTGTGTAATGATAAAGTGATCTTATATATATATGAGTGGCCTTAGTCCCCCTCATATAAGGCCACCCATTGTGTAATGATAAAGTGGTCATATATATATGAGTGGCCTTAGTCCCCCTCATATAAGGCCACCCATTGTGTAATGATAAAGTGATCTTATATATATATATATATATATGAGTGGCCTTATTCCCCCTCATATAAGACCACTCATTGTGTAATGATAAAGTGGTCTTATATATATATATGAGTGGCCTTAGTCCCCCTCATATAAGACCACCCATTGTGTAATGATAAAGTGGTCTTATATATATATGAGTGGCCTTAGTCCCCCTCATATAAGGCCACCCATTGTGTAATGATAAAGTGGTCTTATATATATATATCTGAGTGGCCTTAGTCCCCCTCATATAAGGCCACTCATTGTGTAATGATAAAGTGGTCTTATATATATATATATGAGTGGGCTCTATTGAGGGAGACTTTAGTTGTATTTGACTATCTTGGTGCCTCTGAAATATGGCCTGATAAGTGGTGTGGCCTTTCCTGTGATGGGCCTTGTATACTATTGTAGTTTGAATTGTCAACAGGCATTTTGTAATTTTGTCTTTTTTAACCATAAGCTCCATAAAATGAAATAACACACCAATTTCAGTTGAATGCTAATTGTCAGGGATTTATTTTTGGAATATGCAAATTGATGGAAAATTCAATTTCTTGTGTTGTCTTGATTCACAATTTTGTTTGGGTTTTTTAAATAAAATTTATTAGTATTACTTGTTGTTTAACTCCATCTTGGGAATATATTCCAAAATTTACAAATTTCATAAAATCGTTCATTTTAGATTAAATTTATTTATTTGTTCATTTACATATAATTATTACTTTGTTATGAAAAGAAAGTTTAAGAACTGATGGTCAACAATTCCACCAATATGATGAATTTAATTGTACTTAAGGGTTAGGATTATATGGTATTTATCGCCACTTTGAACAATATTTCAGTTATATCACAGCAGTGGAGGTGGTCGTGATTGTATGGCAGTTGGATTTACAATTACCTATGCAATCAGTGCCTATCACCTCTAACGTTGTGAGTTCCAATCTCGATCAGGGCAAGGTGTACAACATTATGTGATAAAGTTTGTCAGAGATTTGCGACAGGTCAGTGATTTTCTCTGGGTCCTCTGGTTTCCTCCACCGATAAAATTGACGGTCACGATAAAGCTGAAATATTGTTGAAACAAACAAGCATATTAGTGGAGGAAAACAGATTACCAGGAAAAAATCACCATCCTGACAAACTTTATGAATGAATCTGATTTAAAATCGTCAGAGAAATATTACATAAAATAGGAGATAAACAATTTAAAATATTTTACAGTAGAAATGAAATGGAATATAAAATATTAAAATTTTTGTCCTTGGAGGGAAAAGTATAATTAACTATTTAAGCATTAAATATAACTGCATACAGATTTACCAGATGTATGATTTTATTGACTAATATGTGAGAGGTAATGATTTCTATATAATCAGTACTTTTGTTGATAAACGGATTACTCCCACACTACACAATACTATATCTTTATATATCAACAATAAATATACACAAAATTTATAGATGTCTACTTTAGTCTGCATGACACGTTTCTAGAATAACCTTCATCAGATCACACCCAAAAGCCAAAGGATTTGAAAGGCAAATAATTTTAAAATATTTGGGAACTAGCAAACCAAAAACAAGATAAGCAACAATCGGCAAAGAGTATTGATGCCTGAGGGAGATGAATTAAAATAATTATATTATTTCAGTCATTCCCAAGATCTGTCGGACATGTGGCCATGTCCAGTAAAAGGTTATTCATTATTGGACCAAATGACCAGTAGGAATCTGAGCACCTCTTCTGTGGAGTATGTGAATGTCCTGTAAACTTAATGTTGTGTCCAGTAATTCATACTCCTTTACTGGGCGGAATGTCCATTCAACTTCAATTTTCCTTGGGGAAACACTGTTATTTAAGAATTGCAAATTTCAATAGTACATATATCTTATAATTATGTCAGTAGTGACAACACTGACTGCTGGGTGGATGATACCCTCAGAGACTAGTATAGCTATCGACCCAGTGATAGTAGTAAGAATGTAAGTCAGATTTATAGCCTTGTCCTACAATCCAAGTAGAATGCTGTAATTTCAATTGCAGTCATTAATGAAAAAAACATTCAAGAGCAGTGATTTTCGAAAATTTCTGAAATTTGAGGATTTTTTTTTTAGCAATTCTCCTTGAAAAATTATTTTCAAAAGAAGAAAATGAACATCAAATGATTCAAAAGTCAATATTGCCCACTTTCATCTTATAAAAACTAACATTAGAAATAATTTTCACAGCATATTGAGATCAATTGGATTAAAGATTACATTTTGATATCAACTCAATTTACTGGGGATTTTTATATTAGATTTACCTAAGGATCAATTTTTCATTATTAAAAATATCCTAGCTACAAATAAAACATGGTTGGTTGTAAATAAACTCAGACGAACCCTGGTTTTATATTGCCAATATTTTGAAAATAAAGGTACATTATTTTGTATAATATGATATAAAGACTATAGAAAAGGAGGCAGAGCATCTCGGGATACATTTACGATTTTTAAGAACGATTTCATTATGTTGCATTTGGAATAGATAAATTTATTTACTTTTAAAAAATGACTGGTTTCCTGTCATTGTACCTTTACATGTATAGATATAAAAATCTTGTACAAACTAGACTGGTTACTGTCATATACAATCAATCACAAACTAGACTGGTTTCCTGTCATTTTACCTTTACGTGTATAGATATAAAAATCTTGTACAAACTAGACTGGTTTCCTGTCATTTTACCTTTATGTGTATAGATATAAAAATCTTGTATAAACTAGACTGGTTTCCTGTCATATACAATCAATCACAAACTTAACCCAAATAATCCAGTCGTTATATTACACTTTGCTATATTAACACCTGAACGACTTTCTCGATAAAACGCGTCAATCGGAAGCTTCAAATTAGCAATGCATTCTGGGTATAAACTGTGTGTGGTGACTTTTGGCACTAAAAGAAGGAGGAACTTAGGAAATGTTTGTAAACATAAGTCAATGGAGCGTTCAGGTGTCAAATGTTTTCATTGTACCCACGTATTTGACCTTACTAATCTAAAAGGTGAAAAGAGAAGAAATGTAGGAAAACTAAATAATGAATTAAACATCGTTTATCAACTTGTCGATCTCCATTTCTTGTTGTTTGTAAACATTAGCGGAAATTGAAAGAACTGCCTTGCACATACTCGGCAAATAATCATTGCTGATTGGCTCTCTCTTTCAGAGAGCAGCTGACGCGTTTTTATCACAAGGAGAGTTCAAGCCCTCATCCAGCGATAGTGTCGATAGAGGGTGCAGTATTATTCGAGTTATCACAAACTAGACTGGTTTCCTGTCATATACAATCAATCACAAACTAGACTGGTTTCCTGTCATAAACAACCAATCACAAACTAGACTGATTCCCTGTCATACCATTAGTACTTGTGTTCATATAACAATCAGGTACAAACTAGACTGGTTCTCTGTTGTATCTTTAGTATCAGTTCCTGTAATCAGGAAATTAATAGACATGAACACACATCATATCCACCCAGAACTAGTACTAAAATGATGGAATAAAACTGCAAACAATAAATCTGTTCTATATTTTGTCTTATATTTTAAGAATTATAGCTAGAAGAAAAAAAAACATATTGTTTATTCTGTGGTTTGGGGGGAATTCTTCAGCTCAGTTATTGATTGCTAGTACAAACTCTGTAACACAGAATAGATACTAGCATAAAAAGTTACAAAGCTACAAATAAAATGGCTATTGATTACCTTTACTAACATCTTTTAAATGTGATATAAAAAACTGAAGGTCAATGAACCAGTTTACTTCTCACAATTAGTACACACTCAGAATGGATGACTGGGTTTATTTGAAAATTTTCTATTAAGTTATCTAATAGGGTAGATTTTTTTATCAGTTCAGTAACCATTGTACTTAATTATTTCTTTAAAATCGATGCACATAGACATGTATATATGTCAGAAGATATAAAAAAATATTTGTACAAGCAGGTAGAACAGTTAGCCTTTGATGGGTTTTTTCAGGCCTGTTTTATAGGAGTGAAAATATTGTATTTGAATTTTATCAACAATAGTATACATTGTATTTTGTTTATTCTGCAATGCCAAAAATAAACTGCCAAATTTGACTGAAAAGAGGAAAAACAAGCACCATTCTAATTGTTTTCAGAGATTCCCTCTCTCTCATGTCTGTATTGTTACTGCTCTCTCTACATAACTCACACACTAGAAATGCTGTATTATGTCAATGTCTACAAAACTGAAGTTTATTTGACCTCTTTGTTAGTAGTCAAAATCACATTATTGCAGGATAAAGTATCTATTTGGTTCTGAGGTCTGCAAACTAAAAGACAAATTATTTTATGCACTTCTGATATTATAGTGATTTGTAAAGAAATTAATAATTAATTTTTTTTTATATGTTTTTGAAATATTGTTAAATGGTAATATAAAAAGTTTCAACCCAGAACTTATTGTTATACAAAGAGTATTTTTTATTTGCTATATTCTTTATTTGATAGCATTATAGATTCTCCTTCTGCTACTAGTGGATTACCATATTTTTCCACTGTAGATAGTTAAAATTTGAAAATATAATTATCGAAAGTGGAGAAATATCGTAATCCACCGATAACAGAAGAATTTGTTTCTCCTATGACTAAAACATCAGAAATATATTTATGTTGTTAATTTCTGTCATTAATGACCATCAAAAGGAAATTGACAGGAATTCTCAGGCAGACATTTCACCAACTTCGTTAAACACACTAAGAATAGGAGAAAAATTGTACATCATCAATGATACAAAGAATGATATACTATTACCTAAGGACATTAGAACTAGATTCAAATTCTAACCCCAGTATTTGAAATTGATACTTTTCCTTGTTGTAAAATGTAATTATTTTAAGAACTGTAATTAAGTTTACCTGTAACCAGGTGGATATTATCAAAATAGACTTGTAGGAGGATTATATCATATTAATGCTATTTACAGTAATACCAAAAATATTTATTACCTCAAAGTAATATTTGCAACAAAATATAATAAATATCAGTAAAATAGTAATTTTGCTTTGTGTTTCAGAAAGTAGTAAGAATAGGATATTTGTTTACCATTCTGTATTGTAGCATTCATACATCTCACATGTAGTATTAATACAAATCTTTACTATGTTGTCCCTCCCTACTCCCCAGGCATCCATCATATATTGTGTGTATGTGATGAGTTATGAAGTTTTGCAGTATACTAAAGAAGAAGATTTAACCAGGAGCAGAACCTAGTCCTTGGTTACAACTTAATCCCTGTACTCATACTGGTGAAACTTCCAATCAGAATGTCATATCCAGTAAATATATTCTGATTGGGCTGTTTTTGAGTAAGGGTATACAACTTGTACTCATAAGTTTGATAACAGTGAGGCAAGAACTTAGTAAGGAAACCAAGTAGAACTGATAACTTTCTTGTTGGCTTTCATTGGTGGTAATAAGACACAATAGATAGGCCTGTCAGACATTTAATATACAATGTATGCAATTAAGCTAATGAAGCTTTATGATCCAAATTTTATCAGAACATCCCATTTCTCAAATATATATGGATGTTTTTCATTTTACCGGTACATAGATTTGTTTCTTTCTTCTATCACCTACAAGACTTTTATTGGACTTGACTATGAGTAACAGTTAACAACTGGAACTGCTTGTCCTTTGCAAGCAATTTGGTTCACCTCAGCTTTTTTGGTGCAGTCTGTGTTTCTCATCATATTAGTGTCTGTGTTGTATTTTTTGTATGTCTTTGTTTTGTATCTTGTGCCCAATGTAACCTGTGGCTGTCTCTGGATTGTTAATTTTTAGCTCACCTTGCCAAAGGCAATGTGAGCTTTTGCCATCACTTGGCGTCTGTCGTCCGTTAACTTTTCACATTTTAATCTTCTCCTCTGAAACCGCAAAACCAATTGATCTGAAACTTGGTAAGAAGCATCTATGGTAGGTCCTCTATAAAGATTGCTCATTTCGTCCTGATCCATTAACAAACATGGCCGCCACAGGCAATTCTTGTTTCTGATTGGCAGATTTCTAAAAAGCCTTCAGCTCTGTTAAAAGAAAGATAACTCTTGCCATTATCTCCCCTAGAAATTAACTAATGCTGATATAGTGTAACATGTTTATTCTATGCATTACAAGTAGGTATTCACATTTTAATATTCTTTTTAGCAAACCTTGCCAAAGGCAATATGAGCTTTTGCCATCACTTGGTGTCCATCGTCTGTCATCTGTCATCCGTTTACTTTTCACATTTTAATCTTTTCATCAGAAAACCCTCAGCCAAATGAACTGAAACTTGGTAGGAAGCATCTATGGAAGGTCCTCTCTAAAGAGTGCACATTTTGTTATGATCCATTACCAAACATGGCCACCACAGGCAATTCTTGTTTGTAATTGTCCGATTTTTAAAAATCTTCTCCTCTGAAACCGTTTGGCCAAATGAACCGAATCTTGGTAGGAAGCATCTATGGAATGTCCTCTATGAAGATTGCTCATTTTGTCTCGATCGGTTAACAAACATGGCTACCACCGAAACTTGGTAGGAATCATCTATGGAATGTCCTCTATGAAGATTGCTCATTTCGTCCCGATCGGTTTAACAAACATGGCTAGGCTACCACCAAAGCTTGGTAGGAAGCATCTATGGAATGTCCTCTATGAAGATTGCTCATTTCATCCCGATTGGTTAGCAAACATGGCCACCACATGCAATTCTTGTTTCTGATTGGTCGATTTCTAAAAAATCTTCTCCTTTGAAACTGCTTAGCCATATGAACCGAAACTTGGTAGGAAGCATCTACATGTATGGAAGGTTCTGTATTAAGTTTCCTCAAAGTAGAATGAAAGGTGAGCAACACAGGCTCAGTCCACTGAGCCTCTAGTTTATTGCCCCTTCGGTTTTCTGTAACGTTTAGCCCCTGGATTATTCCCTTATACTCATGTATGGACTGTAATGTAGAGAAAACCTATTGACCTGCCATAAGTCACTGACAAATTTTATCACATAAAGTTGTATGAAGTGTATCCCACCACAGATAGGAATCAAACTCACAGCTCCAGAATTGATAGGCACTAGGGCCAAAAAAAAAACTTGTGTTACCGACCAAATTTTTAGTTCTTAGACACAAGTTTTTATTGCCATTTTTAGACAAGCACTTTTAAAGACCAGATTCTATTCTTGTATAACCTAGGTTAAAAATGAGGTTTTATTGAAGTTTTGCTCACCTATCTACCCTTTTTTCAAAGAATCACATGTGCTTTGTTTCTTGGCCAAGGTGGATTTAAATCTCTCTCCCATATTATACGATATGATTGCGGCCGACAATGGCTCCCCGGAACCTTATACATAGAAGATTTTAATTGCTGCCATATTTATCAGTTTTATCAAGCCTGGCAGTTATAGACAATTATATAAGAAGAGTTCTCATCAGATATCCTTAACAACATTGATTAAAATCAATACCTGTCTTGTCTTTGATACCTGGTATGATTACCTACATAGTCAATTAGTTACCTGGCTTACCTTGATGTATTTAATTACTGTCTTATCTTAATCATTGTTTTAAGGTTAATTAATTTTCGTTTTGAAGTTCAAAAATAGAAAATAAAGAAAACTATATGGTTATTGAAGATGTAATGATATACACAAGCTGAGGGAATGAATTACCGTTTTGTAGTTAAGATGGTTTTACACCTGCACTTTTCTTAGCATGAGACCTGATGACGTTACTGGGTTTTTTTCGTGATGTGTTTATTATCGGAAAATAAGTGGTAAACAGCAAATTTAGAAATAGAATTTGTGACTTGTTGAAAGGTTTTTTTTCCTACATTTTGATAAGAGTACTTTTTATACTCGTATGGATACGATAGCTTATTTAAAAAAACTTCACTGTAGAAATCACAGGACTGGTCTGATTGAATGGAAACTTGGCAGGAATCATCTATTGATGGTTTTCTATAACAAAATGGTTTTGATTATAGTATCCAATATGGCCACCAAGAAATTATTGTTTTTGATTAGCTAAATATTTTTAAAAGAAATGAGCAGAATCTGTGTCAATTGCAACAAAATCTTGCAGATATCGATTATGATCCTTTCATCATAAAACATCATTGGATGTTCCATATCAATGTCTTAGTTCCCTTGGCATCCAACGCCATCCATTTGGTGTAAACTATGGTGAGGTGTACTTGATACAACATTATGTGATAAAGTTTGTCAGTAACTTGCGACAGGTCAATGGTTTTCTCCACCAATAAAACTGAGCGTTAAACACCATAACCCTAACCCTTGTTTTCACGAAATACACATCAAATCTTTCGTGAATGGCCCATTCATTTATCGGATAGGAGAACAATTTTTTTCTTCAGTTTTTAAACTTAAATGAAGTAGACACAATTTAAAATTGTTTATATAAAAATGCAACTAACAAATTACAAAAAAAAGGGGGGGGGGGATTTTCACTATTAGTGGTGAGATCAATAGATAAGAAGCAAAAAACTGTATGTCTGCATGGTCTTGAAATTGTAAAAAAAAAAATCGATATTTTGAGGTTAAAGGTTATTGATATCAGATGCTAACACAATATTAGACCTACCTGTAATAACATGATAAACAACCGATGATAACAGTAGAAACTTGATGTCATAAATGTAATGCAATGTGTCAAATTAAGCTGTGACAACAGGTAATTGTAGAAATCTGTATTACACCTGTATGAAATAAACAATGAAAATTACAGCAGGTGCTTGGAGAGAAATCAATGACTAACTATCAATTATTTTGTCTCGTTGACAGATGACCATTCTAGAGTGGTACTATCTAATGCCAGTAACATTACCAGTTCTGACTATGTCAACGCCAGCAGTATTGTAAGTTTTATCAATATTTCTTGTTATTTTGCAGTAGATTATGTTTTGGTTTTTTTCTGTAATTATTAAGAATTGAGATTAGTAATTTAGATATATCATTTATAATGTTATTTTTGGAAAGAAATATTGGATTTTTGCTTATCAAATTTCATTTTTGTGATATCTACATATTTGTCAGGGAGACACCATCATTTTGAATAAGAATTTTGTATGTTGTTGTTTGTTTTGTTTTTTTTTAAGAAAAAAGTGATACTTTAAATCTGTAATTATGTATTGAATTGCTAAAATCTGTCAGTCATTTAAAAAAAAATGTTTAATGCATTGTATTGCATCACTATGCTGATTTTTATGGAGTGGATCAGTATTTTACTAGTTAATGAGGGAACAAATGTATTTGTAGCTTTACCTGTTTTCAACAGGTGTGATAATCTGATTATTTCAAGAGAAATATAACAATTAAACAAAAACAGACATTATATTTAGAAATTTGAAAAAAGGACTATTTTATAAAAAAAATAGTCTGCAAACTATTATTTACCTTGTGATGAAGTTGGTATATAGTGTCAGTCTTTGTATTAATTTTTTTCACCTATTTGCCCCAAAGACAAATTTAGAAGAAGAACAAAATATTTATTCAAACAGATTCTTTAATAATTTTCACTTGTCCGAATCCAGTTTTATTTGTCCTGGGCTACGGGCAAGTGGGTTAGAGCGAAGACTAGGTTTTCTCCAGATTTTGAATTCATTTTCTGAGGATGTATATTAAATGTGGAAATTTAATCATTTCAGACTGATCATGACCCACGGAATCCAGCCTACATTGCCACTCAAGGACCACTACCTCACACTGTGGCAGATTTCTGGCAGGTTTGTAACATGTCCTTTAAATGATTTGATTTTTACTTGTTTAACAGATTGTGGTCTGATTAGCTATAATCTGAAGATAATGCTACTGACACTACTATATTAAATAAAGGATCACATGAGTACTGACAACTTTGTAACAGTGCTGACAGTTTAAATAAAGAATCACATGACTACTGACAACTTTGTAACAGCTGACAGTTTAGATAAAGGATCACATGAGTAGTGACAACTTTGTAACAGTTTAGGTAAAGGATCACATGAGTAGTGACAACTTTGTAACAGCTCGGACAGCTTAGATAAAGGATCACATGAGTACTGGCAACTTTGTAACAGTTTAGGTAAAGGATCACATGAGTAGTGACAACTTTGTAACAGCTGACAGTTTAGATAAAGGATCACATGAGTACTGGCAACTTTGTAACAGTTTAGGTAAAGGATCACATGAGTAGTGACAACTTTGTAACAGCTGACAGTTTAGATAAAGGATCACATGAGTACTGACAACTTTGTAACAGTTTAGGTAAAGGATCACATGAGTACTGACAACTTTGTAACAGTTTAAATAAAGGATCACATGAGTACTGACAACTTTGTAACAGTTTAAATAAAGGATCACATGAGTACTGACAACTTTGTAACAGTTCTGACAGTTTAAATAAAGGATCACATGAGTACTGACAACTTTGTAACAGTTCTGACAGTTTAAATAAAGGATCACATGAGTACTGACAACTTTGTAACAGTTCTGACAGTTTAAATAAAGGATCACATGAGTACTGACAATTTTGTAGCAGCTGACAGTTTAAATAAAGGATCACATGAGTACTGACAACTTTGTAGCAGCTGACAGTTTAAATAAAGGATCACATGAGTACTGACAACCTTGTAACAGCTCTGACAGTTTAGGTAAAGGATCACATGAGTAGTGACAACTTTGTAACAGCTGACAGTTTAGATAAAGGATCACATGAGTACTGGCAACTTTGTAACAGTTTAGGTAAAGGATCACATGAGTAGTGACAACTTTGTAACAGCTCGGACAGCTTAGGTAAAGGATCACATGAGTACTGACAACTTTGTAACAGTTCTGACAGTTTAAATAAAGGATCACATGAGTACTGACAACTTTGTAACAGTTCTGACAGTTTAAATAAAGGATCACATGAGTACTGACAACTTTGTAACAGTTCTGACAGTTTAAATAAAGGATCACATGAGTACTGACAATTTTGTAGCAGCTGACAGTTTAAATAAAGGATCACATGAGTACTGACAACTTTGTAGCAGCTGACAGTTTAAATAAAGGATCACATGAGTACTGACAACTTTGTAACAGCTCTGACAGTTTAGGTAAAGGATCACATGAGTAGTGACAACTTTGTAACAGTTTAGGTAAAGGATCACATGAGTACTGACAACTTTGTAGCAGCTGACAGTTTCAAATGAAGGATCACATGAGTACTGACAACCTTGTAACAGCTCTGACAGTTTAGGTAAAGGATCACATGAGTAGTGACAACTTTGTAACAGTTTAGGTAAAGGATCACATGAGTACTGACAACTTTGTAGCAGCTGACAGTTTCAAATAAAGGATCACATGAGTACTGACAACTTTGTAACAGTTCTGACAGTTTAAATAAAGGATCACATGAGTACTGACAACTTTGTAACAGTTCTGACAGTTTAAATAAAGGATCACATGAGTACTGACAACTTTGTAGCAGCTGCCAGTTTCAAATGAAGGACCATAAGTATATTATTGGATGTGTCTTTACATACCTCATGTTTCTACACAGATGATCAGAATGTCAGAGACCATGCATTAAGGGTTAGGGTTATGGTGTTTTAAGCCACTTTCAACAATATGTCAGTTATAGTGTGGTGGACCAGGCATTAAGTGTAACCTTCACTCATACCAATGTTCTTCTTCTGTACTAACTTCAATCAATTCTTTAATAAAATGACCATTGTTACTTATGAACAAAAATCTGATTATTACCAATTTTCACTTTTGATGTTCACAGGACTTCCTTCTTTATTTATAGAAACAAACAACAGAATTTTAACCCTCTGATCTGTCTCGTATGACAGGTGATAATTAGAAGTGGAAATTGCCTTCTAATTCATCAGTAGCTGTAAAATTTTGTTGAAAAGAATTTCATTGGTTAAAACGGGGCACTGACTTTTTATGTCCCCACCACTAAGTGGCCAGGACATATTACCCATGTCCGTAATTCCGAAATAAAGCAGTTGTCACCACTTTTGTTCGCTATGCTTTGAGATATTGACTTGATATTTGGTATGTGGGTGTATAATGATAAGTTACAGATCAAGTTTACGTTTCGTTCCGGTCCAATGATTTTTGGCCGAGTTATAGCCCTTGGACTTTGAAATTTGATCAAATATTTAGTTGTCACCACTTTATTTCACTATGATTTGAGATATTGACTTGATTTTTGGTATGAGAGTTCATAATCATAAGTTACAGATCAACTTTGAAATTTGTTCTGGTCCAATGATTTTTGGCCGAGTTATGGTTGTTATTACTCAGACCACAAGACACTTTTAATTCAGAAAAAAATTCAATGACTATTAAAATGTAATGTTTTATAGGTATAGGACTTCTTATTCATATGCAAGTGTTGTAGATTCCTGATCAAATCAAGATTTGTTCAGGCAATATTGTTTCCTTGAATAAATCTTAAGGAGGCTTGAGGATACAGATCTTAAACAATAGTTTGTTATTCTTAGCCTATTACTGAGGGAATTAAAAAAAGGTTAAACATTTGTGAGCCTCCTTAATATTCACGGCGGGGACATTCGTGTTGTTCAGACACATCTAGTTTCGTGTATTTCATATATGGATTCCATGGAGACCATTTCTATGATATTATATCAATTATCAAAATAATCTTAGTCATACTTCCATTTTGAAAATATAAAAAGAATCAAGGAAACATTGTCAGTAGTTGCATCCCTTTATTATAAAGTACACCCAACCTCAAGCCAGAATCAAACTTGTAAACTTTAGTGGTGATATACACTGGCAATCTAATTAACATTTTATATTTCTTACATTTATTTTTCATTTATTTTACATTTTTTTTGGCTATACACTAACATCAAAGGAATGAAAATATGAACCCTGATATAACTCCATTTGTTAGATGTACCACCCCCAAAAATATGCAACAAGCTTCTAATTTTAATTAGATTGAGGCACAGATTGCAAATATTATTGTAATTCCATGCATATTTGCAGCCATTGAAGCCTCTCAAAAATAAAAGCTTGGGGGTTACTTTTGAAAGTATAGATCTGTTTAATATCTGGATTTAAGCAGCATTTACAATGAAAGCTGTCTAATATATTGCTATAGTACAATTGAAATTTACATGCAAAGCAGAGGATTTACTATGTAATCGGTGCTTATAACCACTAAGTTTTGAATCCCGCTAATAGGGAGATGTACTTGACACAAGTTTATGTGTTAAAGTTTGTCAGTGACTTATGGCAGGTCGGTGATTTTCTACGGATACTCTGATTTCCTACACCAATAAGACTTACCGCCACGATATAACTGAAATAGTGTTGGAAATGGCGTTAAACACCATAACCCTAACCCTGCATACAAAACCCAAACATTGGCTACATGTAATGTACAGAGACAAACATAGCTCAACCAATTCCTGAAATATTCATCTATAGTATAGTATCGGTCTGTATCAAATTCCTCATAAAGATATTTATAAATCTTTTCAAACAAAATAAACTTTGGCATTTTTCTAATTTATCAAACTTGTAGAATAGATACATAGAATAAAACTTCCGTCATAAATATACATTATAATAATAAACAAATATTTTCCCCCAATGGCGATATTTTATTTTGTTGTTGATGTACAAGCTGTTACAAGTGTATTTTTATGTTAGAAAATAAACATTAATTTAAAAAGCCTGATGGCTTCAGCTCTTGAATGCTTTGTTTAATTTTGATTTTTATCATTTTAATTTTTTTAACCTGTTCCTGTTTGACAACTTTAAAGTTCATTTCAACCACTTATTTTTAGTAAACGAACCTTCAAATAATAAATTTCAAGTCATAAGGGGAACATCAGTTTAATGGGGAAACATTCTACTCTTTTATTTTTCAATACAAATGGGGAATCTCAGAGAAAAATTTTAAGATGTGAAAAAATGTAAATACAGTAATCTTCCTCTAATAATGCAAAACCCCTTTAGTAATGGTTTAGTTTTGGATTTATGGTGTTTAACGGCACTTTCAACAATATCTCAGTGACCGGTATATTGTGTCGGTCAGTTTTATTGGTGGAGGAAACCAGAGAAAACCAATGACCTGTTGCAAGTCACTGACACACTTTATCACATAATGTTGTATCAAGTACACCTTGCGATGAGTGGGATTAGAACAAACAACTTTAGTGGTGATAGGCACTGATTGCACAGCTAGTTGTTAATTCCCAACCTTTTGCAATGAAAAAGTGGTCTTAAAAGATAGGTGACCTCTCTTGAGAGGGATAATTTACTAGTATGTTACTATCTCAGTGCATCTGAAATCTGGTTTGATATGATGGATGGCTTTAGCCTTATTAAGGGGGAATACTGTATTCAGTTATTATGGCGACATGATCTTGTTTATTTCAGATGGCATGGGAACAAGGTGGAGGGGGACTATTGAATTCAGTTACTATGGCGACATATTCTTGTTTATTTCAGATGGTATGGGAACAAGGTGGAAGGGGACTATTGTATTCAGTTACTATGGCAACATATTCTTGTTTATTTGAAATGGTATGGGAACAAGGTGGAGAGTGGCTATTGTATTAAGTTACTATGGCGACATTTTTTTTTTTTTTTTTCAGATGGTATGGGAACAAGGTAGTGTTGTGATTGTTATGTTATCTAAGTTGACAGAGAATGGAGAAGCCATGTGTCATAGATATTGGCCAGAAGAAGGCAGCGATCTGTATCATATCTATGAGGTAACAACGCACAGCAACAATTTAGTTAGTAACAAGTGTATACAGATGTAAATGAACATGAGAGACTGTCTACATAAATGTTATTTCCCATCCATAGTGTGTATTTTACACACAATAATGTCTCCCCGTGAAATAGTGTCTTTGATCATTGTTAGATATATATATATAGTTTTAAACAAATTCTAATATTTATAATCACTACGGTTGTTAAATTTCTGCATGAAAATTCCTGCTAATTTTCCTTCGACAATTATTAACGACGAAAATGAAAACTTTTGTCACATTCAACTATCCTGACAAATATTGACAATCTGTACTGAATCAGTAATAATAGAAAGTATTGTTTACCTGGAGCAGGTGTCCAAAGTCACCTGTCATTGAATGTTTTATAAATTAATTACAGGTATCTTAATTAATTTCTTCAACTATAATTATCAGATTAAGAAGCAGTTTTCTAGTTAAGATGTTCAAAAGAAGCAGATATTAGTGTCATGATGATCAGTCTGTCTTTGCCTCAAAACTTTTCTTATAGAAATCTGATCAAATCTATTATGCTTATTGGCATGTACAGTACATGAAAATAATCATTAGGAGCTCCATATAATGTGTAGGAATGGTCAAACTTTCTACAGGAGCTAGTGGTGGGTTCCATCTACTCCCCCCACCATGGACACGCCTAGGACGTTGAACCAGGCATTTGTTGTCTGTTATGTTAGTGGATATCAAAGCAGCCTTAGATATGCGACTGATATTTTTATTTTGATCTAAGAAAGGAGCACACTATGGGCTGGTTACCTGTTATCATTTATTATATATCTTAACAGATATTTCCATTATAAAAAAAAGATGTTTTCGAAGAATTATATTTTATTTTATGTTTAAGATTTACATGATGTTAGAGAAGATATCGTTACATTTACTCTGATCTCTTACTTCTATATAGAATTAGTCTGAAAGGTTAACCAGCTGTTCTCCTTTACTAACAACTTTGACATTTCCTGGTATCACTTCAAATATGTCTTTTATAAGTGAAAGGAAAAGATCTAAAGCAATTATGTCTTCAACATAAAAATAAAACTGGAATTTCTAGATATTAAAAAAAAACTAATCAAGAGTTCTCTCAAATGAGAAAAATTGATTTCCTGATTTGTAACGAACCTGACAAAAGCTCATTTTACCTGACAGAAGCTAATTTTACCAGACAAAAACCGCTTACCCTTCCGGAACACCTGAGTTCACCCCCGGTTTTTAGTGGGGTTCGTGGTACTCGATCTTTAGTTATACCCCCCCCCCCCCCCCGCAACGAAGTTGTAGGGGGGTATACTGGTTTCACCATGTCCGTCCGTCTGTAGACAAATCCTATGTCGTACGATAACTTAAGTTGTGTTTCTTAGAATCTTTTAAAATTTTATCAGCTGTTTACTGGTGAAGAGAGGAGGATCCCTTTCATTTTTGACGATTTTCACTTTTGCCGTTCCAGAGTTATTGGACTTGATATGACGGAAAATAGGATTTTTACCCTATGTCGTATGATAACTTGAGTAGTGTTTCTCAGAATGTTTTGAAATTTTATCAGCAGCTTACCGGTGAAGAGAGGAGGGTCCCTTTCATTTTTGGTCAGAACAATCCGTAATGTTTTGGTTATGGAAATAGGTTGGACAGCTGTGGGGAGCGGGGGGGTATATCTTAGTGAGCTGTGCTCACAGTAATACTAGTTTTATATGTATGTTTTATAGATCGTTGTTAGTACTTATTCTTTTGGCCATTGTGTAGTCTGTTCTTCCACTATATACAGATTCTGATTACCCCTTTGGTATCTTCAAAGTCTTCTTACCAGACAAAAGCTAAGTTTCATGAAAGCTAATTTTAACAGACAAAACCTAGTTTTACCTGGCAAAAGCTTATTTTACCAGACAAAAGCTAATTTTAACAGACAAAAATGTGTCCAATCTCATGACCAAATAAGGAGCTATGTCAAAGGTGCTACTTAATGTAATTGCATACAAGAGAAAACTAGCTGATTATGTAATAATAACATATCTACATAAGAATATATTCACTTTTTACCCATTCTTTATCTTTATACTATAGGGTTATTGCATGAATATTGGTGATTATTATACTCCGTGCAAGTTTCTGTAGTGATATTTGGTACTGTAATATTTTGGCATATTACCTGGACAATTAGACACTCAGTATAATAATGATATTAATGTGGTCTTGCCCAGGTAATATGCCAAAATATTACCCAGGTCTGAGAGACATATTATCCTCCCCTTCGGTCAGGTAATATGCCTCTCAGACCTGGGTGATATTTAGCAAATAGTGCATAGCACTGAGGGTCATATGTCAGTTTATGGACCGGTCAGTCACCCCTAAAATGTTATATGGACCGAAGCGAAGGGGTGACTGACCTGTCCATAAACTACCATGTACCCGAAGTGTTATGCACTATTTGTTATATTATACCGAAAATCCATTGGTTTCTTTGTGTATACATGAAGTTTGAAAAAGTGAATATAAGTAACAACAGTGTCTGAAAATATCATGGTAGACTGAAATTGTTACACACTTCTGTTTGTTGTTGGTTAGTTTTTTGTTTTTTTTCGTTTTTGGGGGGGGGGGGGGGTATTTTTTTTTGGGGGGTGGATTGTATTGTTTTAATTTTTTGTCCTTTACATTGTATTGTTTTTTGGGGGTTTTTTTTCTGTTTTTATTTTTATTTTTTTTATTTGGGTCGCTTTGAGTGTGTTTATGTTGCAATTGTGTACATGTGATTAGAATTGACAAAAGTGATATCTGACCCAAAGTAAAAGTAGAATACTCCTGGAAAAGTGACAATGTCATATGTTGAATTAACAAGGCAAGACTGAATATGATGGAAGCAGAGTACATCCACAAACACTGAAACACGTGAAAAATCAAAACTACACCTTGGACATTATGAACTATCAGTGCAGTTCTACCAGTATTATACAGTAGTTATTGAGACCTTGCATCAATATTTATGATGAAGAACACCAATAAAAGTGCTGTTCCTTTGCTTTATAATTACATTTTATTTCATGGATTGTGGCTCGTGTACATTTACCCCATATTCATTTTTTTTACAAATAAATGTAATAAAACTATGCCATGTATGCATTGCATGTACAGTGTACAGCTATTAGTAGCTGTATTTAAATTTACCTGACATATCAGAAAGAAATAGAAATATGGTCAATAAACTGAATGTTTTTACCCCGTACTTCGTTGCATTTTTAGTGTTTTGTGACAGCCTGGAATCTGTAATTTGATCCAGTTCTGCTTCATTCAGAGACGCGAACCTTCCAGACGACATTTTATTTTCTAAACTTTCGAAACATTGACGGGACAAGAGATTTCCGGATTACGCACAAAAGGAGATAATTTATATAACATTTCGGCCCGGAGCTCCGGTCCATATCACAAAATATGGACCGGACTGGCTAACATAGCTAATTAGAGGAAATAAATGTATGAGGTATAATATTTTGGCATATTACCTGGACAAGACCACATTATTATATAAATATTGTCCCAAGCATTATATCATATTGCATGAGCTTGCGAGTGCAATATGATATATTGCGAGAGACATTATTCACCAATATTCATGCAATAACCCTTTTATTATATAGTCATAAATATATTATGCCTAAAGCATTTTTTATATAGATATTGTGTATTTTATTATATTTAAGTGGATTTTTGAAATACTTCAAATATTCATATTTGAACTAGTGCAATATGACGATACTTAGCATGCAAATACAAGGATATATTGCACGATAATTTTCCATTGAAATTAATATTTGTTACTATATAATAATTTAAAATATTGTTTTGGGGTTTTTTTTCAGGTTCATTTGGTGTCAGAACACATCTGGTGTGACGATTATCTGGTTCGTAGTTTCTATCTGAAGAATTTACAAACAAATGAAACAAGAACCGTAACCCAGTTCCACTTCCTGACATGGGTAGATTTGGGCATACCCAGTTCAAGCAAAGCTCTCTTGGATTTCAGAAGGTATTCTATTGACATAAAACATTTGATAAAACAGGACTTCAATTTTGTTTTATTAGAGATCATAATAGAATCTCTTGTCAGAATCAGGATAATGTGTCAGAGTGGAGCAACATGTCTACCAAGGACTGTTGTTTCACTTTGCTGTTGGCCTAGTAAAAAGTCAACATCATCACCATCATCATCTCATTGAAATATAACTAGTTCTAGTTATGATATAGCTGAAATATTGCTCACCTGGCATTAAACCACAATCACTCACTCACTTACTATATATCATTGTGATAGATTCTTTGACACGTTTTACACTACAAAGCAGCTTATCAAAATAGTCAGTCCATTGTAGCTTATTCAATAGGCCAATTCAGAACTTTTGTCCTTTGAAAAAATATGAAAAGTATCACAACATTTGAATTGACCAATTAAAAATATCACAACGTTTGAATTGACCAATCAAAAATGTCACAACATTTGAATTGACCTATCAAAAATATCACATTTGAATTGACCAATCAAAAATATCACATTTGAATTGACCAATTAAATATGTCACTATAAAAATTTACCCATAATGCAATTGCATTTCTGAATTGGTCCATTATATATTTATATCAACATTTATTTAAGAATTTCACTGGTTGCATATTAAACAATGCCATGTTTAACATATAGTATATTAGATCATTTACTGCTAGTAGATATAACCACTTCTATACATTTAGTCAGTTGCTTTAATTCATAGTGGTATGTCATCTATTTCAATGGCTCTTGTCTGCATGATGAACATTAATTCTTCTAGGAGATTTTTTCCTGTCATGGTGTTGTGATCTTTCTCTGCAGGTTTCAACATTTTATTTGTATGGTATCAGGCTGTATCAGAAAAATGTTCACTGTTGGCTGTTTTGTTTTTGTTTGGTTTTAAGATATATTGCTTTATCTATATTATTAAGAGTGTTGGCATTTCTATGATAATATATACTGGAAGATAATTTTAAAGATTGTTGTATTTCTCTTCTGTTTTTGGTGGCTGTGACATTTTGCTATTTAATTGCTTGTTGGCAGCTAGTGTATCTCTACATTCATTACTAGCCCAGTGGAGTGTATTTTCAATAGTTGTAACAAATCATTACTTGTCTGGTAGAAGTTAGCTGAGACATACATTGATCTGTTTTTCAATTTCTGCTACTTACCTAAAAAAAAGTGCACATGAAATGCCACTGCAGACCTATCAAGACAAATGTGATAAGATGCTGATTTAACACAGTGTGTGTTTGTTCCATTGCCAACGACCAGCGGATGTCACTATCGGAAATAAACAGAATGGACAAGCCATCATGAAGTGCCAGGAAGTATCACAATCTTACCAGATGTGTATATAATAACCAAAGAATACACACATGCAAAACTGACATTTTGAGGTTTATTGGCATTTGCTATGACTGTTGGGTGATATTTTTGTCATTTGTGTGCTGTGTTTATACAGACTTTCATTATTAACATCTTATGTGTCTCTAATAATAATTATGACTGCATATATTATTGTGCAAAATAGACACACATTTAACACCGGCCTCAATAAAATTGGACGAATTCTCATTTATATCGATCTCAAGTATGTGTTTTATATATATTGGAGTCATTCTGACCTGATTATTATTTTTGGGGGATTTTGAAAAGGGTGTAAAAATATAATTAAAAAATGTCCAATTATACACATTTTATAATTACGTTGCTAAAATCAGTCATAACTTTGCTGTTTCTGCTCTGATCTTTAATCAGTAATTTACACTGACAGTTTATCCTAGATATAATAAACAAAAGCATGTATCTTTATCATAAATAAACAGTGAAAACCTTTAGTGTAAATGACCTACTCTAGTAAAATAAACCATGTGACAAATGCTGATTTTCTAAGCAGCCTGATAACCCGCTGTGACAACAGAGGACCATGCCAATCATGTGTGAAAAATGGGCGGTTGCTTTATTGGTCACAAAATTTTTGTTGATTAATTGCATTAATATTTTAGTACTTTTATTCTCAATCCTTCTACAAGACATTCATCGTTAATTTTATCACATTTTATTTAACATTTAACAATCTGCATTCTGTTAGACGACATAATTGGCACTATTTCATCATATTTTTTTTTAAAGATTTTGTGCTGTATAGTTTCATTTCTTTCTTGGTGTTTGGTAACTTGATTGAGTAGTATATCTCTTGTCTAATTGTTATGGTTACGTTTAATAAGTTAATTAGCATAATATCATGGCATGGATGGTGTAGAGTAACTTGATTTTTCACTTCTTGCATAATTATGAATCAGTTGATTAGCATATTTTCATGGCTTGCATGGTGTATGGTAATTTTATTAGTGATATTTCACTTCTTGTCTTGTATCATTTGGATCACTTAATTCTAACATTTTTACTTCTTGCATGGTGTTGGGTAACAAACTGCTTTGCCTGGTGTTGGTCTGCAATACTGTAGAGAAGATTTAACCACTGGCTTATAGAACCACTAACCTCACTGTCAGCCTCCCAGGGAGCTTTTGTGATTTAGCAATTGTAAATTGACAAATTGCATAGTCACAAAAGTGATCTGGGACCTGAGCTATCCACACTAACACCTTCACAGTAGCATAGTCTTGGATTGGTTATATGTTTTAATATATTCTAGAATGCTTCACAGTTATATACAGCAACACTTTGAATTGTGATTTCATTTCTTCACTGCTTGTCTGTTTTTGGATCTTCAACTTCACGTAATATTGGCAGCCTTGCACAAATTTGAAATATTTGATAGAAATTTGGCACACATCAGTTTGGGATATGTATGTGGAAACTTTTTTAGCTGATATTTGAACAAAAGTTAATGTTTGTATGTAACCTTGCACAAATTTGAGATATTAGACTGAAATTCGACATCGGTAGAAATTATGTATAACATGTGATTTTGACTGGTATTTTAACAGAGGCTATGGCTTATACGTAGCCACTTTCACCTTGTAGACAGCAGTAGATTGATGAGAAATTCAAAATAATTTATTGATTTGATATGTAATGTATTTTATGTAATATATATATCATTTTATGGATTTTCGCTTGTACTGGATTTGGTTTCAAAATACGACTAGATTTTGATTTGTGTTGGAATATATCAGCTTTTTGTATATACAGTCAAAATAATAGGAGTTATTAAGTTTAAAAAAAAAAATTATGGATATTTTGGTATATGCTGTATTTTGTTTATTTAAATGTATTTAGTACAATTAAAATCATGATTTTCTGCTTGTTTATTGCCGACAATGATTTAATAATGCATGGACATGGAACGTTTATAATTAGTTTTCGGCAATTTGATATATTGCACGACGTTTGGACTAACAAATTGCGATCATGTCTGGCTAACATTAGGCCTCTTTGCACTTAGAATGTTGAGCTGACATTGATTTCGAACATGGGCCAATGAAGGCAGATTTGTTGGGCCAACCTTGGTCACTTGTATGCTTGCTCTTTGAAGTGGCTCATTTTAGCTCATCTGGCCAAATGCCATGTGAACTTTCACCATCACTTGGTGTCTGTCCTGAAGAGGAGCTGCTTGAGCATATGGAAACAAACTTGGCAGGTATTATGCGTGGGGTGGGGAGATTCAAACTTGGCAGGTATTATGCGTGGGGTGGGGAGATTCAAACTTGGCAGGTATTATGCGTGGGGTGGGGAGATTCAAACTTGGCAGGTATTATGCGTGGGGTGGGGAGATTCAAACTCGGCAGGTATTATGCGTGGGGTGGGGAGATTCAAGCTTGGCAGGTATTATGCGTGGGGTGGGGAGATTCAAACTCGGCAGGTATTATGCATGGGGTGGGGAGATTCAAACTTGGCAGGTATTATGCGTGGGGTGGGGAGATTCAAACTCGGCAGGTATTATGCGTGGGGTGGGGAGATTCAAACTCGGCAGGTATTATGCGTGGGGTGGGGAGATTCAAACTTGGCAGGTATTATGCGTGGGGTGGGGAGATTCAAACTTGGCAGGTATTATGCGTGGGGTGGGGAGATTCAAACTTGGCAGGTATTATGCGTGGGGTGGGGAGATTCAAACTGGTACGAATGATGTTGATCTCTTAAGGAAGAAGGCATAAAAGGGGGAAATTAAATGAATCTAAGAAATATATATCTTCTCAGAACCAACGAACAAAATGTTCTGTTATTTATTTGCAGTAAGTCATCATTGTAATATGTAGATTAAAATTTGTGTAAATGACAGCCAAGCGTCAATGATGGTACATGTAATATTAATAGTTCAAAAGTTTAACAAGCTACAATTGAGTCATCTTAACAACCCACATTGAAAATGCAATTGTATTTTGCATGAAATATTATTGTGGTATAAAGATTTAAACTTCTATATATGAAAGATCAGTGGTCCGTATTGATCTTGGCCCTGTAGAAGATTTAAACTTCTACGTATGAAAGATCAGGAGTCCATATTGGTCTAGGCCTTTTAGTGTCTAAGATTTTACATAGAAAATAAAGCATTTTGATATGCTGAAGCCTGTCTTGAGCCTCCAAAACTGCCACCTACCCAAACAGATGTTATCAAGAATTCCAATTATAAATTTAGTTGTGTTACTTTCAGATTCCTCTTGCAATAAAATGCACTGATTTTTATTTTTTTGATTTCTAAGCACTATATGTAATGTTATGAAATTAATAGTTAACTTCTACAATATTTGTTTTATTTTGCAGAAAAGTTAACAAGTCATACCGTGGCAGATCATGCCCAGTTGTTGTACACTGCAGGTAAAGTTATAAATAGTGTAGTGATCTACTGTGTAACCAATAATAACAGTTTCCACATCTCATCTCCTATTATACTAGTCAAAACTGTATCCCTGGTAAATTGTTCGCAATAAGATTTAGGGTCAGACCATTAATCTTTTAGGTAAGGAGGGGGTAGGGCTATGTTTTTCCCACCGAGCAAAAAAAAAGAAAAATTTTTTTCATGAAAAATCGTCATTTTCTGTAAAATTTAACCGTACATTTTCTCTGAAAATTTTCTGGGTTCAGATTATTTTATTATATGAATCTTCCAATACAATTTAGTTTATTTTTTAAACCAAAACATAGTCTAAACCCCTTAAAAAGTTTAATGGTTGTCCCCTTAGTGCAATAAAATGTTGTTTGTGTTTAAATATGAAATCTTGTATATTTTTCTAGTATCAAATTGGTCAGTGAGTAGGAATGATTCATGGAAGTCATAATATGTTGGGAGTTTTAACATGGGCTGGCAAGATATTAGTATGTTATCCAGAGTGATAGAAAAAATGAATATATAAAGAAACAAAGTGAACATTTTATTGTTTTTATGCACCACTGTCATATGTAAATACATGAAATCACTTAGAAATGATGTCCATAATTTTTCCATCATACATACATTGTTGTATATATGTGTGAATTCCTTCACTGAATTGTTTATATAGCCAATGAAGTATGTGCTAGAATTAATTCAAGGCTAGCAAATGTATGAAAATAAATTATTGGCTATTTATCTTAATATAATATACATTGTATATGAAAACCTCAATCTTATACAGATTAGACTAAAATAAAAACCTGTGATATACAGCACTGTTACAAATGTTAAGTGAATATTAGTACTATGTTAATCAAAATATCTGCAATCCAATCTTAGATAATGAATTTTCAACAAAAGAGGCCTGAAAAATAAATCTGTAACAAATGAGGCCTGCAAAATAAAACTGTTATAACATTATATGGTTGCTTTCATCATTGCTATTTCTACCAAATTTTGTACCGCACACCTGTCTATTCCGACCACAAAAGTTATACCAAGGAGGTTCTGTTTAGACAGGTTTCACTGTATAAGCAAAGAAAAATATATGCTTTGATTCTACTAAAAGATTTATTTATTGATGATTCACCCCACCCCCCTTTTATTAGTTTTAAAATCTACGATGTTGCTATTCATTAACATGTTTGCCTTATTTTTTCAGTGATGGCAGTGGTAGGACAGGGACCTACTGTCTTGTTGATATGGTTCTAAATCGAATGGCTAAAGGAGCTAAAGAGATCGATATCGCTGCAACCTTGGAGCATATTAGAGATCAAAGGATGAACATGGTCAAAACTAAGGTAAACAACAAGGGGGTTTTAAAGGGTGGGTATCACTGATAACTTGATTGATTAGAGATCAAAGGAGGAACATGGTCAAAACTAAGGTAAACAACAAGGAGAAAAAAGGGGGTTTAAAGGGGTGGGTATCACTGATAACTTGGTTGATTAGAGATCAAAGGAGGAACATGGTCAAAACTAAGGTAAACAACAAGGGGAAAAAAGGGGGTTTAAAGGGGTGGGTATCACTGATAACTTGGTTGATTAGAGATTAAAGGAGGAACATGGTCAAAACTAAGGTAAACAACAAGGGAAAAAAAGGGGGTTTAAAGGGGTGGGTATCACTGATAATTTGGTTGATTAGAGATCAAAGGAGGAACATGGTCAAAACTAAGGTAAACAACAAGGGGGAAAAGGGGGGGTTTAAAGGGGTGGGTATCACTGATAACTTGGTTGATTAGAGATCAAAGGAGGAACATGGTCAAAACTAAGGTAAACAACAAGGGGAAAAAAGGGGGTTTAAAGGGGTGGGTATCACTGATAACTTGGTTGATTAGAGATCAAAGGAGGAACATGGTCAAAACTAAGGTAAACAACAAGGGGAAAAAAGGGGGTTTAAAGGGGTGGGTATCACTGATAACTTGGTTGATTAGAGATCAAAGGAGGAACATGGTCAAAACTAAGGTAAACAACAAGGGGAAAAAAGGGGTGGGTATCACTGATAACTTGGTTGATTAGAGATCAAAGGAGGAACATGGTCAAAACTAAGGTAAACAACAAGGGGTTTAAAGGGGTGGGTATCACTGATAATTTGGTTGATTAGAGATCAAAGGAGGAACATGGTCAAAACTAAGGTAAACAACAAGGGGTTTAAAGGGGTGGGTATCACTGATAACTTGGTTGATTAGAGATCAAAGGAGGAACATGGTCAAAACTAAGGTAAACAACAAGGGGAAAAAAGGGGGTTTAAAGGGGTGGGTATCACTGATAACTTGGTTGATTAGAGATCAAAGGAGGAACATGGTCAAAACTAAGGTAAACAACAAGGGGAAAAAAGGGGTGGGTATCACTGATAATTTGGTTGATTAGAGATCAAAGGAGGAACATGGTCAAAACTAAGGTAAACAACAAGGGGAAAAAAGGGGGTTTAAAGGGGTGGGTATCACTGATAACTTGGTTGATTAGAGATCAAAGGAGGAACATGGTCAAAACTAAGGTAAACAACAAGGGGGAAAAAGGGGGTTTAAAGGGGTGGGTATCACTGATAACTTGGTTGATTAGAGATCAAAGGAGGAACATGGTCAAAACTAAGGTAAACAACAAGGGGAAAAAAGGGGGTTTAAAGGGGTGGGTATCACTGATAACTTGGTTGATTAGAGATCAAAGGAGGAACATGGTCAAAACTAAGGTAAACAACAAGGGGAAAAAAGGGGTGGGTATCACTGATAACTTGGTTGATTAGAGATCAAAGGAGGAACATGGTCAAAACTAAGGTAAACAACAAGGGGAAAAAAGGGGGTTTAAAGGGGTGGGTATCACTGATAATTTGGTTGATTAGAGATCAAAGGAGGAACATGGTCAAAACTAAGGTAAACAACAAGGGGTTTAAAGGGGTGGGTATCACTGATAACTTGGTTGATTAGAGATCAAAGGAGGAACATGGTCAAAACTAAGGTAAACAACAAGGGGTTTAAAGGGGTGGGTATCACTGATAACTTGGTTGATTAGAGATCAAAGGAGGAACATGGTCAAAACTAAGGTAAACAACAAGGGGAAAAAAGGGGGTTTAAAGGGGTGGGTATCACTGATAATTTGGTTGATTAGAGATCAAAGGAGGAACATGGTCAAAACTAAGGTAAACAACAAGGGGAAAAAAGGGGGTTTAAAGGGGTGGGTATCACTGATAACTTGGTTGATTAGAGATCAAAGGAGGAACATGGTCAAAACTAAGGTAAACAACAAAGGGGAAAAAGGGGGTTTAAAGGGGTGTGTATCACTGATAACTTGGTTGATTAGAGATCAAAGGAGGAACATGGTCAAAACTAAGGTAAACAACAAGGGGAAAAAAGGGGGTTTAAAGGGGTGGGTATCACTGATAACTTGGTTGATTAGAGATCAAAGGAGGAACATGGTCAAAACTAAGGTAAACAACAAGGGGTTTAAAAGGGTGGGTATCACTGATAATTTGGTTGATTAGAGATCAAAGGAGGAACATGGTCAAAACTAAGGTAAACAACAAGGGGTTTAAAGGGGTGGTTATCACTGATAACTTGGTTGATTAGAGATCAAAGGAGGAACATGGTCAAAACTAAGGTAAACAACAAGGGGAAAAAAGGGGGTTTAAAGGGGTGGGTATCACTGACAACTTGGTTGATTAGTGATCAAAGGAAGAACATGGTCAAAACTAAGGTAAACAACAAGGGGAAAAAAGGGGTGGGTATCACTGATAACTTGGTTGATTAGAGATCAAAGGAGGAACATGGTCAAAACTAAGGTAAAGAACAAGGGGGAAAAAGGGGTGGGTATCACTGATAACTTGGTTGATTAGAGATCAAAGGAGGAACATGGTCAAAACTAAGGTAAACAACAAGGGGAAAAAAGGGGGTTTAAAGGGGTGGGTATCACTGATAACTTGGTTGATTAGAGATCAAAGGAGGAACATGGTCAAAACTAAGGTAAACAACAAAGGGAAAAAAGGGGGTTTAAAGGGGTGGGTATCACTGATAACTTGGTTGATTAGAGATCAAAGGAGGAACATGGTCAAAACTAAGGTAAACAACAAGGGGAAAAAAGGGGGGTTTAAAAGGGTGGGTATCACTGATAATTTGGTTGATTAGAGATCAAAGGAGGAACATGGTCAAAACTAAGGTAAACAACAAGGGGTTTAAAGGGGTGGTTATCACTGATAACTTGGTTGATTAGAGATCAAAGGAGGAACATGGTCAAAACTAAGGTAAACAACAAGGGGAAAAAAGGGGTGGGTATCACTGATAACTTGGTTGATTAGTGATCAAAGGAGGAACATGGTCAAAACTAAGGTAAACAACAAGGGGAAAAAAGGGGTGGGTATCACTGATAACTTGGTTGATTAGAGATCAAAGGAGGAACATGGTCAAAACTAAGGTAAACAACAAGGGGAAAAAAGGGGGTTTAAAGGGGTGGGTATCACTGATAACTTGGTTGATTAGAGATCAAAGGAGGAACATGGTCAAAACTAAGGTAAGCAACGAAGAAATTTACTTAGATGGGATAGGGGCAATTAGTATGATTACTAATGTGGGGTGTCTTGGATATCAATAGATGAACACGGTCCAAACAACAGGGGGTAACAAAAAGGGGAAGGTTAAAGGAGTAAGATAGGGACAATTATGTTCACAGCTAATGTGGGGTGTTTCAAAGATCAAAACAGAGGGTCAACAATGATGGGAGTACAATTGAATAGTAATATGGAGGACTAATATATCACTTCTATCCAGGGGTAGGGGAAATTATTATTGAGAACGTGGGGGTGTGAGAGACCAAAGCGTAGACACATTTAAAACAAAGGTAAACTACATGTTGATTGAGAGGATTGATAAAGAGATAATTATTACCACTGGCAACATGCACGAGATGAAGAAAAGTTTGAAGATACTAAAGGGATTATCAGAAGCCATAAATGGAAGAAGAACAGACAACACAGTGGGTTAATGGAAAAGGACAAACAACGATCTACAAAAAATCATATAGAAAACTAAAGATCGAGCAAAAACCACTAAAAGCCATGGATGAACTCAGGTGCTCCACAAGAATGAGCAGTTCCTGCTCTACATGTGGCACCCATCATGTTACAAACCCAGTGACAAGTCGTGAATGAGGAAAAGACCAGATTGTGATTACGACAAACAGAACATATCTGAAAATGTATTTAGTAATACCATAGTTTAGGACATTAACTGCGATACTAGAATTAATGTCGGTCTTGACCTTCATCACTGCCATTCTTCTATTTTTATCCTGTGTAAAGATAACAGGATAAATTTACAAATCATCGATATTGTATTATTGTTGTTCATTATTGTTTCATCGATTTCCTTTTGTGTGCCTCTTTTAGGAACAGTTCCAGTTTGCATTGGCTGCTGTAGCTGAGGAGGTCCATGCCATTTTGAAGGCACTCCCACAGTGAAGACCTTACTTCAATTTGATTGGATGAATATTTATTGATATTATATGTACTGAACATATAAAGTAAAAAACATTGAGTGTGAATCTCTTGTTGTTTTGTGTTTATGAAAATTTCAGATGAAAAGTGTAAACAGTCCACCATTTTAGAATTTTCCGTTATATTTTTTTATTTATTAAATATGAAATTTTTTATGTATTTTCTTCTCAAGCTATGTTGTTTTATTATCTTATAGTTTATTTCATATCATTTTTAATATACAATGTTCAATAAGAATGGATATGAGAATTTTAAAGTCGTGACAAATTTTATCATCAAAATCCCACATTATTGTTGAAAATGATACAGAAACAGTCATGATATTAAAAACAGTAATATTTTTTTTTAATTATTTCAGTAAATCTTAATTTTAGATCCTGTTACTTTGACATAATGAATCAAAGACATTTTATTTCAACCATTTGTGAGAAGTCGTTATTAAAATTTGATTCTAACGAGGAAAAGAAAATCGTAATTTACATATTAGGATTTTTATTTGGAAGAAAAATATGATTCTTATTCCTGTTATCTGAAAGAATCATAGTAAGCAATATAAAAAAGATTGAGTTTGTTTTATTAAAATTATCTTAGAACCGTGGAAGTAATTACTTCATTTTCTAACATTAAAGGAAAGATCATTTTATGTAAAAATTGTTTGAAGATTTTTACAAACTAATGACTCGGTTTATACCACATGATTAAGAGGGACACACGTCTCAATGACTCGGTTTATACCACATGATTAAGAGGGACAAACATCTCAATGACTCGGTTTATACCACATGATTAAGAGGGACAAACATCTCAATGATTCAGATTATGCAAAATGATTAAGAGGGACAAACATCTCAATAACTCAGATTATACAACATGATTAAGAGGGACAAACATCTCAATGACTCGGTTTATACCACATGATTAAGAGGGACAAACGTCTCAATGACTCGGTTTATACCACATGATTAAGAGGGACAAACATCTCAATGACTCGGTTTATACCACATGATTAAGAGGGACAAACATCTCAATGACTCGGTTTATACCACATGATTAAGAGGGACAAACATCTCAATAACTCAGATTATACAACATGATTAAGAGGGACAAAGCATCTCAGTGACTCTGATTATACAACATGATTAAGAGGGACAAACATCTCAATGACTCAGATTATACAACATGATTAAGAAAGACAGAACTTCTTATTTTATTTTAGACCCGAACAAAGCATGACACAATTTTATTTTAGTTTTTTTTTTTTTATTATTTTTTTACTTCTTTTATCTATGTTTTATTTTAATAGAGCAAGTTTTTAAATCTCCTATTTGAAGAAAAAAAAATCTGTCTCATTTGTTTTTTTGGACATAATGGTATTTATGATAATATTACTACAATAATGTACAAGATTCTTTTGCACCTAATATAATGAATTCTAAATGGAAAATATTTCTATTTAAAAATTTTGTACATTACTCATTTACACCCACAATTAATTTGCATCCTGACATGTATTTTGGGGGACAACAATGGTAATTTTTTGGACATATATCTGTGATATTGTTCTGTTATTAAATATGTAGATGTGAAAGTTTCATACAGATATTTTGTCTGATCTTACTTGTTCCAACAATTCTCGGATGTGAGATTTTTTTTTCTCTGTAGCTTAATTTTTGTTGTTTCAACATTCTTTACCATTTTATTTTGGGTGGGGGAGGGGATGGGGTTACTAAGCAATTTTTTTTTTTTTTATGTACAGGAAAAGAAAACTTTTCAGAAACTACCCCTGCAATATAAAAAATATACAAGTAATCACACTGGAATATTTCTGTATGTTATAAGTTTAACATAGTCTATATAAAATGAATGTTTTTTTTTTCCACCGAGGTATGTGTTGCCATACCAGTATATTTATTATGCTTTATGATCAAAGTCAAAACAGTTTTTATTTTAGAATATCAAAATCATTATGTTAGAGTCTTCACACCTTGATACAGTATATTAATCTGAATTCTACATTGGTTATTGTAAAATTACTTTAAATGAGAATGAATAGACCATTTGTACATTTCCCACTTTGATTCTAGAATTATCTGTTTTACATAAGTTATTTCCCTTTAAGGCAGGCAAAAGGTCACCATTCATGTAAAGTTCATTGAAAGTAACATATATGTTCCCCATAATCTGTTAAAAATTTTAATGTTGGAACAACATGTGAATTTGCTATTTGCTATAAAATTATCCTCTGATTTTGTACAAGGTTCAAATATCTACAAATTACGAGAAAATTATACTCAAATTCATTGTTCTTTCCATTGCTCTTGGTAAACCAAGTACCATTTTGCCCATCGTGAGAGAGAAATAACTTGTATAAAAACGTTTAATATATCAGGAATGTACAAAAGGTCTATAGGAACAAGTTAATTTGAGTAAAAGAGGTGATGAAGAAACTTTAAAAAGTTGATCTTATTTGTAAAAAGGTCACATACCTATTACATGTTTTATGATATATTATAATTTTTGTTTTGTTTTTTGACTTGTTATTCTGTCTTTGTTAAAGTTTTTGAAAAAAAGAAATTCAATGGAGTCAAACTACTGTGTCAAGATTGCTACCTCCCTCATATTCAGGTGCAATTGACACGTTTCTAAGCCCACTGATAAATAAATGAATTAATGTATTCATTGTTTTTTAACTTATTTCACTGTATTGGTGTATTCTCCCATGTTATGTTCTTAAAATATTGTTTAGTTTGTCTAAATTTACTTTCACATCTTTTTTTATTGTCCTTACTTTTTGGGGGAAAGAATTACAATACAATTACAGTCATAAGAATTTGATATTCAGACCATGTAACCTAGACTACCATTAATAAGGTCCAATAAAAATGTATATATCTAATTTATTGTGCAAAACACATTTCTAGAATAACCATTCATCATGTATGCTCCAAAGGGAAAAATTGAAAAGCCAAATTGAATTAACTCAAAATTAATGGCATACTTTTTTTTATTTTTATATTTTGTTTTAATCTCAAAAATATGATTTTTTAAAAACTTCATTATTTCCTCACCATTTCAATTGGCACAGTCAAACCTGTATTAAGAGGTCACTTTTGGAACAAAGAAAAGTTGGTCTTTTAAGACAGGTGACCTCTTAAAGAGGTTCAAGTCATATGAAATTTACTATGACTGGACAAAAAAAAAGGTGACCTTTTAATACAGGAGGCTGCTTAATAAAGGTGACAGAATGGACAGGTTGACGGCACCGTTAAAAGTACACTTCTTTTGACTTGTGCAAGTTTATTTATAGAATTTGAGGACACACATATATTTTTTCCATTTTTTTGGTGGGAGGGGTTTAAGTTAAATTGTTGAATCAGTACCAAGATAATGTTATAATTCAGACTGACATGTCAGATGTTGATGTATGTGATATAGCTCAATGTTGGACTTTTACTCTCTCTTGTTGATTATTTATATTTTATGAAGGTTGTTGTTACAGATTATATATATTTTCTCTCAATTTCTGTGTACATATATGAATCAATATAATTTTAAGATCAGATATGGTACAAGTCAAATGATTTTTATTCTAATCTAGATGGTTCTCATGAAATTGGAATAAACCAATAAGGGGAGACCACTCTCCATGAAAATTCTAACTTAGATGGTTCTCATGAAATTGGAATAAACCAATAAGGAGAGACAACTCTCCATGAAAATTATGATTCTTATACATTGTAGTGAAAACAAATTGTTACCTTTCTCATAGTCTGTGACTTGATTTCAAAATAGACCACCAGATTACACAAGTGTAATAAACTGATAAAAAGAGAGACATTTCTCAATGAAAATTATTCTTTTTATGATTTTTTGTTTTTTTTTTACATTTTCTCATACTTTGTGATATTTGACTTCGATTTCAAAATAGACAAACAACTGACTGTTTAAAGCTTTCAGGTGTTGTCTCGAAATAATTATACATAAAGTATAGAAATGCCAAAACATCATGTCAATATTTTTTAGACACTGGAAATACCCAAAAAAAAAACATCACTAAGCCACAGAATAATTTTTAAGGAAAAAGGTTAGGGCTTATGCAACATAATTTGCAGTGTGTCTTGTACTTGGTAAGCTTGATAAGACTGTTGATAATAATACAAGCTTTGTTATGATTGTATGATATCTGATCTTATCTGCCTTCTCAAACTCTCAGTGTTGTACTGTTGATTGTAGTAGAGGTCAATAAATCGTCAATGCAATCTGGATACATCTGTTATCTTATCTTTTCTCCCTGGCCTCAATTTAATAGCACTAGGGCCGTCCTTGCCTCTATCGTATGGTAGTTAGATTTACAACTACATATGCAATCGGTGCCTATCACCACTGATGTGGGTTCGACTCCTGCTCAGGGTGAGGTGTACAACATTATGTGATAAAGTTTGTCAATGACTTGCTGCAGGTTTGTGGTTTTCTCCGGGTCTTCCAGTTTACTCCACCAATAAAACTGACTGCCACGATATAACTGAAATATTGTTGAAAGTGATGTTAAACACCGTAAAACCAAACCAATTTATTAGCTCGGATGACCTAAACTCCTCATCAGTGGTGTAATGGTTAGCATGCTTGCCTCGAGTGTGGTAGATCGTAGGTTCAAGCCTCGGTCGAGTCAAACCAAAGACTAAAATTGGTATGTGTTGCTTCTCTGCTAGGCATGCAGCATTAAGGAGTAAGAACAAAGACTCAGAATCAGAATAATGTGTCAGATTCTAACATGATGTCCTTCTTTCGCTTTATGAACAAACGAGCGATTTATCGATTGAGTATAATCTCATTAGCGCATGCGCCGGTGCATGTGACTGACTTTCCCGTCGTAAATGTACATGTTGATGAATTATCGTCTGCTGGAAGTTGGCAGCATAAATTGTGTGCAACATTGTCCGCAAACGTAAATTAGGAGATAACTATATTGTATTTCACAATTTCACAGCATCAATTGGAGATTTGATGGTCGCAAATTGAGTTTACTGGTGACGCGTTAGCGGAGCCAATAAACGGATATTTGTGACCAATAACACGTTAATAGTATATTTACACCATTAACATGTTAATACGTATATATTTACACCATGTCCAATAACAGGTTGTTAATATACGTTCACATCTCAATAGCACTTCTTTTGCCATTTCTGCTCCATAATTGAGCCACCCACCCCCCTTCAGAAGAGTCTCTGGATCTGCCCCTGATAAACGTTTACTAACATCTAAGCTCATCCCGTATGCTGGGTTCAAATTTCAACGGACCAATCAGTGATGAGCCTATCAATTCTTGAGGTATCAAAACCAAAAGCTGTTGTCTGAAATGTTCACTATATATATTTAACTGTCAACTTGCAATTGTGTGTGTACGATTGAAGAGACATGAATGTATGACAGGTCAGACACAACCCCCATATGATATGCTATAATTAGATGCAAGTATATCCTGCCCAAAAAAGATATTTAAAATGTAGGAAAAGTACAAAATATTGTTATGGACTGTGAGAGACACAATGCTCATAATATAACTCGCGTTCATCGTCTAAAAAAAAAGGAAAAAAATAAAAAAAATTAAATCAATAGTAAACATATGTACGGACACAAGATTATATGTACATTGTATTTAATAGTATCACCATTTTGAATGAATTCTCGTTCATTATAAATACAGTATATGTTAAAAAAAATCCGGTTTTAGTATGAAACATCCCATGTATGATGTAAATAAATATTGAAATTAAATAATTGACAATTTCAAAGGAAATGTTGAATACATTGTAAATCAATAGTAAACACATGCACGGACACAAGATTATATGTATTCAAAAGTGTCACCATCTTGAATGAATTCTCGTTCGTTATAAATACAGTTTATATGTTAAAAAAAAAATCCGGTTTTAGCATGAAGCATCACCTGTAAATTAGGAGATAACTGTATTGTATTTGAAAATTTCATGGCATCAATTGGAGATTTGATGGTCGCAAATTGAGTTTACTGGCGACGCAACAATTGATGCCGTGAAATTTTCAAATACAATACAGTTGTCTCCATTCTAATGTAATCATGCATATGTATATAGATGTGTATTGGTGTCAAACCTATAATTCACCAATCAGAGCTTAGAATACAAAAGTAGTCCCTTATAAAGAAAATAGTTCCTTTCGCTTTGTTGTATTGTGACAAATACTGAATGGAATGGAATAATTAAAATTGATAATTGAAGTTAAATATATAAGGATTATTTTGAGCCCAAATATGATGCATTTAGTTGTATTTTAATACCTCTATGGAAGATTTGATGCATGACCTATAATATTCCCAGGGATGACCGAGCTATTTTTAGCTCACCTGGCCATAGGCCATGTGAGCTTTTGTCATGGGTAAGCGTCCGTCGTCCGTCCGTTAGCTTTTCACATTTAAATCTTCTTCTCTGAAACCGCTGAACAGATTTCAACCAAACTTGCCAGAAATGTTCACTGGATGGTCCTCTACCAGGGCCCATAATGTGTTCTGATTGGTCGAAATTTTAAAAATCTTCTTGTTAGAAACCACTAAGCCAATTGAATTGTGACTTTGCAGGAATGATCATTGGGTGGTCCTGTACTAAACTTGTGAATCGTTTGCCAATCGGAAACTCAAGATGGCCACCATGACTTGACTTAGTTTAACATTGGACCCTATGGGAATTTCACATTTTCATCTTTTTTTCTGAAACCACAAAAAGATTTGAACCAAACTTGGCAGAAATGTTCATTGGATGGTCATATACAAGATTTGTGTTTTTGGTGCCGATCGGAAATCCAACATGGCTGCCAGGGCCTATAATGTGTTCTGATTAGTCGAAATTTAAAAAATCTTCTTGTTAGAAACCACTAAGCCAATTGAATTGTGGCTTTGCAGGAATGATCATTGGGTGGTCCTGTACTAAATTTGTGAATCGTTTGCTGATTGGAAATTCAAGATGGCCACCATGACTCGACTTAATTTTAACATAGGACCCTATGGAAAAAATGTTTAAAAGTCTTCTCTGATGAGACCAGTAAGTCAGTTTAAAGCAAACATGGCATGAATGGTCCTTAGGTGGTCAACTTTCAAAATTATGTCCTGTGACCCCGACCTCCATCCAAGATGGCCGCCATCAGCAAACATTTTTAACATAGGACCCTATGGGAAAAATGTTTATAAAAAATTTCCTCTGAAATCAGTAAGCCAATTTAAAGCAAACATGGCATGAATGGTCCTTAAATGGTCAACTTTCAAAATTATATCCAGTGACCCAAAACTCCATCCAAGATGGCCACCATCAGTGGACATAGTTTTAACATAGGACCCTATGGGAAATATGTTTAAAAATCTTCTCCTCTGAAACCAGTAAGCCAAGTTAAAGCAAACATGGTCAATTTTCAAAATTGTGTCCAGTGACCCTGACCTCCATCCAAGATGGCCGCCTTCAGCAGACATACTGTAGTTTTAACATAGGACCCTATGGGAAAAAATGTTTTAAAATCTTCTCTGAAACCAGTAAGCCAATATAGCAAACATGTCATCGATGGTCCTTAGGTGGTCAACTTCCAAAATTGTGTTCAGTGATCCCGATCTCGGTTCAAAATGACTGCCGTCAGCAGACATAGTTTTAACATAGGACCCTATGGGAAAATTGTTTAAAAGTCTTCTCTTCTGAAACCAGTCAGCCAATTTAAAGCAAACATGGCATGGATGGTCCTTGGGTAGTATACTTTCAAAATTGTGTCCGGTGACCACGACCTCCATCCAAGATGGCTGCCATGAGCAGACATAGTTTTAACATAGAACCTTATGGCAGTATGGGATTTGAATAGTAACTTAGATGTATTCGGCATGCAGACATTCTTAAGAGGACTTATTTATGTCAGGTGAGTGATACAGGCTCACCTGAGCCTCTAGTTAGAGTAGGTGTTTTCCATAGCCTGGCATTTCACTGTGAGACTTTAAACATGCCCTGATATTTTCACAGAATGTAGAGGAATCATGTACGTTTCAGAAAATATATGGTCTTAGAAAGGTTAAACTTAAGATAAAATAGTCAGGCAGGCTCAAAAAAACACAAATTTAGTAGAAAATGTTAAAGAAATTAATTATAGGTTTCACACCTTAAGGCAAAAAACATCAAATTGAACTTTTGTTGCAATCATGCTCAAATTAGCCTAAAAATGTCACAACAGATACAGAGTGACATTTTTCATACAAAAATGTTACAAAATGCATTGTGGTGTCAGATTACAATGGTCGAAATGCATGTTATGTAATATTTTGGAATATTGCTCCCAAACACTGGATATACATGGACAGAGGGTATTGCAACTCATTTTATTTCTATTTATGACTTTATAGTTATTGGGAATATGTGATTGAATGTGATTTTGCAGTAGAAGGGCATATAATATTGAAAATATTGTTGCTATTAAGGATTTTTTTTAAATCATTGTGCGCCAGTTAGTCGACTTCAAATATAGAATATGGCGATATCATTATTGGATTTTTTTCAATCCTACAAATCTTTCCTCATAAATTTTGGTAGATTCAGTTAGAATACATGTGAATTGTACTAATGAAACAATATAAGGCTGTAGAAAGCAGTTTTGATTGAAAAATATGTTATAAAAATTTGGTAATTTAAGCCATCTCAGGAAAATTATATTGACTGCTCAGCATTTTCCGTTAATTTTTCAAATTGTCAATTTGGATTTCATGTTTTAGAGTATTATTTGGCTGTAAACAGTACATTTGAACATCCAGCTTACTTAAGCAGTGGGAACAAATTATGTGGAAGCATATATTTATTGAGTTTTGGGAAAAATTATAGTTTTGCACCATAAGAAATTCTATGACTTGAATATCAATAAATCATATTTTTGCATATTTGATGGAATTAGAAGGAATTTCAACTGAAGATCTATATACAAAAACATATTTTATGTCTTAAACCACATAATGTATGGGATAAAAGCATGAATTAACAAAATTAAGAATGACATGAAATCATTTTATGGATTAAAAAAAGGGGGGGGGGGCTAAATGCAAACATTTCAGAGTATTTAGCTATTAAATATACAACTAAGGCATATATATGTGTAAAAATTGCTTATTATGTTAAAAATTAGCTTAATAACTGTAATATATTAGAGAATAAGTAAGTTGTGGTATATTACACAATCTGAACTCAACAGCTGTAAATGAATATATTTTCATTAAAAACCTTCAAGGGGGCAACTTTGCATTTGCACACTTATTCTAACAAATATGAGACAGACACTTACCTTAAAAGGTTTTTTGTGGTTGATATTGCCTAAGGAATAGAAATAAGGCCAACAAAGGGTTAGAGAAGCAAGTTTTGTTGCTCTTTAGGTGTCAAACCTATATTTCACCAATCAGAGCTTAGAATACAAAAGTAGTCCCTTGTAAAGAAAATAGTTCCTTTCGCTTTGTTGTATTGTGACAAATACTGAATGGAATGGAATAATTAAAATTGATAATTGAAGTTAAATATATAAGGATTATTTTGAGCTCAAATATGATGCATTTAGTTGTATTTTAATACCTCTATGGAAGATTTGATGCATGACCTATAATATTGAATTTTCCATGGATGACCGAGCTATTTTTAGAGTAGGTGTTTTCCACAGCCTGACATTTCACTGAAAGACTTTAAACATGCCCTGATATTTTCACAGAATGTAGAGGAATCATGTACGTTTCAGAAAAAATATGGTCTTAGAAAAGTTAAACTTAAGATAAAATAACCAGGCAGGCTCGAAAAAACACAAATTTAGTAGAAAATGATAAAGAAATTAATTATAGGTTTCACACCTATTGCCACATTATTGACAAGATGACGTAAGCGGTAATCAGCTAAAATTATAAAAAAATATCTCGTGCTATTTCAACCGTGGAATTAATACCGTGAAAATTACACCATTAAATCGACAATTAATGCCGTGAAATTTTCAAATAGAATACAGTTGTCTCCATTCTAATATAATCATGTGCATTGCCATATTATTGACAAGATGACGTAAACGGTAATCGGCTAAAATATCTCATTATATTTCAACCGTGTAATTGATACCTTAAAAATTACAGCATTGTCCAATCACAAACTACATTAGAATAAATATTGAAATTAAATAACTGACCATTTAAAAGGAAATGTTGAATACAATGCAACAGTTTACCATCCTGAAAAAGCGCAATATTGTATGATCAAGAGTAATTAAATACTTGAAAGAAAATGATAAATTTAGTTGTAATTTATTTAATTTAACTCATGTCCTCAACATTTTCAAGTTTTATTTCATAATGAAAATTACTATAAAACGAATTTTAACAAATAAAACTTGTAACAAATAACATGAACGAAAATAACTTGTAATTCCTGAATTATTTATCTGAAGAAAAAAAATATATTAAGAAGTGTCCAAATATTATTGTAGACTTTCCATCCAGGAGGAAATCGTAATATATACCTACTGTACCTATTAACAAGAGGAACTAAATACTTGAAGGAAATGATGAATTTGTTGTCATTTATTTAATTTGTTTTCGTTGGTAAATCTGGAAGTATTTCATGTATTCATGCATTCTTCACGTTTATATAGGAATGAAAATACATGTATAATTTGTCATAATTTAATCGGAGAATTTAACTTGAGACGTCGATGTCTCAAACCCAATACATATTTATTTCAGGACAAGAAAGGAATATTCATGATTTGCATTTAAAATGCACAATTTAATTTTTAGCACTCTAAATTAATGAATGCCATTTTCCGTGAGATACTTGTTTTCAAAGGAAATTAACGCAAATTTAACATTGCAAAAAGATGCTTTCCTGTTATATAACACAAATCAAAAAATAAAACTTGTAACACAGAACATAGAGCCTGAACAAAAGCATGCAAAGTTAATATATTGTATATTATTTACCTGAAAAAGAAACAAACAATTATCAGATTACCTCTTATTATTAATACCGTATTTTGCATTTTGGCACATACCTACTATAGTTGTGTGATTCAATAAAAAAAAATACAGTGATTCAAAAACATTTACGTTTTCTTTATTTACCTTTCTTTTATTTATTATTATTATTATCATTATTATTTTCATTAATATATTTTTCTTTCGTTGAGAATTATTTAAAAATTTAAATAATATTTTCAAATTAGTTGACACACACTTGTCGATAAGTCGATAATTATATCAGTACACGATAACAATATTGCCCTGGGGCATGTCATGAAAAGTTTGATGCTGATTGGATGAAATAACTGGAAAATTCTTAATTTAACTGACCGTTTAAGTTTTCTAGATATAAATAGCCGTTTTTTAATATAACTGACCGGTTATGATAATATAACTGATTTCTTAATTTTAAAAAAAATCTTAATTTAACTTGACCGTTCTTAACTTAAAAAGAAATTCTTAATTTAACAAGGTTTTTCTTAATTATTAAGAATTAGAGTAGGAAATTAGGGGCCGTAGCTATAATCCGACAGTCCGACAGTCCGATAGTCCGACGGTCCGATAGTCCGACAGTCCGATAGTCCGACAAATGCTTTAAACTGATGAAAGTTTTGAAAAATAATTTGGCCAAAAATGATATATTCGTAATTTCAGGATATGGACCATTCATTTTTATACGCCCGTCAAAATACGGGCTTATTATGGCATACCGCTGTTCGTCCGTCCGTCCACGCCTCGTACGATAACATCTCTCACTTGTTCCCCCTTTTACTGATAGGTCACGTCGTGACATACATTGTATTGATAAAAGGGGGAGCAAGTGAGAGGTGTGATTTTAGTCAGTTTGGAAAACGCCAGTTTTCATATGGTATATACAATTAATTGGTTTAAAAAAATGCAGCATATTAATTACTGTTATCACGCTGAGAAACTGACCTTCAATTGTCACAAAGGGGTGGCGTATCATGGCAAAGTTGTTTATTTTGTCATATTCCGATGCTGTTTCTTTCCGTGATATAAGGGGTCACTTAGGGACAATTACTTCAATCGACATTGCTTTTTAGCATAAATATTCCATGATAAAGGGCGGGGGACACTGGTACGCTCTTCTTTTTGTCTTTTCCTTTTTTTTGTATTTCTTTTTTTTTTGTATTCATTTATTTCATCTTTCTTTTCAATAGTGACTTTTCTTGGCTGGACTCGGCTACATGTTACTTGAATAAAGCCTGAAGTAGTTGCTACTAAAAAATATACGGGATACTTACACTACCGGTTCATCACGACTGGATCCAGGTTTTCATGGAGTCCGTGTTGTTCATATATGTGTTTTTTTGAGTTCTTGTGTGGCCCTGCCAATTGTTTGTCCGTCTATGATATCGTGTTTCCGATGTTCTGGACCTTTCTTTGGTGAGTAAACGGTTCGGTTTCTGGCCCCATATTACACATGTAATAGTGTTAACTTTCAAAGAAATAAAGCATTTGTCGGACTATCGGACTGTCGGACTATCGGACCGTCGGACTATCGGGACTGTCGGACTATCGGACTGTCGGATTATAGGTCGGACCCCTGAAATTAAGATAGATAAGTTTTATTTATAGTCGGCATTTTAAATAACAATACAACACAAGCCCTGGTGGGCTTTTGACCGACATACACAACACAAAAATAAATAACAGTTAAAAATAACAAAAGCATGCACACAAATTAATAATTTAAATAAAAGCACTCATAGTAGCAAAATATAGCAAATAAGTTAAAGCACACATATAGCAGACAAGGTAAGCATATACAATAGTAAAAAAGTTAAATCAAGAACAGTAATAAAAGCTTATGATCTAAAAAAAAATAAAGCTGGTGTTATAAGCATGTTATACTGCTAAAAAATAAACAAATATAAATAATATAAAAATTGAAAAGACCTTGATGATATTGAAATTGTTTACAAGCATTACATTTGCATTCATTGCCATTCATTGATAGTAAAATGTTTTTAAATTGGTTAAAATTGGCAATTTTTCTAAAAATCATCAGGTAGGTCATTCCATAAAACAGCAGCTGTATATATAAAAGAGTTCTTACCATAAGGTAGTAGTCTTTACTCTAAGTATCTCTACAATATTAGAATATCTAAAACTATATTTACTATTTTTTTTAAAACAACTAAATCATTTAAACATGGTGGAGACAGTTTATACAATATTTTAAAACATTTCAATGCCATAGTGCGCATTCTCCTTATTTGTACAGATGGTACTTTTGCTATATGTAAAAGTTCTTCATATGTGCTATTGTAATCTTCATAGATAAAACGTAAAGCTCTTTCCTGTATTTTCTCGAGTTTTATAGTATTTGCTTTTGAACAAAAATGCCAAGCCAAAGGACAAAAATTGAAATTAGACAATATAAAAGAATGGAAAATTGTTAGCTTATTAAGCTTAGATAAAAAAAACAAAAAACAATACGCTTTAGTACACTCAATTGCTGTGAAGCTTTACGACAGATATTTTTTATATGTGTATCAAAATTTAGCTGATAGTCTATATCAATACCCAGTAATTTTACAACTTCATCACATGATATATTAGCAGACTCAATATTAAAAACAGGTTCTTTAGCATAAGTTTTCTTGCCAACAGCAATAGCTTGAAATTTATCTGGGTTGGCTTGCATACAATTAATATTAAACCATTCAATTAAAATAGAGCTTTCTTTTTCTAAAACATTAATTAAGGTATTATATTCTTAATCAGCATATGATAAGGTGTTGTCATCAGTATAGTTGTACAATGTACCATGTTCAATGAAGTAAATAGTATCGTTTATAAAAGTGTTAAAAAGCAAGGCCCCATTATGGAACCTTGGGGAACACCTTTTTGTAAAATTTGCCAACCACTGACCACCCTCTGAAGTTTGATGTGTTGCCTGTCAAATAATATTCTAGTAATTTTATTGATTGGGATGACAGTCCATAAGCAGTCAATTTACTGAGAAGAATGCTATGTGGCAGACAATCAAAAGCTTTCGAAAGATCCATCAAAATAGCTGCCACATAACAATTCTTGTCCAGATCTGATTTCCAATCTTCAAGGGGTCTCAGTAGTGTGGTCTGACATCCATGGCCCTTTCTGAAAGCACATAAACAATCATGAAAAATATTATTGAAAGATTCAACTAACTGATCTGATAGCACCATTTCATAGATTTTTGAAATTGTTGGCAGAATACTGACAGGACGATAGTTTTCTTTGTCTAGAGGATCATTTTTCTTGTGCAGAGGTACAACTTGTGCTTCTTTTAGTCTGTTTGGAAATTGACTGTGTTTTATTGTGTTATTTAAAAGTGTGGTGATATGTTTGTTGAGTACAGGTGCACCAGCTTTGAGAAGTTTACATGATATTTGGTCAACACCAGTAGCTTTCTTGATATTAATTTTGTTGACCAGTTTTATGAAATACGGAGGGAATAAGTCTATAAAAGAGAACAGCCTGCGGCCGTGGGTTTAAATCCCTGAGGACAATAGACACTCGACGGTCACCCGAAAGCTTCCATTGTTCTCCGTAGAGCCCGTCACCATCTCCTACACGCACTATTGAGTTCATTGATTTTTACCTGTAAAAATTGCTTGGACTGGGACATTTTTCATTATTTTTATTTTTTCACTAAATATATAGCACTCCTGTCTTTAATAGTGAAAAAATGAAAGCTTCATATATCATATAATATGAAGAATATATCATTGTCGTTTTGTTCGATTCTGTATGACATTTTTAATTTATATACATGTAAGAAACGGAACGAAAAATGAGTTTTGAGATTGTGCAACTTCCTAATTAAAAAATGCTCGTAAAATTAGTACATTTTTAAATTATAGAACCTCAGAGATCAATTGGAGTACTGTCATTTGTTGAGCTATTTTTTACCAAACCTTCAACTTAACATTGGTAAAAAATACCTAAAAACTGCAAAAATTATTGATGAATCATTGATACTTGCAATTATCTACTAAACCAAGTTATATCTTTCAACTCAAACGTGAGCTAAAAGTTATTGTTTAAAAGATATTTGGATTTTTCGTTATCCTAATCAAAAAATTATTACTTTAGTTAAATGATGACAGTCACTTACACCAGTGTTAAAATTCAGTGACTTAAAAGAAGATTTACATTTGTTGGTAAGTATAATATCTACTAATGATGGATTACAGTCTTTCTTGAAACAAGTTGGCTCCTTGATAATATTTGTCAGATCAAAAAGATCACACGAATCATCATGTGTTTGTGATTTTTCAGTACATGCATGTTATAATCATAGACATATAAGACATATTGCACGGCCGTAGGCCGGGTCTGAATAAAGTGAGGTAATGAGGGGTCTGGGGGATATTCCTCCCAGCGGGGGTTTGGGGGCAGATCCCCCATTAGGTAAAGGGGGTCCGGGGGCGAAGACCCCGGAAGCTGACGCCTTTTAGTAATTTTTGGACTAAATTCTAAATTGAAAATGCCTTTTAAAAGTCAGAAATATAACTGTTTACTACATATTGTACCTCCTCAGACCTGTTTGAGCGTTATTCTAGATATTGCCAGTTAGTTGGATTTTCTAGACATATTTTTTTGGGGAATCTGGTAAATGTGTTATTTCATTCATAACATTTTCTGTATTATATAGACCATAGAACAATAAATGACGAGCAATTAGCATTACGAGATTACTAGCGAGTTTGCGAGAGAAAAAAAATACAGTGTATAATAGATGAATTTATTTATTCATTGCCCACCCAAAACTTCCCTACCCGTCTGTGACCAGAACTGTCAAATTGTTTTAATGCCCTCTCTCTGTCTGGGTTTACTGTGTCCCTGTGGACGTGCAGCAATGCAAGGCCGCAAAGTCTTTCAGACGACATCGTCGCACGATCCCAGGTTTTTAGTCGCCTCAGACTAGAAAATGATTGTTCACAACAAACTGATGTGACGGGAAGGATGAGACGTAACCTCAAGACTAGATTAATGTTAGGATAAAGATCTTTATTAGCGATCCTTACAGTTTCTTGCAAACTCTTCTCTGTTAACATTTCAGTGTTCTTTGTCCATCTCGAAATTTCATTTTTGAAAGTATCCAGATCAGTCACGTCAGCGAAGGCTTCGAACATGCAGTTGATAATCTGAGGTGTTATCAGAGCAACATATTTTGGTATAAGATAAAAACCAAGCATTTGGTCTTTCATTTCAGTCGGAAACCGTCGTTCCATTTCATTGATGATCATAGTTATTTATTTGTCTTTGTGTTTTAACACGTAACGTCGTTTTTTGCTGTTTTTAGGTTCCGTACTTCAACTTGTGAGTTCTATATCTTGAAAACGAGCATGGTGACCTAAACTTTAAGTAGCACCAATCGATTCGGTATACAAATATCTATTTTATGTTAGTTTTTTGAATATTTTCCTATTGTTCAAGTGCCTCATCGAGTGTAGATTGTGATAATTTGACAGAAAAAACGACGTTTTCCCCTATATCTATTTATAAAAAATGGCATAAAATTCGAAATTTTAACTCAAAATTACGATAAAAGAGGATGGTGACCCCATTCTTTTATTTGAGTTATCGATGTAACTCATTAAGATGAGAACACATACAAAAAAACATTGAAATCCGGATTTGTCCTCTGACCTTAAATCGGACGAACGAATAACATTAAAAAAATATAGAAATGCGAAACTCTACATCTTTCTGACGCTCATACAAAGCATTTTTGTTTTAAATAGAAATATTCTATAAAACATCCCCTGCACTAATTTATAAGCAGTTTTTAAGTTATGATGTGTTTGTATGTTTATACTGAATTTTTATCTATTATATAAATCGGTCACCAATAACAGCGCAAAATATGCACGGGTATGATTTTCGTAAATTAAAATGATCTATAATAATTATCATTACTTGGAGTTATTCGTCATCATCCACGCGTGGTTACTTTTGGTAGAAGTATTTTTTTAAGGGAGTGCATCTGGAGTTTGAAAAAAACCTATTCATATATATATATATATATATTATCCATGCTGGACAAATCATTTCATCGGTTGTGTTTCAGCAAAATATTTACATTCACGTCGTGTTTCTTTTACGTCCGTTTTTCAAACCTACATGTAGTAAAATTGAAACGTTTGAAAGTAAAATTAAAGGAAAGCTTTAATCTTTTACCGATGAAAATTTTCCGATTTTTCTGAGATAACCCAAATTAGGATGTGTTTATCATCGATCAATCATAAAGACGAAAAAATATCCCTGTTATATATTAATATAACAAAAGAATGTACGCATGCCTTACCAGTGTCCGATGATCATCGAAGTTGCCAGAAATTAACAAATTATAATACAAATATAAAGCAATATCGAAACGATATTATTGCATCCAGAAATTTCCAGTCATATAGTGGCTGTTCACAAATCTTTTGTAAGCGAAGTCGATGTCTAGAAGAAAGTCCCGTATTCGTGTTGTTATTAAAAAAAATAAGTAAAGGAAAAGAAGAATTCACCCCATGTTGTCAAGTATAGTCTTTTCGATTGTCCACCGTTCCCAATTTTGAAATCTAAAATTAAAAGAATTATCCTGATATTGTTTGTTGTCATATGGTAATACGTGTTGATACAAGAAAGCACACCAGTATATATTCCACCATTGACTTACATTGAAAATGTAAAAATCATAAAAAATGCAAATGAATTTTCTGGATAACAAGACAACTATTTCCTATTATTTTGGTCCAAGGTCCACATGCTGATCCACTTTGAAAGAAACATTGTACATGTATGTCAAATAAGAAAATAATCAGCTGTTTTCAATATCCGGTCAAAACAACAGTATTTACAGTATCCAGGAAATCCTTCCACACAGGATGTAGTAATTTGACATCCATGTTTTTATGTGGTTATATTTCAACAAATGACGTATTTTTTTGCAGTTCACAGGGGCGGATCCAGGATTTTGTGTTAGGGGGGACGAAAGTCGGCGAAAGTCTGGGGACTGCTTAAGGTTTCCAGCGGGTTCAGGGCAGGTTCAGGGACCCCGGGGGCTAAGCCCCCCCCCCCGGAAGCTCCTGGGTATTGAGTATTTAGGAAGCAGCACTTTGTGAATGTGATGAAGTGTATTAAAACGCATGAATCTTCTCCAAAAAAGTTTCAAATAGTTTCTAAGCAGTGAGTGTAAATTAAAGGGAGATGTCACTTGAAATTATCTATCTGGAGCTGTGACTCCCCTGATTTCCTTATCACGCCGGGTATTCGTATACTCGGAACAGGTGCCTACACTTTGAACTCGGTGCAAGCTAGTTATTTTGAACGTTTGCATTGGCCAATTTTGAATTTTTGGACACTACAGACCGTGGAGCATGACTGACGGCAACGGAACACGGAACAACATGTTCCGCGGTCTGTAGTGTCAAAAAATTCAAAATTCACCAATGAAAACGTTCAAAATAACTAGCTTGCACCGAGTTTCCGAATACCCGGCGTGCTATATTAGCCAATTTTCTCATGTTTCTCTGTTGAAAATGGGGTAATTTGTATTGAAGTGTTTGTAGAATAGATGGATTTTGATAAAATTAATGTCTAAGGGATTATAATATCACTTTATTTTCTGATTAATCGTCGACTGCTTCAAAAGTTCAAAAGTAATTAGATACACTAAAAGGGCAATGCAACGGGTAAAAATATATAATGATTTGTTACATTTAACAGGCGAATGAATGAATGCTGATATGCTTAATAGAGGGACGGAAGACCCTCCCCCCCCCCGTCTCTCTTTCTCTTTTAGAGGGGGAACGTCCCCTCCGCCGCCCCCTCCCCCCCCCCCCCTCTGGATCCGCCACTGGTTCAAGCTTCACCAAATATGATAGTAAAAGAGCAACATCATATGTTCAGGAAACAAAAGAGAAGTTGAGTTGAACGATAAACCAGTGTCAGAAGAATTATCCTGTGTTGATATCGGTGTACACACCTAATGACAACACTGCCAACTTTCAACAGTTAAAAAGAACTCGAATCCCTGGCATTACGAAGCTCCATATTTATAGAAAACACCAAACGTTGAGAAAGTGTTGCAAGAAAATATCACTGAACGTGAATAATGGTCTACGAAGGATAAAAAAAAAGATCACGAGACCATAGAATACAAGTTGCACCACAACATTTAGAAAATGTAGCTGAGGGGGTTCAATCAAAAGACAATGTAATAATTTGAGTTTTACTCGCCAAATCATGAGTTTAGATCATTGACAGAATCTCTAGAGGTCTCGCCGAAAATATCTCCCGATATATTATAACATTTATTGTGCATTATACGCCAAATCATGTGTTTGAACCATTGAGTCTCAACGAAAATATCTCTTGATACATTATTTGTTTTGCATCTTACGCAAAATCATGTGTTTGGGGTCATTGACAGAATCTATACAGTCTCGCCAGAGTCTCGCCGAAGATATCTCCTGATATCTTATAATAAACATTTATTTTGTATATAATAATGTATTCCATTTATTACATACATTGTTAATTTGTAAACACTTGTTCTAAGGCCATACATAACCCCCTGGTTATAATGGTATTATCCTGTTTAAGGGGGATTTACCTCTCTGTAATTCCAAAAGAAAACTATGCCTTTCTAAGTTTATTTTAAATAATAAGAAAGAATATATGGATATTTCTTGTATGTATTAATCCTGTTTTGGTCCCACCCCTATGGAAAATTTATCATTTTTACATAAAGCGTGAGACTAAAACAATGTACCTGTATATATGTATGTTTTCTATGAGACTAAAACAATGTACCTGTATATATGTATGTTTTCTATGAGACTAAAACAACGTACCTGATTCTAACCAGTCCGCGGGTAGACATATCGCTCTATTATCCTGATTCCAACAGTCCGCGGGTAGACATATCGCTCTATTATCCTGATTCCAACAGTCCGCGGGTAGACATATCGCTCTATTATCCTGATTCCAACAGTCCGCGGGTAGACATATCGCTCTATTATCCTGATTCCAACAGTCCGCGGGTAGACATATCGCTCTATTATCCTGATTCCAACAGTCCGCGGGTAGACATATCGCTCTATTATCCTGATTCCAACCAGTCCGCGGGTAGACATATCGCTCTATTATCCTGATTCCAACAGTCTGCGGATAGACATATCGCTCTATTAACCAGTCTTACTCTTTAATACTGCGTGCTTAGAGGAGAAACAGCTAGAACCCACTGTCTACTGCACTCGGAGCGAGCACGCTAAGGATTACACCACCGATCCTGGAATGATATTATTTTACCTTTCTGTAGACTGTCTTCAACTAGAGATTCTTTTATCCCCTCCAAAATAAAAATGTGGAATTATTTAATAACACTATTCGAAACGTTGATACCTTATCAAAATTTAAATCAGAATTAAAGAAAATTGATGAAACTGAAAATCATGCTGTTCCTAAACATTATTTCTATGGTCCTCGGAAATTGAATATTATTTTAACCCAGCTAAGAAGTTCAGCTTCGTTTTTAAATTATGATTTATTTCGAGTAGGAATTGTATCTGACACATCTTGTCTATGTGGAGCTGCCCATGAAAATTTAAACATTTCTTTTTGAATTGTCCAATATATTTACAAGCCAGAACTACATTGATAGATAATATCAACATGGTTACAACCACAGGGGTTAGGTGCGTCCGAATTTTTTTTACTATATAATACAACAAGGGGAAGAACTCACTTGCTTGCATTTTTTTAAGAGGTCGTGTTAAAATGATCGTAACTTCGGAACGCTTTAATATTTTCAAAAAATGTTTTCACCAGTCGAACGCCAAGTAATTTTCCTTTCCAAAGAGACCCCAATTGTTAGTGTAGGCCTCCGAACTGCTGAGGTACCCTACACGAATAAAAAAAAAAACGGCGTGAAAATCGAAGTCAGACAAATGCTGGGTTAATCACTTCACATTTGTAGTACAGACTTTCCCTGGCGTAAACGAGTCATTTTGACTAGCTATATACTTTCATTCATTCAAATTACGTTCAAATTTCTTACCTTTTGCCAATTTATATGCCCTTAAAGACTTGAAAATATGAGCGAGTTGTAACGGGCGTTTTGATTGGCTGAACAGATTTGACGACCTTCCCCTTTTGATCAAAGTCATGTAGAGTCTAGAGATGTTCCGAAAAAGTTAACCCAGCATTTGTACGACTTCCGATTTTCACGCCGTTTTGTTTTGGTTCGTGTAGCTTACCTCAGCAGTTCGGAGGCCTACACTTACCATTGGGGTCACTTTGAAAAGAAAAATTACTTGGCTTTCGACTGGTGGAAACATATTTGTAAATATTTAGGAGTTCCGAAGTTACGGTCAATTTAACACGACCACTTAAAAATATGCAAGCAAGTGAGTTCTTCCCCTTGTTGTATTATATAGTAAAAAAATAATTCGGACGCACCTAGCCCCTGTGGTTACAACCTGCTATTCTCTAGATATTAAATTTCTGACATGTGGCAATGTAAATTTAACTTATGAACAAAATTGTATTATATTTAAATATGTTTTTGATCATATTAAATGTTCAAAAAGATTCCTTATCGTATAACTGGTATAACTGGAATTGAATTGGGTGAACATGCACATCATATAAATCCATCTTGATTTTATTTTTCCTTCTGTTCGTGAATATTCATCATTGATTCGTTATTAGTGCTATATATAGTAATTGCATGCCTTTTATATACTTATTTAATGTAACAAATTGTAATTTGGAGAAGACTTCATAAGTGTGTTTAACTTATGTCTTATCCATTTTGTCTATTTAATTGGCAAATAAAATATGTTTAAACTAAACCGATCCTGTGTTTACGTCAGAAAGAGTTAATCGAAATAGGATTAGTGTCTGTACTTTTCCCGTCAACTCGATCGCCATGATATAACACGATATCAGGTGTTCCGGAAGGGTAAGCTGTTCTTGCTCCACTAGTGGTACCCGTCGTGTTATTCTTTTTTTTTAAATCCCATAATAAATGAGGAAAGAATCACGGGCATATAAAGAAAATAAGCACCTCACAAAGATGAAAACACCCCCTAGAAAGAAAATGAGTACCACATAACGATATAAAGACGGAAGCACCCCATATATATAGGCTAATGCAGCACATATAAATAAATTCGAGCACACAAGAAATCTCTGGCATTCCTTGTGTTTTGGTATGTTATTAGCAGACCATTTCCCTATTCACATTTTTAATACATGTAATGTATTACTTATTTCTTAGAGTAACACTATTGAACACTTTTACAAAGAGGTGAGTTTTGGGCGCATAAAACTAGTTTGACCCCGCCACTTTTTATTGAAGTGCCTGTACCAGGCAAGGAGAGCAAAGGGTCATGTTAGGGGTATCGGTTTTGACTTTGTTTCTGCTATTTCCGATTAGATATTAGAACCTTTCTGATTATTTTTATTTTTGGTTTTAAAGTTGTGAGCTCGATTCCCGCTCATGGTGATGTGTACTCGGAGCCACATTATGTGATGAAGTCTGTCAGAGATTTGCGACAGATCGGTGTTTTTGTACAGGTACTCCGGTTTCCTCCACCAATTAAATTGACCACCATGATACAACTGGAAACAATAAGTTTATTACAAAACTTATTCTACGATAGATATTTTGTTTTTGCAAAACTGGCCTCGGAATATAGATTAACAGAAATAATTAAAATAGAAAAAAAATAAATGAAACTTTATCTATCTATATAAGGGAACGACCATTCAACTTGAAAAGGGGGGGGGGGGTATGTTTTTTTTTCTAAAAAAATATTCTGATTCCCAATGTTGCTGAAAAAATATTCTGATTTTGGTGGAGGAAAAAAAAATCTGATTCAGAGTTTTTGTCATATAACCTTAATGCTAAATACCGGAAAAAAAATTCGCGCTTTGCGCGACTAAAAAAAATAAATATTCTAACTCTCGTGCTGTCCGAAAAAAAAAATTCTTAGCGAAAAAAAACCCATATGTATAACTTCTTGTCTTTAATATATATTTTTTGTAGATGACTAAATCACTGAAACTGACATATTCTTCCAGACAGATATACAAAGTAGAGGATTTGCGTAGACACTCTTCTTGTAATGATTCATATAGCCTGATAAGATTATTTGTTTGTTTGATGGTGTTTAACGCCACTTTCAACAATATTTCAGATATATCGTGGCGGTCAGTTTTATTGGTGGAGGAAATCAGAGGACCCGGAGAAAACCACCTGCTACCTGTTGCAAGTCACTGATAAACTTTATCACATAAGACTAAAAGAAGTTGCAATCTTGAACACAAACATTCAAATCAAATGATCACGATCTAAAAAGGTATGAGGAGAATTGATCAAGATCTATTAACTACAACGTACTATTGATTCTCATTAAACAGAAATCATCTTTAAAGATTAAACAGGGACACAGGAGTCGGAGGCAAGGGGGCATGTGATCCAACTGTTTTTTAACAGCTAATTATATAAGCATAATGATTGAAGCTTGAAAAGGAAAAATGCAGCTTTAAACAATTAAATGCAAGCCTATGATTAAGCTATGAACTGTTCTCACAAATTTCCAGCATTATAAATATTCAGTGCTTTTTACTTGGAATCATTCATCAACAATGATTACATAGGCTCAACTATATGCACTTGAATATGTAAAGAACAAGTTTGGTAGAGACTTTAGTACTTGATGGAAGATTGAAATTATGAAAGTAATGTTACTTATGAATTAAAATTTGTTATTGAATAAATATATAATCACAAATCAGTTTTATTTATTTATTATTTATCATGTATTAATGCACTACAAGTTAGATAAATATCAGACATATTGAAACAGCTTAAATGGAAAAGATACTTCAAAACATTAAAATACATGCGTACCATCATCACATGGAACACCATACCACCAACTCTACGTCAAGTCAACACCATTGACCAGTTCCAGGCAGGGTTAGGGTTCATCACCCTACCAGTGCTATCCCAGATGTAAATACGTTCATTCCGTTTTTAACTGTATATACGATTTGCTTTTAGCTGTACAGAAGGGACATGCGCGGAGAGTCAACACTCAATATAGAGTATTCTGCTGACGGGAAGAAGAAGAAGAAGAAGAAGACATGTATATGGCTACAGGTACACACAAAACATCTATGTAAATTAACATATTCAGAAGAGACATATGTTCAAAGATTTTAACCAACATAAATGAGAACTATATATAGCAATATATAATCACAGATACACTTTAAATTTAACATATTCAGAGAAGACTGAAAAGAATTTATAATTTTAAACCGTGAGTACGTATTTATTTCCATACTGCATTGGGTCGTAATCACAGGTACTTGTTTCATTCAAAAAAATATATGCCCCCTCATCTTCCTTACTAAGGAAGAGGAGGGGGCATATATTTTTTGAATGAAACAAGTGCCTGTGGTCGTAGTACATAATCACGAATTACGGAAAAATTCACTGCCGAACGTAACCGATACGTTGTATTATTTTGAGAACTTCCGGTTAAAAGAATTTTTTTATTCAAAACCTGTTGAAATGTTTATTTAACTGTTGAAAGCGGCATCTAACCAAGCCTGCTTTCCAGAATCTGCAATTATCTACAGTGAATTCAACGTCAACACTATTTCACGCCAGGGTAACATTGCTTTGACCAAACAATTATAATAATCAATGTGAATGTCGACGAATTAACAAATATCAATACATGATTACATCTATTATAAATCGACCTTTGTACGTGGTACACTGGTACTGCCTATCAATCTTTCAAGATTATTATTGGTGGGCGCGTGTCAGGAACACTTGTAAAAAATGTAATGTATGTGAATAGGTTAAAACAGAGCTAAAGATAGGTGCAATGCAAAAAAGGTTAAAAACAGATACTGAGATAGGGATTACTCTAGATGGATAGATGCCATAACTACAACGAATTGACACTTTTCTAGTTTCACAGAAAATGTGATGAATGAGTCGTGCCTTAAATATTTAGTAGTTTAGACATTTGAGAGTTATACATTTGTAAATTTTGTTCTGGATTTTAATTGGTTGGTTATTCACTTTACAATCTGATTAAAGTCATATCTCTCACTTGCTCCCATTTACTGATGATATGTCTCGGCGTTGGAGATCTGGTGAAACCCCATTATGGGTCACATGTGAGTGACCTGATAATGGCTGATATCATGAATATATAATGATATGATATAATATTGGAAGAAGACAATAAAATTATAAATAACCAAACTGCTGTGTCAGAAATTTTTAATAATTTTTTTATAAATGTAGCTAAAGATATTGGATCAAGTAATATTAAATCTGATGAAAGTCACCCAAGTATATCAAAAATTATTGCCAACACTCCTGATATAGAAAATATAGTGTTGCATGATATAAAAGAAGACTTCATAATAAAACAAATTAATAAAATTAATATAAAAAAAGCAACAGGACGAGATGACATCTCGGCTAAAATTTTAAAAATTGCGAAACCAGTTATTGCAAAACCTATCTTTGAACTAGTAAATAAATCAATTTCATTGAGTAAATTTCCTGAAAAACTTAAAGAAGCTCAGGTAGTACCTTGTTATAAAGAGAGCAATGCTCTAGTTAAAAGTAACTACAGGCCTGTGAGTATACTGCCAGTAATATCTAAATTTTTTGAAAGAGCAATAAGCGATCAGCTCATTTTCTACTTCAGTAAAATTGTTCACCCTTACTTATCTGCTTTCCGTTCTGGATATGGGTGTCAAACTGCTCTTTTGAAGATAATTGAAGACTGGAAAAATGCTTTAGATCAACATAAATTTACAGCAGCTATACTCATGGACCTATCTAAGGCTTTTGACTAAGGCCATGACCTCTTACTTCAAAAATTAAAATATTATGGTACCTCAAAATCAGCTCTAAATTTAATACAAAACTATCTATCAAATAGAAAACAATGTGTCAAATTTAAATTAGGAACAGCATTAAGTATGTGGCAAGATATTTACAAAGGCGTACCTCAGGGATCAATCTTAGGGCCAGTACTTTTTAACATATTTATAAATGATATATTTTATTTCATATCTGACAGTTCCCTATATAATTATGCAGACAATAATACATTATCATATTCTGGCTACGATTTAGATAAAATTATAAACACCTTGGAAAAAGACAGTCTTAATCTAATAGATTGGCTAACCTCAAATCAAATGAAAGTGAATCCTGATAAATTCCAAGCAATTGCTATTGGTAAAAACACACAATCTAAGAATATTTCTTTTAATTTAAATGGTAATATTATAAAAACTGAGGATGAAGTTAAGCTCCTTGGAGTAACAATTGATTATGAATTTTATTTAACTCTCACATCACAAATATCTGTAGAAAAGCTTCTAGGCAACTTAATGTATTAAAAAGAATGGGAAAATATTTAAATAGATTAGGCAAATTAACTATATATCACTCTTTTATTCTATCAAACTTTAACTACTGCTCAGTAATTTGGCATTTTTGTTCTGAAGCCAATACTAAAAAGATGAAAAAAATTCAAGAGAGAACACTAAAATTTATATATAATGAAAACCACTCCACATATGAAGAACTTCTGGCTAAATCAAAATTACCTTCTCTAAAAATTAGGCGTATGCGTACAATAGCTATTGAAACATTTAAAATTATAGATAAGGAAACCCCTCAATATCTACATGATCTTGTAACTTTAAAAAATAATAAATATAATTTTAGGTACAGCAATACAGCACATATACCAACAGTCAAGACTACCCGGTATGGATTGAACTCTTTTAGATACTATGCTTCAAAAACTTGGAATGAGCTGCCAGACCATTTCAGGAAAGAAACATCTTTCAATCAATTTAAGAGTTTAATAAACTCTTGGAATGACAGCTCATGTCACTTCAGCTTCTGTGCATGATTTTAAATTATTTTCATACTTATTTGCTTTATTTTTAATATTTTTTAGATATAGATGCATGTGCTTTTAAAAGTTTTGGTTTCTATCATGTGTCTCATTTTATCCATGCTTTTGTTTATTCACATCAATATATAATGTGCTTTTAAATTATGCTTCTGCTACTGCTGTGTTTTAAATTGCTTTCATATTTTAATTTGGTTTGAAATTTCATAGAAAAATTTTAATATGACAATGGTTTTTTGTTTTGTTTTTTACAAATATTGTGTGCATGTTTTTGTTTTATTGTTTATATATGCATATTCTTATGTCGGATTTAAAAGCTCATTAGAACTTGTGTTGTAATGTTTGATGTTTTCCGACTTTAAATAAATCTTATTGTATTGTATGATAAATACAGTTTAGACCCTTATCCATCAATCAATTTGCTCATAGCATGATAAGCAGTTTAGTAACATTTTCATACATGTAGTCTTGAAATCACCATTTTCGTTTGATGGTTCTGGCATGCGACTCCTAATGAGGTTTCCTCAGATCTCCCATGTCATGACATATCAATAAATGGAGGCAAGTGAGAGATCAGATTGATGCACTTTATTGGTTATGTGTGGGTTTTTTTTGTGAATATTTTTACCACTGCTTACAGCTGAACATCTTAAAAGCAATACCGAACACATTAAAAACACCAAACACATCTTGGGTAATAAAGAACAAATTTGACCAAATTTCAGATTATTTTATTGTTTATTATGATGATGTGATAAGAAAAATAAATGAAAGGATAATTCTGTCACTTTCTGAAACAGTAAAATCTTATCAGAAAATCTTACATGTATAAACAGAAGCACAATCAATACCACTATTGGTACTAACACACAAATACATGTACATTGCCATTCACTTTAATGGGTTGGTACAGGCACTTCAATAACAAATGTCAGGGTTAAGCTAGTTTTATGTGCTCACAGGGGCATAGCTAGCCTTTATTGCTGTGCAAGCAACCATACCTTGGAGAGGGGTCTTTTTTTTTGACTAGATGCAAAATGGTGCGTTCTGAGGTGTTTTCATGGGTAAATTGAATACATAAGCAACACATTGATTTCACGATTTTGCTAGACAGAATTTACTTAGAATTGCCCAAAATCTGTTCTTCGTGTCTTAGCAGACACGCCCTTCTCCATAACTTTGTCTAAATCCACACTGAAATCGCGATGGATATGCATTAATGCTAGCGATGACAACCTATCGTTATTCATTGTTGATTGTATATATGTCTTCAACCGACGTAGTACACTGAACGATCGCTCTGCAGTAGCACTTGTTACCGGCATTGTCAACATGATACACAAGATGGTATCTATAGAAGGATATAGCACCGGGTTTACTGCATCAAGTGTCTCACAAAGTGAAGTTGGCATCTGATCGCGAGGTGTTATACTCCAACGTGTTCGCCATCGAGCGACCTCCCTCGTGAATTCGTCTAAATTACATGTCAGGTCAGTCTGGTATGTCTCATACAATGTCGCGATTTGTTCGTTCGTAATATTTCCTATAACACGAGGAAGCAGATACTGTGCATCAAAGCGGTCTATAAACGCATAGTACAAAGAAACTTTCCAATACTGTTTTGGCGTGTCTGCAGGGTGATTGGCTCTGGTAGTCTGTCTTCCACATCGCCTCGGCATATTTTCAACGATATCGAAAGGTTCTGATAAATTTAATGCCGATTGATACAATTCATCCCAAACTGATTCATCGAGTCATTCAGCTCGTAACAACTCAATGACAGTTTTACATTCTTTTGTAGCCTCCAGCAGGTCACATTCGATACCTTGCAGGAATTTCGACAGAAACACCGTACTCTGTAAAATGTGTTCTGATACTACCAGAGCTATAACAAATACAAATCTGGTAATAGATGCAAGGTATTGTCCGGCTTTGTCATCTCCTAGTCCCTGTAATCGTTCCAACGCATGAACCACTACAGGAAATGATGTTTTAAATGTGTACAGTGCGTCGGCTCGACTCGTCCATCGCGTTTCGCAAAGTGTGCACAGTTTGGTCCGCTTGTCCATATTTTCGATGTAACTCATACTAATGATACGGCCGTAACGTCATTTGAATAAAATTTGAAATGCCGTAATTTTTATGACATTGAATTTTCACAAAAAGTCACAACGAGACTTTGTTTTCCACTTTTTTAAAAAAATTTGTTATTCCTTATTTATTTTATTTTTTTTGCTCTTAATTTGTTTTTCTTCAGCACGCCGATGTGCATGCAACTGCGTGTTGGCGTATAGGGAGCTACGCGCCTGGCTCATATACATAATGTACCTCCTCTGAGCTATTGCCATCACTTGGCGTCAGTCATCCATCTCTTAACTTTTGCATTTTATTCTTCTTTTCTCAAATTATAGGGCCTATTTGAATCAGTCAAACTGAACCATCCTTATAGCACACACATTCTACTTTCAAAATTATATTTGATAACCCTGCCAACGGATCAAAATTACTGCTGTTACTATAAATAGGCTGATTTTATTTTTTACCAAAAACCATTTAAAAATTTCCTCTGAAACAGCCTAGACAAATTAAACTAAACCTTACAGGGAGGTGGTCTCCTTTCAAACTCATATCCAACATACAATACTGTACAATACCTCCATCCAAGATGGCCACAGACACTACAGTTCTTCAAATGAATAAAGCTTCTACATCTTGTGCAAAAAAATTTAGCTGAAATTTAATTTGATGCTTGTGAGCTGTTCAATATGAAGTTTTCTGTGAAATTTGTAATTTTGACTATTTTTTGCGGAAAATGCAAATTATATGTAGGCCTAATTTTAACAATAAATGATTTGAACGTCACCTCTGAAACTTTACACCAATCCTGGCATGAGTCATAGAAAGATAAATATAAATCAAACTCCTAGATCACTGCCTAGCCCTACTATATAACACTGTATTTTTAATGGGGTTTTTTTTGTGTGTTTTTTTTTACTTTGTAGAAACACAGTGTCTAAATGCAAAGTTATGTTTTTAGATGAAAGTTAAAATCAATCATTATTAGGGAACTGGTAAGTTCTTTCAAATTTTACCTGATTATCCTGCCAAACAACTACATGTACATTGTAGCTTGACTGTTTTTACAATAAATAGAACATTGGGGATTAAACACTTTAAACAGCCAAAACTTCTTTATTTGAAGATGGAAGTTGTAAGTTTATGATCAGGTATTGGTACATGATAAACAGTTCTGCTGCAAATTTTAAAGTTTTTTTTTGTTGTAAAATTGATAATGTTGTCAATTTTAGTTTAATATGCAAATCAGGCTGATTTGTACTCCAAAAAACCAATGTGTCAAATTAAACCAAAGCTTCCTTAGGTGATCCAGTTTCTACGGTAAACAATGCATTCGCTTAGCCCTGTATCCAAAATGTGAGTGCCATTAAGCAAAGAAATGATTTGTTGAATAGCCAGAATATCTTTGTTTTAAGATGGAAGTGGCTGATATTTAAACAATAGATATATATATACATGTATATCTATTATCATATCTTAAAGGCTGTATTGATAGTCTTGCTGAATATCCCAATATAATGTTATTCTTGACAAAAATCATTTAAGAATCTTCTCTAAATCTAATAGACCAATTGGAATCATATATAGGAGACTGTACTATTTATTAAATTGTAACTTATAAATTAAGATAACTGTATATGTGGCGTAATGGTTGATCGTGGGTTCGAGCTCCGGTCAGGTCAAACCAAAGACTATGAAATTGGTATTTGTTACTTCTCCGTTAAACACGCAGCATTAAGGAGAAAGAGCAAAGACAGGATGGCTTGGAATCAGAATATTGTGTCCGAGTGGAGCGACATGTCTACCCACTGACTGTTGTTTCAGTGAGCTAGTACAAAAAATCCAACTTGGCATGTTGGTCTAGAACAAAGCGGACCTCATGTACTTGTTCTCTCCATGATATAGCTGAAAAATTACTGAATTGGCATTAAACAACAATCACTCACTCACTATAAATTAAGAGTTTTTAGTGCTGATAGAAAATTCAGCATGGATGCCAGGGCTATGAATTACAAAAATGTACATTCTGATTGGCTGATATTTAAAAAAAAAAAGTCTTTTCAGAAACCATTTGAAGAATATTCCTTTACATAGTTATCTTTAGATACTAGTTGTAAGTTTTTAATGTTGATCACTTATCAAAGATGGCTGCCATCACAGAACTTACATGTAGTTTAACAAAAGACCGACCCTATGGTAAATATACTGTATAACCGGTAATTTCTGTGGCAATCTAATTTCTGCGGTACTCTGCAGTCAACTCCGGACCGCAGAAATTAAAATCGCAGAATATTATGTAAAATAAATGTTGAATGTCCCGTACAAAATACCTTTTCAAACTCCAATTCCACCGTAAGTGTCAAATATTTAATTAGTCCTAATTACTATATCCAGATTAAAAAAACAACTGGTACTATATAAATGTTTACACAACAATTAAAGATTATTTAGCTGTGGTCTGATGATTTTTAACTGTTAATTACAATTACACCAGATAAAGAAATGTGATTATATATACCAAGCTGACACCGACAATAATTGAAAAATCACATGAATTAATGTTTACAATCATAATAAAGTTTATTAAAGCAATATTTAAAATTGTTATTACATAAATTAACTTTGGTGGTTTTTTTTTAAATTGTTGTAGCTTCGACTGAATAATATCAAACTGCGTGATCTCAGGATTCATCTAAAAACCAAACAAATAGAAATGTACTGGTAGTAGAATTCCGGTTAACCTGAGTTTTTATGTCTACATTATACTAAAAGAATTGAATATAATTGCTTTTAATCATAATTCTTTAAAAAAAAATGTTATATGATAAAGTATGAAGATTTGACATCAAAAATATATATCATCCGAAATATCAATCCAACTGTTGACTTCGTATTTCCTGTCAACAAAATAGATCACGAAAACAGTGAAAAAATAGTTTCTGAAGACAAATTTGAAGTTAACCAAATGCGTATTGAGAAGCTGTAACCTTTGAAAACTTTCCAAAGAATTGAATATGTTTTTACTTCTAATGGTCACTGTGATGTGCACCAGTTGTTTATCGTAACATCGCTTCCTGTAATACAAACCATTTTTTTTCGGTGCCGAGATTTTCAATCCGTAGAAAAAAAAATCCACAAAAATTAAATGTCTTCTTTTTAGACCAAAACCGCTGAAATTTCACACTGCAGAAATTACCGGTTATACGGTATACCACATCGGTGGTGTAATGGTTGGCATGATCGCCTCAAGTGCGGTAGATCGTGGGTTCAAGCCCCGATCGGGTCAAACTAAAGATTATAAGATTGTTGTTTGATGCATCTCCACTAAGAAAGAGTAAAGACTGGTTGGCTCGGAATCAGAATAATGAGTGGAGCGACATGTGTATCCACGAACTGTTGTTTCAGTTAGCTAGCACTATAAAAATCCAACTAAGCATGTTGGTATAGTACAAAGTAGACCTCATCATCATCTCATTGATAATTAACTTGTTCTCACCATGATATAGCTGAACAATTGCTGAGTTGGCATTAAACAACAATCACTCACTCCTATGGTAAATATATATGTACAGACAGCTTCTTCTCATCAACCAAATCTAATTCACCTCTTGATTCTATATTCACATTGATTTCTTCAGTTTGTACTTATATAACATAACATTTCATTAATTATTTTTGTAGGCCAGAAAATGAGACATAAAAACACCTGTGTGGTACACATCACTAGGGAAGATGGAAATCGTGAATCAAAACCAGAAACAGACCACTATGGGGTGGATGCAGTACTCCAAACGACACAAGAAAGATCAAGAGACACATCAGAACTGTTGATTGTTGTAAAAGAAGAACCAACAGACGATTCTTCTGAGTATAGTCAACAATGGAACAATGACATAAACCAGTCTTCTGTCATAAAACAAATACCAGAAGTAAGTAATTACACACTTTTTAATTTATTATTGTTGTCAGTAAAAATGTTTCTGCTATAATTAGGGTAACCTGACATCAGAGATCCTTGTAGGTTAAAATTGTTATGAGTCCAAATCAAAATGTTATGAGTCCCACTAGTGTTACACAAGTGGGTTTGTCGTGGTCATGATCGTATGGTAGTTAGATTTACAACTACCTATGCAATCAGTACCTATCACCACTAGCATTCACTACAAAGTCAAGAGATTCTGAATAGACCAGTTTTTGTGCTAGAAATTCTGAAAAGTGTCTGAAAATTCTGAAAATTACTCAAAATTCTGAACAGATTCTGAACATTGCTGAACAGATTCTGAAAATTCTGAACAGATTCTGAAAATTACTGGAAATTCTGAACAGATTTTGAACATTGCTGAAAATTCTGAACTGATTCTGAACATTACTGAAAATTCTGAAAAGATTCTGAACATTGCTGAAAATTCTGAACATATTCTGAACATTACTGAAAATTCGGAACAGATTCTGAACAATATCTTTCTTCTTAAATCAATATATTTTACTTCATTTTCATTAGATTTTAACTAAATATAGAATGTGATATTTCATTAATTAATTATTTTAAAAAAAATCAGAACAGCTATATTATTTTATTTCTCATTAAATTTGACATTTTCTTTATTTCAATCTTTTTTCTTAAATCAATATATTTTATTTCATTTTCGTTAGATTTTAACTAATTATGGAAAGGGATCAGAGAAAGGATATTTTACTAATTAATTTTTTTTAAATTAAATTACAACAACTATATCATTTCATTTCTTATTAGATTGGTCATTTTCTTTATTTCAAATTTTTCTTCTTAATTCAATATATTTTACTTCATTTTCATTAGATTTTTACTAAATATAGCATGTGATATTTCACTAATTAATTATTTAAGAAAAATTAAATTTAAGCAACTATATTATTTCATTTTTTATTAAATTTGTCATTTTTATATCAATTTTTTTCTTCTTAATTCAATGTATTTTACTTCATTTTTAAAAATTAATAAAAAACTTTGAAGTGGCCCCAACTTAAGTGCTAAAACAACAATCTACACTATAAGTATGTAAGTAAGAGCAAAACAATTTTTTGACCTGTATATCATAAAACAGTATGGTATCAATTGCCAATTGATAAACCTGTATCCAGTTTAAATATATTAGAGAGGTGTCATATCCCTGCATGGATTCTGCTGAAAATTCTGAACAGATAATGAACATTTTAACTAAATATATCATGTAATATTTCACTGGATGCAGGTTTTATCAATTGGCAATTGATACCATACTGTTTTTATGATATACAGGTCAATAAAATTATTTTGCTCTCACAAACATACTTACTTATAGTGAGTGTAGATTGTTATTTCAGCAATGTTCAGAATCTGTTCAGAATTTTCAGTAATTTTCAGAATCTGTTCAGAATTTTCAGAATCTGTTCAGAATTTTCAGAATTTCTAGCACAAAAACTGGTCTATTCAGAATCTCTTGACTTTGTAGTGATTGTGAGTTTGAATCCCACTCAAGGCGAGGTGTGCTTCATACAACATTTTTGTGATAAAGTTTTTCGTTGACTTGCGGCAGGTCAGTGGTTTTCTTCAGGTACTCCAGTTTTCTTCATCAATAAAACCGACCACCACTGAAATATTGTTGAAAGTGGCATTAAATACCATAACCCCAACCTCCATACACAAGTGATGAATCCAGGACTCACCTAGACAAGTTGCAAGTATCTTTTAGACATAATCACTAATATGCCAGATATGGATTGTATTATGAAAATTATTTTATAATAAACTTGTTTATTATCATATGTAAAGATCAAAGGGAAATATTTACAAATTATTGATAAAGTCAAATATTGTATATATATCTTGAACTTGTACAAGTGGTTTTCTAGGATAACACAAAGCCAGAATGGCATCAAATGACATACATTGTACATGTTATTGTTGATTTCTAAAATGACTTTTCTTTTTGAAAACTGCAAGGTTAGGTCATTAATGATTGCATCTTTCAAGTTCAGATATTTTTTTTCTATAAAATTTCGGGACAGAAAATAAAAAAAACATAACCTTCTCCCTAAGAATTAAAAGGTCGTTCCCTTAGTTGAAAAAATCGTTGTATAATTCCTTATATAAATGATAGATAGTTTTGATGGATCTGTTCTGTTACAGCATAGCAACTAATATTTTATGTATAGTCTTGTAAGAACAAGAGTTTGAAGATACCAATGGGGCAATCAGAATTCGTATATCGAAGAAGAACAGACAACACAATGGCCAAAAGGACAAACAACGATCTACAAAACATACACATAAAACTAAAGATAGAGTAAAACAAACCCCACTAAAAACCTGGGATGAACTCAGGTGCTCCAGAAGGGTAAGCAGTTCCTGCTCTACTAGTGGCACCCATCGTGTTAATCTAGTTACAAATCCGGTGATAAGTCATGAATGAGGAAAGAACCGGGAAGTGTTTATGACAAGTGGAAAAAAGCTACATTGTATATTTAATTCTATATTTTATCACCAATTCTTTTTCAGGATAATGATGAACCACACAAAGAACACATGACAAAAGAAACAGGCTTAGGTACATCAACAGGGGAGAAACAGTACTGGTCATGGAAGAGTAGTAAAGGTCAGATTGAGAAGGTGTCAAAATTTACAAAACAAACCAACGAAGAAGTGATGCACTTAATATATGAAAACGAAGCTAATAGAATGAAGAGAAAATATGAAGAACATCAACTAAATAATCTAGAAATAAAACGGAATCGTTTAGATCTGCAAGGTGAAGAACTTTCCATGAAAAAAGAGCCGGCAGATATTCTACAGACATATTCTTCTGTGGACAGAGTATCAAATGCCCTTAATCAAAATATTGAAACTTCCATACAAGGAAATAACATGTATATTACTTTTAGCGACAACAGCAAATTTGATTGTAAGCTATGCGGAGAAAGTTTCGAAAATCAGGATGACTATGACCTTCATCAAATTTCTCATGCAGGTCAAACAGAAACTTTTAGTTGTAATAAATGTATCAAATTTTATTACAGTCTTGCCGATCTTAAAAGACATAAGCGAACACATCATTCTTTAAAGTCTTACTTCTGTAATGTGTGCTCCAGAGTTTTCATGTTTCATAGTCATTTCACTAGTCACATGAAGGAACATTTTGACGATGGTTATACTAGTCAAGACCCAATCAGTTGTACGAGGGAAAATTCCAGCGGTGATGAAATAAATCTACCCGCTGAAAATACCACAAAAAAGAAAACTGAAATATTACTACAACCAAAGTTACATCAGTGTACAATTTGTCAACGATCATTTGCCGTGAAGCAAGATCTAAGAAGACACATAGATTCACATTTAGGAATCAAACGTTTTCCTTGTCATATTTGTCCTAGAGAATACTCAAGGGGACATAACTTAAAAAAGCACATGGAAACTCACAAGAATGAACCTGATGGAACTTGTTATTGTAAGTTTTGTTATGAGAAGTTCATTGATGAAGCCATATATGAACAACATCTACTAAAGCACCATTCTGAACAGGAACATTTGACAAGTCACAATTCAGGAACAAAAGATGGAACCAAGAACCTATCGGGAGAGGAGCATGAAATCAATCGTCCTTTAGAAGAGGAAGAGGGATCGAGTGGTAACTCTGTACAAGAGCATGGACTGTCTAGAGGACAGAAGCAGGACTTAAGTAATACCTCACAACAGGAACATGCATTGAATTACCAGTCAGGACAAGAGAATGAATTTAGACATTATTCTGAACAGGATCATAGACTGCAAGCCCTTGATACATCTGACAATACAGCTATTCGTAGAAATAATATCGTACAAAAGATAATAGATATCGGCAGTTATGATCAAAATGATGAAGAAAAATTAACTGAGACTACAGTCGAGGAGTCTTTGTCATGTGACATTTGTGGCAAAGTTCTTGCAAATAAAAAATCACTTTATTATCATCGTCTTAACCACACACAAGATAAAAAACATCAGTGTACAATGTGTGATAGGTCGTATGTTCATAAGAAGGATTTAAACAGACATTATAAGTCCCATTCTGCCATTAAGCCACATTTGTGTTTGACATGCGGGAAGTCCTATTTGAGGAGTAATGATTTAAAAGACCATCTTGCCACACATGTTAAAGGCATTAAGTCTGATAATATTTCTGACATTTCTACGACACAAATACAGATTTTATTAGATGGGCAAACTCAAGGTCCTTTTGAATGTAATATTTGTGGTAAGAAGCTAGCATCAAAGAAATCTTTAAAACGACATTGTTCAAAACACACTGAGGAACGGAAGCATATGTGTACGAAATGTGACAAATCCTATGTGTACAGAAACGAATTAAATCTACACATGAAAACGCACGATGGAATTCAATACATGTGTCCAATATGTGGAAAGTCTTTCGTAACAGGCTATGTTTTAAATCGACATATGAGAAGATTTCATAAAGATACGAAAAGCAATAAAATCATGAAAAAAATGGGGATTAAACGGAAATGGAATTGCAATAAATGTGGTTATAATTTTCTACGATATATTGATTTGAAAAAACATGAGTTAACTCACCCAATGTTAAAAACATTAAATTGTACATTTTGCTCGAGGAAGTTTGTATTTTACATGCATTTCAAATGCCATCTCAAATCCCACGAAAGTAATCAATCAGAAACTGAAAATAATAGCAGTGATGAAAAACATAAGTGTTTGGAATGTGGTAAAGAGTATATACAATCAGAATTACAAAGACATATGTTATCACACATGAATATTAAGCCATATGTGTGTAACATATGTCAAAAATCTTTTACACGACCAAATAGTTTGAAAATGCACACAGAAGAGGTACATTGTGACAGCAATGATCAACGAAATTTCACATGTATAAAATGCAAGAAATCGTTTTGTACTTTACAGAGATTGAAATGTCATATAAAACGTCATATTTTGTCCAAGAATCCCGGTTTTGAATGTGAAAACTGTAAAAAGAAATTTTCAACAAAGCACCATCTTTTACGACACACTTCAAAGAATGTTTGTACAAAGAATTCTAAGGATCATAAATGTGATCAGTGTGGGAAATTTATGAGATTGGGCAAAGAAATTCACAAAAATGTCTGTCTCAAACAGAATTACCATTGTAATGTATGTGACAAAACTATTCATAAGTATTTTGATTATATCAATCATGAAAAATTACATTTGAATGAAAGAGAGTATAAATGTGATCTCTGCGATAAATCTTATGTCAAAAATAAGGATTTATTGATACACAGAAGAAATTGTCATCAAAACGTGGTGTATCCTTGTCAAATATGTGGCAAGGTTTTTCAAGCCAAGCTATTTTTGAAGAAACATATGTATAATGTACACAATGATGAGAAAAACTGCATATGTCATGTTTGTGGAAAATCTTTCAAAGATGCCGAAGATGTGAGAATCCACATGAGATCTCATACATGTGAAAAACCATTCCCATGTAAGATGTGTGCGAGATCTTTCATTTCAAGTAGTGCCCTATCACGCCATATGAATGTACATTCCGATTTACGACCATATATCTGTGAAACTTGTGGGAAAGCTTTCAAGTTTCCTAATAATTTGAAAGAACACTCGAATACACACAAAACCGAGAAAATCTATGATTGTATTTGGTGTGACAAATCATTCGTCTCCAAAAGCTACTTAAACAGACATGTTTCAAAAGCTCATAACCTTTTATAAAATATGTTCTATTTTTAGACTGCATACTGGAAAATATGTTTTACTTTAGGACACATGTTGGAAAATATGTTTTACTTTTAGAATGTTGCAAAATAAATTTTTCTTTTAAGGAGCATATTGAGAAATGAGTTATTCTTTTAGACCACATGTTGGAATGTGAGTTTTTCTTTTAAGGCTTATGGTAATGAGATGCATTTCATTTATCTTGTACTTTTTCCAAAATAAACTTGACTGACAAGTACCAAATTCCAAACTTTGTGCTTTTTAGCTCACCTGGCCATAGGCCATGTGAGCTTTTGTCATGGGTAAGCGTCCGTCATCCGTCAGTCCGTTAGCTTTTCACATTTAAATCTTCTTCTCTGAAACCGCTGAACAGATTTTAACCAAACTTGTCAGAAATGTTCATTGGATGGTCCTCTACCATATTTGTGTTTTTGGTGCTGATTTGAAATCCAACATGGCTGCCAGGGTCCATAATGTGTTCTCATTGGCTGAAATTTAAAAAATCTTCTTGTCAGAAACCACCAAGCCAATTGAATTGTGACTTTGCAGGAATGATCATTGGGTGGTCCTGTACTAAAATTGTGAATCGTTTGCCGATCGGAAATTCAAGATGGCCACCATGACTTGACTTAGTTTAACATTGGACCCTATGGGAATTTCACATTTTCATCTTTTTTTCTGAAACCGCATAACTGATTTGAACCAAACTTGGCAGAAATGTTCATTGGATGGTCATATTCAAGATTTTTTGTTTTTGGTGCTGATCGGAAATCCAACATGGCTGCCAGGGCCCATAATGTGTTCTGATTGGTCGAAATTTAAAAAATCTTCTCGTTAGAAACCACTAGGCCAATTGAATTGTGACTTTGCAGGAATGATCATTGAGTGGTCCTGTACTAAACTTGTGAATCGTTTGCCGATCGGAAATTCAAGATGGCCACCATGACTCGACTTAGTTTAACATTGGACCCTATGGGAATTTCACATTTTCATCTTTTTTTCTGAAACCACAAAACAGATTTGAACCAAACTTGGCAGAAATGTTCATTGGATGGTCATATACAAGATTTGTGTTTTTGGCACTGATCGGAAATCCAACATGGCTGCCAGGGCCCATAATGTGTTCTGATTGGTCAAAATTTTAAAAATCTTCTTGTTAGAAACCACTAAGCCAATTGAATTGTGACTTTGCAGGAATGATCATTGGGTGGTCCTGTACTAAACTTGTGAATCGTTTGCTGATCGGAAACTCAAGATGGCCGCCATGACTCGACTTAGTTTAACATTGGACCCTATGGGAATTTCACATTTTCATCTTTTTTTCTGAAACCACAAAACAGATTTGAACCAAACTTGGCAGAAATGTTCATTGGATGGTCATATACAAGATTTTTGTTTTTGGCGCTGATTGGAAATCCAACATGGCTGCCAGGGCCCATAATGTGTTCTGATTGGTTGAAATTTAAAAAATCTTCTTGTTAGAAACCACTAAGCCAATTGAATTGTGACTTTGCAGGAATGATCATTGGGTGGTCCTGTACTAAACCTGTGAATCGTTTGCTGATTGGAAATTCAAGATGGCCACCATGACTCGACTTAATTTTAACATAGGACCTTATGGGGAAAATGTTTAAAAGTCTTCTCCTCTGAAACCAGTAAGTCAATTTAAAGCAAACATGGCATGAATGGTCCTTAGGTGGTCAACTTTCAAAATTATATCCTGTGACCCCGACCTCCATCCAAGATGGCCACCGTCAGCAGACATAGTTTTAACATAGGACCATATGGGAAAAATGTTTAAAAATTTTTTCCTCTGAAACCAGTAAGCCAATTTAAAGCAAACATGGCATGAATGGTCCTTAAATGGTCACTTTCAAAATTATATCCAGTGACCCAAACCTCCATCCAAGATGGCCACTATCAGCGGACATTGTTTTAACATAGGACCCTATGGGAAATATGTTTAAAAATCTTCTCCTCTGAAACCAGTAAGCCAATTTAAAGCAAACATGGCATGGATGGTCCTTAAGTGGTCAATTTTCAAAATTGTGTCCAGTGACCCTGACCTCCATCCAAGATGGCCACCTTCAGCGGACATACTGTAGTTTTAATATAGGACCCTATGGGAAAAAATGTTTTAAAATCTTCTCCTCTGAAACCAGTAAGCCAATATAGCAAACATGTCATCGATGGTCCTTGGGTGGCCAACTTCCAAAATTGTGTTCAGTGATCCTGATCTCGGTTCAAAATGGCCGCCATCAGCAGACATAGTTTTAACATAGGACCCTATGGGTAAATTGTTTAAAAATCTTCTCTTCTGAAACCAGTCGGCCAATTTAAAGCAATGGCATGGATGGTCCTTGGGTAGTATACTCTCAAAATTGTGTCCAGTGACCACGACCTCCATCCAAAGATGGCTGCCATGAGCAGACATAGTTTTAACATAGAACCCTATGGCAGTATGGGATTTGAATAGTAACTTAGATGTATTCGGCATGCAGACATTCTTAAGAGGACTTATTTATGTCAGGTGAGCGATACAGGCTCACCTGAGCCTCTAGTTTATTTTTCATCCAATTTTGATACTGTTTTGCAAAATGATCATTTTTATGAGTTAGCTTAGGGTAAATGTATGTGATCCCAAATTTCACATGTATGGAAGAGATACACAATTTAAATTTTTCATCTAATCTTAACACGTTTCATGTGTTTTTTCTCTGAATTGATTGTTTAATTATTTTCCATTTATATTCTTTATGATATTCTTTACCTACGTTTTTCAATCAGATTTCATCTTGCTAGTTCCATTGGCGTCCAAGATTAAAGGGAGGTAAAAAGGGACTAACACTTAAAATTGAGAGTACTTCTAACTTGGGTCCAGCAAATTACTGTGTCCAACACATTATTGTGTCCAGCAATGTACTGTCAAACAAAATACTGTGTCCACACTTGCTTTGGATATACACTTGTTCAACTTTCCCTTGTTGACATGCAGTGGTCATATCATGATGCTGGAGCCGTCATGGCCGTGATCATATGGTAGTTGGATTTACAACTACCTATGCAATCAGTGCCTACCACCACTGATGTTGTGGAATTGAATCTCGATCAGGGCGAGGTGTACAAGATTATGTGATAAAGTTTGTCAGTGACTTGCGACAGGTCGGTGTTTTTTTCTCCTGGTCCTCCGGTTTCCTCCACCAATAAAACTGACAATAAACACCATCAAACAAACAAACATATCTTGCTATTTGTTAAATCTTGAACAACATGACCTGACTGATAAACCTTATAGATAATTGACCTAGATTTCTTAAATTTCTCAAATGGAAATGTAAATTATATTAAGGTGTGTTTAAAATATCATGACCCTAAATCCATAAATTAGAAATGTACAATAGCATTAAAATTCTTATGAATTTCATTAGCGATTATTCTAGACAATGGACAGAGCTCTTTCCCAATGGGTCATGGTTTGAAGTCATTTATATGAATTAGAATTAAAGAACTTAATTGGGTCAATGAGCCCTTGTGCAACATTGATCTTAAAAAACTCAAATGTTGCTCAACACATGTCTTGCCTCCATGACAAGTATGTTGTTGTCCCAGCAGACAAGGCCCTTAACAATACAGTTCTTGTGTGTAAATCACATTATACACTGCTTAATAAAGGAATTAAGCATTCACAATTCACTTGACAACCCTACATGCATGTATACCACAAGAACACTTACAAAAGTTAAAATCCTGGACAAGTCTGTTTTGTGTTCTTTTGGAATTTCAACCAAAGATGAAGAACTGGATCTCTGGTCACTCTACTGGATATGTAAATTGTACATGCGTCCTTATATACAAGGTTAAATTGCCAGGACTGCCTAATGCTCTAAGAAACCTTTCTAAAATATTATTATCTATTCTATCAGTGGTAATAACCAGTCTTCAGTGTTACTGTAGCACTAGCTATATATATAGCTACACAAGCTAAAGGGTGGGGTGAATCAGATATGGATTCTGAAGACCTCTAAAAATATGTTGAGGTACATACAAACAAGGTCCCTCTCCTCGAGCAATATCATTTAATATTTGACTTCTCTACCCTCTACACAACTATTTCCCATTCAAAACTGGGGTTGGGTTGGAATTATTTATTGAAATGACATCATCTATATAGAATAACATGAAATTTCAGGATCGGACTAGCTTCTTTTCGTTTTTCTTGAGAAACCCCTTTATAAAGTTTGCCTTGTACGAATAAAGGAACATGCACAGTTAGTACCAATAGGAATGCCGACTGTCTGTTGACAAGCACACCCGCCAAGCATTCCAAATATGTTGTCATCAAATTAAAAACTTCAGCATTTTGATGATATTAGTTTCAGAGAACTTTTTTATGTGCTACAATCAAAGTGGTTTTTATTACAAAATAAAATTTGTATAGTCCTAAAACAAGGTATTTGTATCTTCATTAGCCATTCTTCTTAATGAAACACAGTTGAACTAATTCTTTAAATATATCTTTCAGTTTTGAACGAGGGTCGTGATCGTATTCATGTAGTCAAACTTGTCTTAGTAACACCCTCAGTATAACCACTTCCTTTGTTATCCGACCTTATTTATTCCTCCCCAGCGTTTTCCCATGCAATTGACCTTTATATAACGACTCACTACTCACTGTCTAACGCGACTAATGATTTACAACTACCTGTGTAATCAGTGCCTATGACCACTAATGTGAGTTCGAATGCGCTCATGGCGAGGTGATACAACATTATGTGATAAAGTTTGTCAGTGACTTGTGGTACATTTGTAGGTCAGTGGTTTTCTATGGGTACTACGGTTTCCTCCACCAATAAAACTGAGCGGCACAATATAACTTAAATAGTGTAGGAAGTGGCGTTTAACGCCATAACTATAACCCTACACATACTATATATTCTACGATACGGTAACATACATTATCATTTTAATATATATGGTATCTCCCAATGTGATGTGTGCAAATTAGGAGTCAAAATAGTTATTTTATTTATTAATACACCATTAAAACAAAAATATTGATGAGGCCGGAACAACTTGACTTGTGACAGGAACAATGTGTTACATCATTGGCAACCTCTGTCTTATTATACACAAAAAAACAAAACAAAACAAAAAGCAAACAAACAAAAAAGAACAACATGTATGAACAATTATTAATTAAGAAAACAATTTGATTTACAGTTTCCTCTAAAAAGAAGATAAACAAGCTCCCACTCTCAAATATAGTACATTGTTCAAAGCGCAATGAATAGTTTCTTTCTATAAAGGACATATGCCAACACAACAAATATGGCGGTGTCCCATGTCGCCTTCAGCAACATGCTCAAATGGTCTTCATGTATCTGCCAACCAACGGGGAAAAAGCTGTAGAAAATTTCATGGCAACAATACACAACTATTGAATTCATACCTGCAACACAGAAAAAAATATTAGACGATCCCCAATGTCTCGTAACTTTTACAACAGAGAGCAGTCCAGAAGTTGCAGTTTTAAGACTAGATGTAAAATAAAATGGTTGACATTAAAACCAAGCATTGGAGGCTCTAAATATGAAAACTATGATGACATACATGTAAGTAAATCAATGTGTTTACAGCATAGTAAAATATTGCAGTTAACGATTTACTAAAGCAAGATTTTATCTAAAACATTAATAAGTAACAGTCAATTTACAACATGAACAGCAAAACAATTAACAAATACCCTAATGAGACAGTAAAGTTCTATTTAATATAGTCATTCAAAGTTATAACAATATCTGTATTATAACAATTTGCCAAAATTTCCCAAAAATCCACACTAATTCAAAGCAATAAAGTGGTACCTGGATATATATTGCATAAAAATTCCCAAATTTCTAATCCCAATTAATTGACATTTATACAAGATTACCTGGATAGATAAATGGGTCTCCGTCCCATATTTTTAGGATGTCCATTGTAATATACATGACTGACAGCAAGAGGAAAGCAAAGGATGCCGTGACTAAGACAAATGATATTGACCTGCAGATGAATAAGACATGTATATTATATTCTGGAAGAAAGTGTTGACATGGATACTTATGAATGGGTACTGTTCTGTGTGGAGTAAGTGATTGCTCTTCAATGCCTCCCCCTCCCTCCCCCCCCCCCCTTAATTAGATTTTGTGTTGCGGTATGATAAAACGTGATATCCATTAGGTCTATCCATAAATCTTGATATTGCCTTCTAAATAAGTAACTATTTTTTTTTATTGCTTACAATGAAGCATTTTTTTGGAGATTGTAATCTGATCCGAGTTTGGATTTGCGAATTGCAGCATTCACCCGTCGCCAAAAAATAGGAGAGAGCACTGTAATCTGTTTTAATATTTACTATTTGATATAAAAAAAAAAAAACTGTGTACATACTGTTTATTTAATTACATAATATCTAGTCAGCTTTAGGACAATATTATACAATTATTGCATTCATGAGGTGAACATCGGAAGTTGTCAATCTGAGGGTAGTTCTTTATCCCGATGGAAAACAACCTCTTGAGATTTGATAACTTGATGTTCATCTCATATGAAGACAATAACTGTTTTATTATACCGAAACTACTCTAAGATGTAAATAACTTGAATGTTTTGTGGTGTAGAAGACAACAAAATAATTTCCTGTATAGAAAATACAATTTCGGAACCGGACCGGAAAAAAAAGTATTTTCAACACACTTTCGGTTGTCAGGGGTTGTAGACAATCGCAACTACTCGGCCATTCTCGCTACCCTGCAAATAACCTCGTATAAATCGCACTACTTTTCACATGTTAGTTACATGAAAGTTTGATAAAGTTATATTTAAAACAATTTTCTATATTTCAATTAAAGTTTTAATTAGTTTTGCATGATTAGATTTTACTTAGTATGTCTTCCATATTGGATTTTCGTAGACTATATTTTTGTGCGGCTTAACTTAACTTAACTTCCGGTAAACAATTTAAGAAGAATTTCTACTATGTATGTACGAGGTTATTTGCAGGGTAGCGAGAATGGCCGAGTAGTTACGATTGGGGTTGTAGACAGGGCGACAACCTATTGTCTCCCTCTACGTTACATAAATTTGGGTTGTTCACCGAGTTATCTCCATCGATCGCCAGCAAAATTTCCGTAAAACTTTCAAATTGTTTTATTACTTTTACATCATAATAAAATATGTAAGGTATAATAATAGACTATATTGACTGTTAAAGGGCCAGGATATGGACTGAAATAAACATTCTGTGCATACCATAAATTTTTGTTTAATGGTATCCATCCATCATTTTGAGAACCTTTGCACAAAAGAGCACCAATACCACCCTGAAAAAGTAGAAAGCAAACAATAACGTTTTGTCGTATCTTATCTTCATCACAAATACATTAAAGTAAAGAAAAAATACCACACTGTCGGAACAGTTTCAAAATCCAATCGAAAAATCGAAGGAAAAGGACAAATCGATTCCCCTAACATGCATATGTATGACCGTTAATTTTCCTGATTTGGTACAGGTGCTTCAATATAAAGTGGCTATGTTGAGCTAGTTTTATGGACTCTAAATTTCTCTCTTAATTATATCTATGGTGTTTAACGCCACTTTCAACAATATTTCATTTATATCGTGGATATCAGCTTTATTGGTGGAGGAAACCGGAATACCTGGAGAAAACCACCGACCTGTCGCAAGTCACGGACAAACTTTATCACATAATGCTGTATCAAGTACACCTCGCATGAGCGGGATTCGAACTCTCAACTTTAGTGGTGATATCGACACTGATTGCATAGGTAGTTGTGATTCCAACTACCACACGATCAAGACTCTTAGTCAAATTATATAATTTCATTTTCTAACCTGGTTGGTAAATATGGCTTTAACTTCAAAATGTTAACAATTTTGTGAACGTATTTTGCCAATCTCTCTTTTGTCTTTATACGTGACTGTTAGTGTATTTGTGTAAAACTCACGGTGATGATGCTCCAAATCAACCATCTTGTGATTCGTTGTCTTGGCTTCTCAAAATAAATTAGTATGCGTCCTGACTAAGAATTAAAAAAAAACATATATATATTGATACACATTTTTTCATCAACTCAAATATCTTATTCATGATTAAAACTAGCTTACATGAAGAAATAGCGAAGAACATACGTCAATATATGGATGGCTTCGTCACACACATTCGTCAATTTGACGCACGTTTTCACCCTTTTCTTGTTCACCAAATACATTGTCGCATGATAACGATTTTACATTTATAGTCTAGTCAAAATAGCACTTGACCTCAAAAAAATTGCAACAGAATTTTTCTTTCCGTTATCTTTTAGGGAAAGGCCCAAAATAAAATATATTAAAAGTCTACCAAAATCAACTCACGGCAAAGACGTCATTTTTGATCATAAAAAATCGCGTATTTTCGCTGATTTTAACGTTACAGATGGGATGCCGTACACAGACTATTTATCAAGGGGAGACAATAAAAGTTTCTTCCCGCTATGAATTGAAATATCAATAAACATATTATGTGACAATTATGAATTTGGTAAGTATTTATCAGTAAAAATACAACATAATTATCATATATATCATCTGAAGATCTAGGAATGATCTCCCTTTTTAGTAGAATATTGAATCTTGTTGCATTTATATTTTTCGTCTCCCGTGCCTTGAATGTACGCTTATTTCATTGATTTGTGTTCTTAAATACATTTTAATAGCCTTAAAAAAGAAAAGAAAATCTTTATAGGCTAGAACATGCATTTATAATTACAATAAGCATAAAAACAAGAGAAATTCGCGTCCGATTTATTTTCTACGGAACGCCGGTTTAACAGAAATGCACAAACCGTCGACGTTATTATTTTCAATATGAACATTAATGAGATATCATGTAGGTTTATTCTATTAATACGAAAGAGGACAATTTTAAGTTATTTAATTTTCAACAAATGATGGCGTTCCCCTGTCTATGGAACGCCGTTTTTACCATGCTATACTTATAAATACATATATAGTAAATTCGTCCTGATTATGCATGAAATATTTGCGACTGGACGTTAAACAACTAACAATCAATCAATCAATACCAACAAAATAAGTAGATACTTGTTTACATTTGATTGTATATCAGACGAAATGACAAGTATATTATTGCAAGCTTTATATGTACAAGTTTCATTGTAAATCCGAATCAAAGTGAGTTTACACATATAAACTAAGGCGGTTACGGCTTTGTTTCGGAAGATTTGCCTCTATCATTTTGTTGAAATTATAGCTGCAATTTTACTTCAGCGTTGACGTTTCAGCGACCGATTCAAAAAAGAAATTATGTGGCATGGCGATATTTTAAAATCGGTAATGTCGTCTGTACTGTTCCTTCCTCTATGTTTGATTGCAACGGACTTCCTCGAGAGGCATGCAAGTCAAATCTAGCTGATGCGATTGTACACATGAAATAGATGGTGAGGGATTTCAGTATGTTCTTGATGGTGGCTCTTTACTTCAGCGAATTCCTTGGACACATGGTGATTCGTTTGGATCAATAGCACAAATGTATGTTGATCATGTTATCAAGAAATACAAAGACCCTGTAATTGTATTTGACAGTTACCCAGAGCTTCCGTCAATCAAAGATGTAACACATTTGCTTCGAACAAAAGGAATTGTTTCGCCGAACATAAATTTCACCCCTACTATGCCTTGCAAAACCAAAAAGGAACTTTTCATGTCAAACAGTCATAACAAACAAGCGTTTATAAATATCCTTTGTGAAAAGCTCAATGAGTATGACATAAGATATAAGAATGCAGTTGATGATGCGGATCTTCTTATTGAACAAACAGCCGTAGATTGTGCTTTATCGTCAGAAGTCATTGTAATTGGTGAAGATACTGACTTGTTGGTGTTGCTTATTCATCACGTCAATCAACAGTGCAGATGGGTTATTTTCAAATCGGATAAAATGGCAATAAAAAAAAAAATGAAAATATGGAACATTCAACAAACAAAAGGCTTTCTTGGGGAGGATATTTGTCATTTGTTACCCTTTTTGCATTCACTAACAGGTTGCGACTCTACATCTAGGTTTTTTGGAATTGGCAAAGGAATTGCATTAAAAAGACTGAATCAAGAGTACTTGAAAGCACAAGGTCAATTGTTCATGAATACAACTTCAAGTAAATTGGACGTCATCAAAGCAGGAGAAGAAGCTCTTACATGTGTCTATGGAGGACTCTCACTTGAAGGTCTTGACATTTTTCGCTGGAGAAAATTTACCGCCAAAGCGATTACGGGAAATACATCGGTGCACGTGAAAAGTTTACCTCCTACATCTGATTCAGAAAAATTCCATAGTCTACGTGTGTATTATCAGTGTCAAAAGTGGATGTCGGAAACAGTTGATATTGAGCCCACTGATTGGGGATGGGAAATTAAACGCGGAAAACTTTGTCCGATTCTGATGGAACTTCCACCGGTGCCTGAAAAACTACTAAATATCATTAGATGCAATTGCAAACAAAATTGTGACACCAAACGATGTGTGTGTAGGAAGCATGGTCTTCAATGTTCAGTCGGATGCAGTGAATGTCGTGAATTAAATTGTTCCAATTCCGCTGCAATTGCAGAATCTGACTTCACTGACGAATAGGTACATGTGTATAGATAAATATTGTATTTAAAGGATATAACGAAACATTTCCTTCTTAACACTGTTAGAACTTCAAACTTTCGCATATTAATTGGAATACAGACTAAATGATACTACATAGATGTCAATAGAAATGTCATAAGCATATCTTTTGAGGTATCGTCCTTTTTTTGTCAATTAGACTTCCTACCCACACATAATGTTTCACAAATCTTAAATCTTTTCAACAAAAGTCTTTTGCTTATCACAACAGCTCATAAACCGATCTTTCGGTCTCATTTCAAATGATTTTCCCAGTTTTTGGTGATTTTTGGCATATTTTAAAATTGTTCACCCAAAATCACATTTCTTTCATTTTTTGTATTCAATATTGTTTTATGTCATAAATGTGTGGAAACCTTTGCTTTACCTTAAATTTGGAGTTATTTTTTCACAAAAAAACCAACATATGTGATTTTCTCAGTTTTTAACGAATTTGGGCTAATTTTGCTATTTTTACCCCGAATCAACATTTAGCCAATAAAGTTTTTAAATGATTCAAATAAAGTTAGTTTACTTTATTGGTATAACCTTTGAGCTTCTGTTACTATTTTTCCTTTTGTTGTTTGCTTTTGTAGTCAGGTCACGGTATTTTTTCGCAACTTTTCACTAAAATTTGATGTTTTTACCCAAAAAGTCTGATGTTTATACTCCCGAAAAAATTGTAAAATATTTTGTTTTTAATTGAACACCTGAAAAAGTGTTGCTAAACTTTTGATTTGGGATGTTTTGTTCAAGAACTAACATTGTATGAGCAATTTCCAGTTTTTCACGATTTTTAAAAAATTTTGCTCTTTTTTACCCAAAAAATACATTTTCCCCAACTGATATTGTGGTAGACTTTTAGTATGATCCTAAGAAAGCCTTTCAGGACTGGAAAATTTCCAAAATAATTCTGTTGCAATTTTTTTGAGGTTTGCCATATTTTTCATCTATTTTGACTAGTCTATTAGAGTTATTGCTCTTTGTCTGATCTTTTTTTTTAAAGTATTTTATCATTTGATTATACACTATTCCCATGTATTTTTCATAGGCGTTAAACTTAAGTGCAAAATCTGGTACAAAGCAAGCTCCCATTGACACTAGATGGAAATGTTAACATGTCACAACCTATCATCTTACTAGATATAAAAGTACTGATCATAAAAAATATATATCCTTTATGAAAATAACTGTATTATAATAATAAAAAAGTGCACGGGGTGTTTTGGAATGCCTTTAAGCCTGAGATGAATACCAAAAAAGGTTAATAATATACAAAAATTAACATGGTCAAAATATGCTTCATGAAGAAAACATAAAACTACTGTTAATTATAATACAACTAACATGAAGATAACAAAGAGGTAATCAGAAACTGTAAATCAAAGGACAATACAATACAATGGCCAAAAGAAAAAGGACAAAAGGACAAACGACGATCTAAAAATATATTACACATCAAACTAAAGATCGAGTAACACAAACCCTAGATACGATAACGTAACCCTCATTCCGCTTGTGCCCTCGCTGGGAGCAAAAGCGGACTGAGGGTTACGTTATCGTATCTACACGAACCTCACTAAAAACCGGGGTGCTCAGGAAAACATTTTTTTTTAAAATACTGACCATTCTTTAATTAGATAAATTGTCAGTATACAAAACCAGATACTCAAGAAGATTTTAAAAATCTTACCAAAATAATGGCATCAATTGTGAAACCCTAATCCCCACTCGTATGTTTACATTTTCAGATTTGTTTCACCGTCTCAACTATTTTTCTCGCAAAATTTCAGTTAAATTTGTTGATGTGTTGATATCTTGATAGACACAAAGACTAAACGCTTACCTGACAAAGACTAAACACTTTCCTGACAACGAATAAACGCTTTCCTGACATTAAGTTGACTGAAATTTAAGATGTTTTGGTTTTTTTTTTATAAAGAAATACAAGTAATTCGTACTCGTGATTGTAATGAGAGTTGGTTAGTCTTATAACACGAAAATTGAGTGATTTTTATTTAACGCCAAGTTAACAATGTCCTTGCTGTATCATGGTAATAGTCTCTGCTTTATACAAGACCAATACGCCGAGTTGGATTGTTATAGTGCTAGATCACTGAAACAGCAGTCAACATGTAAGACATGTTGCTCCACTCGGACAAATTATCGCGGCTCCAAGCCAACGAGTTTTTGCTCTTACTCATTTATACTGCTGGTAGCAATTGCATTTCAAATGTACAAAATAATGTAGATTTTGAATTTCGTTCTCAAAATCATTACGTGGTCATGATGATCTTTGAACTTATGCATGCTTATTTTCGTTTGGCGATAGACCCGTGTGTGCGTTATATAATGAGAGTATTGCGTTGGTATCTGACCTATGTATTATTTTAACATACCTGAATTCCAAGAAAACACAGAAATATTGAAGTTAGTGTTCCTAGAAGACCTTCTGGGTCATGTGGTGCTGTTGTTTGGTAGATTTTCTATATGAAATATGCAAATGATAAAAAAAAAAATTTGCTTGATTGTTTTTGTTTGATTGTCTGATCCAATGTACACAAGATATGTCATACCATAAAGGCCGTACATCATTGTATTAATAAGGAGTTTCTTTCGCCAAGTGTAAATTATGATGGCCGAGTGTTTCTAGTGCAAGTTCATTCAAGTAAATGTAGTATATATATAACAGTTGGTCTCTACTTCTATACGTATATGCTCATGTGTTGACCTATATATTAGTGTGTTTTGTGTTTATGTTCCTCTGACTGTTTTGACAATCCAGATTGTGATTGTTGTATGCTATGCTATTCACTATGATTGGTATTTTGCCATTGTTCTGCCAATAAGGAAAACGGAAATGGAGAATCAGATACACGAATGTCCTTATCAAAATAAAAGGAAGGATAAATTGGTCTATCCACATTTCTAGATTTCACTCTTGAGTAATTATGTTTTGTTATCTTTAGCTATATTAATATACTTTTGCTTGATTTTATCGTAAACGGTTATTACAATAATACACACCTGTGGTGTAGGATGACTGTAGATGTGATTTTTACCCAGAACCATCACATCAATATATTGAGCAGCACCACCAGTGCAGTTGTAATATTGACCACCATCATGTAAGCCACCAGGACCTATGTAACCTCTACAAAAATAACCTTATAAATAGTCTATACAATATAATCTGTGAAGACACTAGAAAATGTTCATGGTTTTGAATTAATCAGATGATTGCAGGCATATGTCAGATAAACCTTGTAATTAGGATACAACGGAGGGCGCTAAGCTTGGAACAGAAAAGCCTTCCATTTTTACCAGTTTTAATTTTTTGGGGGAATTTATGTAATTTTATTTTGTATGTTATAAAATGAAAAACAAAAAAAATATGACCCTGTTATTTGGGCTGATAAAGCTACCTTATTGAAGTACCTGTACTAGGGTGTGAGAGGTCATGTATATGTGTGTTAAGGTCATGTAATGTGTGTTTAAGATCATGTATATGTGTGTTAAAGTCATGTATATGTGTGTTAAGGTCATGTATATATGTGTTAAGGTCATGTATGTGTGTTAAGGTCATGTATATGTGTGTTAAGGTCATGTATATGTGTGTTAAGGTCATGTATATATGTGTTAAGGTCATGTATATGTGTGTTAAGGTCATGTATATGTGTGTTAAGGTCATGCATATGTGTGTTTAAGGTCATGTATATGTGTGTTAAGGTCATGTATATGTGTGTTAAGGTCATGTATATGTGTGTTTAAGGTCATGCATATGTGTTTTAAGGTCATGTATATATGTGTTAAGGTCATGTATATATGTGTTAAGATCATGTATATGTGTGTTAAGGTCATGTATATATGTGTTAAGGTCATGTATATGTGTGTTAAGGGTATCGATTGTGTCTCTTTCTATAATTTGTCTATTGGATTTTGGAAACGTTTTTTGTTTTTCATTTTATTTTTCATTTTTGATATAATGTTTCACTAGTGTTATGTTGTCTATTTGATATAATGTTTCACTAGTGTTATGTTGTCTATTTGATATAATGTTTCACTAGTGTTATGTTGTCTATTTGATATAATGTTTCACTAGTGTTATGTTGTCTATTTGATATACTGTTTCACTAGTGTTATGTTGTCTATTTGATATAATGTTTCACTAGTGTTATGTTGTCTATTTGATATAATGTTTCACTAGTGTTATGTTGTCTATTTGATATAATGTTTCACTAGTGTTATGTTGTCTATTCAAGCTGTGATGTTTTTGTTTCATATTTTACATTTATTCTAAGGAATTATCCAAGACTAAATACGAATGTTTTGTTTTCTCGTGGGGCATATTTGAGTTTTTCTTGATTCTTGGTGGTAATATATTTCTGTTTGGATTGTGATTTCAAATTACTACTTTCCAATTTCTTGTTTTTTACGACCTGCAAATTTAATCATAGGTGCGAAATCTGTTATTCTCTTCTAAATAAGATCGCCAGAAGTATCATATATTATTCGTTGTAATAGTGTGATTTATTTTGGCGCTTCTAATGACATCACAAATACAGCTTCAGATAGTTTGGAAAGTGATAATATATTTAAAATTTCTCGTCCATTCATATACCGGTATAAATGTTTGAAATGTATATTATATAAAGTAGCTAAATACTTCAAATACATGTCAGTTCTGACATTTTTCCTGTATATTTATGGTCTTGATTTTGTTCAATATCTAGTAGCTGATAATCTTATCATTATGATATAAGAAGTATGCATACGTCGGACATCCTGGAAACTTCAACCCAAAAGTCAGTCCAAGGTAAGCCCCTAACAAAACAAGAGAAATAATCCACTGTGGACCTAGTGATATTATATCACTTATTGGAGCACACCGTTTAACCTACAAAACACATACATATAATTAGTATATATGAATATGATATACTCTTTTTAGTGTTTGTACATTTATTTGTGTGTCACGGGTATAGATTTTTGTACATTTATTTGTGTGTCACGGGTATAGATTTTTGTACATTTATTTGTGTGTCACGGGTATAGATTTTTGTACATTTATTTGTGTGTCACGGGTATAGATTTTGCCCACTTTTTGATATTTTTCGAATGGGTGTTTGGAACTGTTCTGGTAGTGTGGTATGTTTCTGTTTTTCATTTTATTTCCGAATTTAATTACACATGTATTTGGTACATTAGAGCGTTACGACGGATGATGTGCGGTGAGTAGGAGAAAATTACTTTTTTTAACCACCTGTTGGCAGCACCACAATGTTTCATGGAAGCTCGTGTTGACTGACCTTATTATTGTTAGTTTGTGTATTGTTTTTTTTTAGTTTGCAGATATGGATCGTCTACTTAAATAAATGGACTACATATTAACTTGATAGATAATTTCTTATCTCATCACAATTTTTCGTGGAAATCCGTGTTGTTCCACCTTTCGATTTGTTTGTTTATTCGTGTTTTCCCTTGGTTCTTATGTTTTTATTACATTTGTTTTTCACTAGCGTTATTTTTGTCTATGCTCAGGATATTGCACGGTTTCTTTAGATTTTAATTTACATTATTAATCTTACCTTTGTTTTATAACTGTTGATAAATATGAGTTCAATAACAGCCAAGACTAGATACGTCAGGCTGAATCTTTGTAATACACCAGGTATACGTATATAGTTCAGGTCTACAGCTAAAACACATTTATTCCATATACGTGTATGTATTATTAAAAATTGGCAGTTCCTAAATAATTGTATTATTTAAACTAAGGTTCTCCTCACTCAGGCATAGGCGACCTTAGCAGAATTTGACTATACTCGACAATACTATTTAGGCCTTTTTGTTTTGCGTGGTTCACAAAACTTTTAAATCATTTAGTTTTGCAATCTATCGTCTTTGAGCTAGATGAATGAGTTCACCCCCGGTTTTTAGTAGGTTTCGTGTTACTCGATCTTTGGTTTTATATGTATGTTTTGTAGATCGTTATTTGTCCTTTTGTGCTTTTTTCTTTTGGCCATTGTATTGTCTGTTCTTCTTCGATTTACGGATTCTGATTACCTCCCTTTGGTATCTTCAAACTCTTTTTCCAGAAATGGCGTCGTGCGCGCTAAATGTGATATCTACGTTTTTATTAGACATTAAGAATGTACTTATGATTTAGAAAAATAGTCTTCATTTTCAATTGTTTATTTTTTTTTATTTAATACGTTGTAGTGACTCTTTATTAAGGAAACGAATGCATTAAGTTTCTACTCGAGTCTGATTCCTGTAATAGACAAGTATTACAAAGTCGACTGTATCATCTCCTTATATCTAATATACAATTGTATAAAGAAGAAAATAATTTTCTGGCTGGAATATTATAGTGGCATAAAACAAAATAGATAGATTAAAATGAAATACATTAAAAGGTGAAGCCAAATTTAGATAACTCACCGACTTGTTAACAAGAGTAACACGACGGGTGCCACTAGTGAAGCAGAAACTATCTACTCTTCCAGAACACCCTGTTCAACCCCAGGTGTATTGTGGAGTCAGGCAGAAACTATCTACTCTTCAAGAACACCCTGTTCAACGCCAGGTGTATTGTGGAGTCAAGCAGAAACTATCTACTCTTCCAGAACACCCTGTTCAACCCCAGGTGTATTGTGGAATTCGTCTTTCTCAGTCTTAAGTTTTTTGTGTGGAGCATTGTTTGTCCTTTTGTCCTTTTTCATTTGGTTATTATATTGTCTGTCCTTTGATTTACAACTTCTAATTACCCATTTGGTATCTTAGATTTACGACTTCTGATTATCCATTTGGTATCTTAGATTTTCGACTTCTGATTACCCATTTGGTATCTTAGATTTACGACTTCTGATTACCCATTTGGTATCTTAGATTTTCGACTTCTGATTACCCATTTGGTATCTTAGATTTACGACTTCTGATTACCCATTTGGTATCTTAGATATACGACTTCTGATTACCCATTTGGTATCTTAGATTTTCGACTTCTGATTACCCATTTGGTATCTTAGATTTACGACTTCTGATTACCCATTTGGTATCTTAGATTTTCGACTTCTGATTACCCATTTGGTATCTTAGATTTACGACTTCTGATTACCCATTTGGTATCTTAGATTTACGACTTCTGATTACCCATTTGGTATCTTAGATTTTCGACTTCTGATTATCCATTTGGTATCTTAGATTTTCGACTTCTGATTACCCATTTGGTATCTTAGATTTACGACTTCTGATTACCCATTTGGTATCTTAGATTTTCGACTTCTGATTACCCATTTGGTATCTTAGATTTACGACTTCTGATTACCCATTTGGTATCTTAGATATACGACTTCTGATTACCCATTTGGTATCTTAGATTTTCGACTTCTGATTACCCATTTGGTATCTTAGATTTACGACTTCTGATTACCCATTTGGTATCTTAGATTTTCGACTTCTGATTACCCATTTGGTATCTTAGATTTACGACTTCTGATTACCCATTTGGTATCTTAGATTTACGACTTCTGATTACCCATTTGGTATCTTAGATTTTCGACTTCTGATTACCCATTTGGTATCTTAGATTTACGACTTCTGATTACCCATTTGGTATCTTTGATTTACGACTTCTGATTACCCATTTGATATCTTTGATTTACGACTTCTAATTACCCATTTGGTATCCTAGATTTTCGACTTCTGATTACCCATTTGGTATCTTAGATTCACGACTTCTGATTACCCATTTGGTATCTTAGATTTACGACTTCTTATTACCCATTTGGTATCTTAGATTTTCGACTTCTGATTACCCATTTGGTATCTTAGATTTACGACTTCTGATTACCCATTTGGTATCTTAGATTTACGACTTCTGATTACCCATTTGGTATCTTAGATTTTCGACTTCTGATTACCCATTTGGTATCTTAGATTTACGACTTCTGATTACCCATTTGATATCTTTGATTTACGACTTCTGATTACCCATTTGATATCTTTGATTTACGACTTCTAATTACCCATTTGGTATCCTAGATTTACGACTTCTGATTACCCATTTGGTATCTTAGATTTACGACTTCTGATTACCCATTTGGTATCTTAGATTTACGACTTCTGATTACCCATTTGGTATCTTAGATTTACGACTTCTGATTACCCATTTGGTATCTTAGATTTACGATTTCTGATTACCCATTTGGTATCTTCAAGCTTTTCTTACTAACAATTACGACAAAATAGATGATTTCCATGTTTCCATTGTGAACTTTCCATCTATATGTAGCAACATTCCAGAAACACTTGCATATGCACATTTCGCAGTTGATCCTATATTCCAGAGATGGTTCCTATCATGATGTCCTTGATAAAGGCTTGCTACTAACAAGGAAACTACTGAACCAAGGGCTCCTATTGGTTAAGTTGGAGTGATATAATCATTTCGAAAGTTTGATGATCGCTACCATGACTTGGTTAACTGTTACGGAATATTTGTGTCATAATTGACCACAGGAATATTCCACTTGTTGTAAACACTTCCGGGACCTTTCCTCGTTCATTCCGGAGCACATGAGTTCACCTACTGTTTTAAGTGGGGTTCGTGTTTCCTGATCTTTCGTTTACTGTGTATTATTTGTTAGATCGATGTTTGTCCTTTTGTACTTTTTCTTTTGGCCATTGTGTTTTCTGACATTTTTAGATTTACGGATTCTGATTACCTCTTTGGTATCTTCAAACTCTTTTTACTCAAATTGTGTTTTTTTAAATTAAAAAAAAAATTTATCATGAAATTGCACAAGGTATAACAGTTGTTTTGAGATTCAATGAGTCAAGAAAAAATAAAGACGGACAAATAATGACTGTTAAATACTAAATTTGATGTGAAATGATTTCGATGTATCTGTGAGTGGCAATTAATGTTGTTTTCCATATTACAGTTGAAGATTTTATTAGAATTTTATATATTTGCATTCAATAAATTTACTTACAGTTTGTGTTTAATATTATACCAAAAGCAAACAATAATACCGCTCGCTTGATAATTTTCATTAATATTTGAAACTTGGTTTTATTTCTTCTGATCATTCCTTTGAACGAAAAGTTCATGGATGTTCCCATGATAAAAATAAACCTGAAAAAGTAAATCAAGGAAGACTTTTATATCCATTATGAATAGTTAACTCCATATTCGATGATATCTAATATTTATGTAACATTATGTAAGTTTTCCTTGTAAATTCAAGGTTTATGATTTATGGTTTATGGTGTTTAAACCACTTTCAAAAATATTTCAGCTGTATCATGGTGGTCAGATTTATTTGTGGAGGAAACCGGAGAAAACCACCGACCTGCCGAAAGTCACTGACAAACATTACGTAAGTTTTCCTTGTACAAGGTTTCATAATGTTGTATTATGGTGATAAAAGACACGCGAAAAGTTGCATAGAATATCCTCTGCCGTGAGTACTTTTTCTTGACGTATTGGAATGCGGGAAAGGACGTTCCCCCTGAGCACCCAATTTTACCCGCAGTTTTCTTCCAGTGACTGTTTCTAATTACCCCTTTGGTATCTGCAATATTTTCCTCAAAGCAAACAATATAAATAAAGCGACTGTTCATCATTGCAGGTCAATTTGAGTGGTGAGGGAAACCGGAGTACATGGCGAAATTCACAAACCTTCATCCTAATAACGTATTGTTATATCTAGTACACCTCGTCATGAGCGAGAATCGAACATACAAGCTTAATCATTCATTTCCTCAGACAAACAACGTTGATATAATGTCCGACGTTCCCAACACAATCTAACTAATGTTTATCTACCTCAGACACAGGTTACCTTTGTTGATTGTGACTATCCTGTTTAAGTTCTTTGGTTTACTATCGGAGATTTATATTATTTAGCTCTACCTCATACACAGGTTACCTTTGTTGATTGTGACTATCCTGTTTACGTTCTTTGGTTTACTATCGGAGACTTATATTATTTAGCTCTACCTCAGACACAGGTTACCTTTGTTGATTGTGACTATCCTGTTTACGTTCTTTGGTTTACTATCGGAGACTTATATTATTTAGCTCTACCTCAGGTACAGGTTACCTTTGTTCATTGTGACTATCCTGTTTAGGTTCTTTGGTTTACTATCGGAGACTTATATTATTTAGCTCTATCCCAGGCACAGGTTACCTTTGTTGATTGTGACTATCCTGTTTATGTTCTTTGGTTTACTATCGGAGACTTATATTATTTAGCTCTACCTCAGGCACAGGTTACCTTTGTTGATTGTGACTATCCTGTTTACGTTCTTTGGTTTACTATCGGAGACTTATATTATTTAGCTCTACCTCAGACACAGGTTACCTTTGTTGATTGTGACTATCCTGTTTACGTTCTTTGGTTTACTATCGGAGACTTCTATTATTTAGCTCTACCTCAGGCACAGGTTACCTTTGTTGATTGTGACTATCCTGTTTACGTTCTTTGGTTTACTATCGGAGACTTATATTATTTAGCTCTACCTCAGACACAGGTTACCTTTGTTGATTGTGACTATCCTGTTTAGGTTCTTTGGTTTACTATCGGAGACTTCTATTATTTAGCTCTACCTCAGACACAGGTTTCCTTTGTTGATTGTGACTATCCTGTTTAGGTTCTTTGGTTTACTATCGGAGACTTATATTATTTAGCTCTACCTCAGACACAGGTTACCTTTGTTGATTGTGACTATCCTGTTTATGTTCTTTGGTTTACTATCGGAGACTTATATTATTTAGCTCTACCTCAGACACAGGTTACCTTTGTTGATTGTGACTATCCTGTTTACGTTCTTTGGTTTACTATCGGAGACTTATATTATTTAGCTCTACCTCAGGCACAGGTTACCTTTGTTGATTGTGACTATCCTGTTTACGTTCTTTGGTTTACTATCGGAGACTTATATTATTTAGCTCTACCTCAGGCACAGGTTACCTTTGTTGATTGTGACTATCCTGTTTAGGTTCTTTGGTTTACTATCGGAGACTTATACTATATAGCTCTACCTCAGACACAGGTTACCTTTGTTGATTGTGACTATCCTGTTTACGTTCTTTGGTTTACTATCGGAGACTTATACTATATAGCTCTACCTCAGACACAGGTTACCTTTGTTGATTGTGACTATCCTGTTTACGTTCTTTGGTTTACTATCGGAGACTTATATTATTTAGCTCTACCTCAGACACAAGTTACCCTTGTTGATTGTGACTATCCTGTTTAGGTTCTTTGGTTTACTATCGGAGACTTATATTATTTAGCTCTACCTCAGGCACAGGTTACCTTTGTTGATTGTGACTGTCCTGTTTACGTTCTTTGGTTTACTATCGGAGACTTATATTATTTAGCTCTACCTCAGACACAGGTTACCTTTGTTGATTGTGACTATCCTGTTTAGGTTCTTTGGTTTACTATCGGAGACTTATATTATTTAGCTCTACCTCAGGCACAGGTTACCTTTGTTGATTGTGACTGTCCTGTTTACGTTCTTTGGTTTACTATCGGAGACTTATATTATTTAGCTCTACCTCAGACACAGTTTACCTTTGTTGATTGTGACTATCCTGTTTACGTTCTTTGGTTTACTATCGGAGACTTATATTATTTAGCTCTACCTCAGGCACAGGTTACCTTTGTTGATTGTGACTGTCCTGTTTACGTTCTTTGGTTTACTATCGGAGACTTATATTATTTAGCTCTACCTCAGACACATGTTACCTTTGTTGATTGTGACTATCCTGTTTACGTTCTTTGGTTTACTATCGGAGACTTATATTATTTAGCTCTATCCCAGGCACAGGTTACCTTTGTTGATTGTGACTATCCTGTTTAGGTTCTTTGGTTTACTATCGGAGACTTATATTATTTAGCTCTACCTCAGGCACAGGTTACCTTTGTTGATTGTGACTATCCTGTTTACGTTCTTTGGTTTACTATCGGAGACTTATATTAATTAGCTCTATCCCAGGCACAGGTTACCTTTGTTGATTGTGACTATCCTGTTTATGTTCTTTGGTTTACTATCGGAGACTTATATTATTTAGCTCTACCTCAGGCACAGGTTACCTTTGTTGATTGTGACTATCCTGTTTACGTTCTTTGGTTTACTATCGGAGACTTATATTATTTAGCTCTACCTCAGACACAGGTTACCTTTGTTGATTGTGACTATCCTGTTTAAGTTCTTTGGTTTACTATCGGAGACTTATATTATTTAGCTCTACCTCAGGCACAGGTTACCTTTGTTGATTGTGACTGTTCTGTTTACGTTCTTTGGTTTACTATCGGAGACTTATATTATTTAGCTCTACCTCAGACACAGGTTACCTTTGTTGATTGTGACTATCCTGTTTAGGTTCTTTGGTTTACTATCGGAGACTTATATTATTTAGCTCTACCTCAGGCACAGGTTACCTTTGTTGATTGTGACTGTCCTGTTTACGTTCTTTGGTTTACTATCGGAGACTTATATTATTTAGCTCTACCTCAGACACAGGTTACCTTTGTTGATTGTGACCATCCTGTTTACGTTCTTTGGTTTACTATCGGAGACTTATATTATTTAGCTCTACCTCAGGCACAGGTTACCTTTGTTGATTGTGATTGTCCTGTTTACGTTCTTTGGTTTACTATCGGAGACTTATATTATTTAGCTCTACCTCAGACACAGGTTACCTTTGTTGATTGTGACTATCCTGTTTAGGTTCTTTGGTTTACTATCGGAGACTTATATTATTTAGCTCTACCTCAGGCACAGGTTACCTTTGTTGATTGTGACTGTCCTGTTTACGTTCTTTGGTTTACTATCGGAGACTTATATTATTTAGCTCTACCTCAGACACAGGTTACCTTTGTTGATTGTGACTATCCTGTTTACGTTCTTTGGTTTACTATCGGAGACTTATATTATTTAGCTCTATCCCAGGCACAGGTTACCTTTGTTGATTGTGACTATCCTGTTTACGTTCTTTGGTTTACTATCGGAGACTTATATTATTTAGCTCTACCTCAGACACAGGTTACCTTTGTTGATTGTGACTGTCCTGTTTACGTTCTTTGGTTTACTATTGGAGACTTATATTATTTAGCTCTACCTCAGACACAGGTTACCTTTGTTGATTGTGACTATCCTGTTTAGATTCTTTGGTTTACTATCGGAGACTTATATTATTTAGCTCTATCTCAGGCACAGGTTACCTTTGTTGATTGTGACTATCCTGTTTACATTCTTTGGTTTACTATCGGAGACTTATATTATTTAGCTCTACCTCAGACACAGGTTACCTTTGTTGATTGTGACTATCCTGTTTACGTTCTTTGGTTTACTATCGGAGACTTATATTATTTAGCTCTACCTCAGGCACAGGTTACCTTTGTTGATTGTGACTATCCTGTTTACGTTATTTGGTTTACTATCGGAGACTTATATTATTTAACTCTACCTCAGACACAGGTTACCTTTGTTGATTGTGACTATCCTGTTTACGTTCTTTGGTTTACTATCGGAGACTTATATTATGTAGCTCTACCTCAGGCACAGGTTACCTTTGTTGATTGTGACTGTCCTGTTTACGTTCTTTGGTTTACTATCGGAGACTTATATTATTTAGCTCTACCTCAGACACAGGTTACCTTTGTTGATTGTGACTATCCTGTTTAGGTTCTTTGGTTTACTATCGGAGACTTATATTATTTAGCTCTACCTCAGGCACAGGTTACCTTTGTTGATTGTGAGTATCCTGTTTACGTTCTTTGGTTTACTATCGGAGACTTATATTATTTAGCTCTACCTCAGACACAGGTTACCTTTGTTGATCGTGACTATCCTGTTTACGTTCTTTGGTTTACTATCGGAGACTTATATTATTTAGCTCTACCTCAGGCACAGGTTACCTTTGTTGATTGTGACTATCCTGTTTACGTTATTTGGTTTACTATCGGAGACTTATATTATTTAACTCTACCTCAGACACAGGTTACCTTTGTTGATTGTGACTATCCTGTTTACGTTCTTTGGTTTACTATCGGAGACTTATATTATGTAGCTCTACCTCAGGCACAGGTTACCTTTGTTGATTGTGACTGTCCTGTTTACGTTCTTTGGTTTACTATCGGAGACTTATATTATTTAGCTCTACCTCAGACACAGGTTACCTTTGTTGATTGTGACTATCCTGTTTAGGTTCTTTGGTTTACTATCGGAGACTTATATTATTTAGCTCTACCTCAGGCACAGGTTACCTTTGTTGATTGTGAGTATCCTGTTTACGTTCTTTGGTTTACTATCGGAGACTTATATTATTTAGCTCTACCTCAGACACAGGTTACCTTTGTTGATCGTGACTATCCTGTTTACGTTCTTTGGTTTACTATCGGAGACTTATATTATTTAGCTCTACCTCAGGCACAGGTTACCTTTGTTGATTGTGACTATCCTGTTTAGGTTCTTTGGTTTACTATCGGAGACTTATATTATTTAGCTCTACCTCAGGCACAGGTTATCTTTGTTGATTGTTACTATCCTGTTTAGGTTCTTTGGTTTACTATCGGAGACTTATATTATTTAGCTCTACCTCAGACACAGGTTACCTTTGTTGATTGTGACTATCCTGTTTACGTTCTTTGGTTTACTATCGGAGACTTATATTATTTAGCTCTACCTCAGACACAGGTTACCTTTGTTGATTGTGACTATCCTGTTTACGTTCTTTGGTTTACTATCGGAGACTTCTATTATTTAGCTCTACCTCAGGCACAGGTTACCTTTGTTGATTGTGACTATCCTGTTTACGTTCTTTGGTTTACTATCGGAGATTTATATTATTTAGCTCTTCCTCAGACACAGGTTACCTTTGTTGATTGTGACTATCCTGTTTAGGTTCTTTGGTTTACTATCGGAGACTTCTATTATTTAGCTCTACCTCAGACACAGGTTACCTTTGTTGATTGTGACTATCCTGTTTACGTTCTTTGGTTTACTATCGGAGATTTATATTATTTAGCTCTATCCCAGGCACAGGTTACCTTTGTTGATTGTGACTATCCTGTTTATGTTCTTTGGTTTACTATCGGAGACTTATATTATTTAGCTCTACCTCAGGCACAGGTTACCTTTGTTGATTGTGACTATCCTGTTTACGTTCTTTGGTTTACTATCGGAGACTTATATTATTTAGCTCTACCTCAGACACAGGTTACCTTTGTTGATTGTGACTATCCTGTTTAGGTTCTTTGGTTTACTATCGGAGACTTCTATTATTTAGCTCTACCTCAGGCACAGGTTACCTTTGTTGATTGTGACTATCCTGTTTACGTTCTTTGGTTTACTATCGGAGACTTATATTATTTAGCTCTACCTCAGACACAGGTTACCTTTGTTGATTGTGACTATCCTGTTTAGGTTCTTTGGTTTACTATCGGAGACTTCTATTATTTAGCTCTACCTCAGGCACAGGTTACCTTTGTTGATTGTGACTATCCTGTTTACGTTCTTTGGTTTACTATCGGAGATTTATATTATTTAGCTCTACCTCAGACACAGGTTACTTTTGTTGATTGTGACTATCCTGTTTAGGTTCTTTGGTTTACTATCGGAGACTTCTATTATTTAGCTCTACCTCAGACACAGGTTACCTTTGTTGATTGTAACTATCCTGTTTACGTTCTTTGGTTTACTATCGGAGACTTATATTATTTAGCTCTACCTCAGACACAGGTTACCTTTGTTGATTGTGACTATCCTGTTTACGTTCTTTGGTTTACTATCGGAGACTTATATTATTTAGCTCTACCTCACCCACAGGTTACCTTTGTTGATTGTGACTATCCTGTTTACGTTCTTTGGTTTACTATCGGAGACTTATATTATTTAGCTCTACCTCAGGCACAGGTTACCTTTGTTGATTGTGACTATCCTGTTTACGTTCTTTGGTTTACTATCGGAGACTTATACTATATAGCTCTACCTCAGACACAGGTTACCTTTGTTGATTGTGACTATCCTGTTTACGTTCTTTGGTTTACTATCGGAGACTTATATTATTTAGCTCTACCTCAGACACAGGTTACCTTTGTTGATTGTGACTATCCTGTTTACGTTCTTTGGTTTACTATCGGAGACTTATATTATTTAGCTCTACCTCAGGCACAGGTTACCTTTGTTGATTGTGACTGTCCTGTTTACGTTCTTTGGTTTACTATCGGAGACTTCTATTATTTAGCTCTACCTCAGGCACAGGTTACCTTTGTTGATTGTGACTATCCTGTTTACGTTCTTTGGTTTACTATCGGAGACTTATATTATTTAGCTCTACCTCAGACACAGGTTACCTTTGTTGATTGTGACTATCCTGTTTAGGTTCTTTGGTTTACTATCGGAGACTTCTATTATTTAGCTCTACCTCAGGCACAGGTTACCTTTGTTGATTGTGACTATCCTGTTTACGTTCTTTGGTTTACTATCGGAGATTTATATTATTTAGCTCTTCCTCAGACACAGGTTACCTTTGTTGATTGTGACTATCCTGTTTAGGTTCTTTGGTTTACTATCGGAGACTTCTATTATTTAGCTCTACCTCAGACACAGGTTACCTTTGTTGATTGTGACTATCCTGTTTACGTTCTTTGGTTTACTATCGGAGATTTATATTATTTAGCTCTATCCCAGGCACAGGTTACCTTTGTTGATTGTGACTATCCTGTTTATGTTCTTTGGTTTACTATCGGAGACTTATATTATTTAGCTCTACCTCAGGCACAGGTTACCTTTGTTGATTGTGACTATCCTGTTTACGTTCTTTGGTTTACTATCGGAGACTTATATTATTTAGCTCTACCTCAGACACAGGTTACCTTTGTTGATTGTGACTATCCTGTTTAGGTTCTTTGGTTTACTATCGGAGACTTCTATTATTTAGCTCTACCTCAGGCACAGGTTACCTTTGTTGATTGTGACTATCCTGTTTACGTTCTTTGGTTTACTATCGGAGACTTATATTATTTAGCTCTACCTCAGACACAGGTTACCGTTGTTGATTGTGACTATCCTGTTTAGGTTCTTTGGTTTACTATCGGAGACTTCTATTATTTAGCTCTACCTCAGGCACAGGTTACCTTTGTTGATTGTGACTATCCTGTTTACGTTCTTTGGTTTACTATCGGAGATTTATATTATTTAGCTCTACCTCAGACACAGGTTACTTTTGTTGATTGTGACTATCCTGTTTAGGTTCTTTGGTTTACTATCGGAGACTTCTATTATTTAGCTCTACCTCAGACACAGGTTACCTTTGTTGATTGTGACTATCCTGTTTACGTTCTTTGGTTTACTATCGGAGACTTATATTATTTAGCTCTACCTCAGACACAGGTTACCTTTGTTGATTGTGACTATCCTGTTTACGTTCTTTGGTTTACTATCGGAGACTTATATTATTTAGCTCTACCTCACCCACAGGTTACCTTTGTTGATTGTGACTATCCTGTTTACGTTCTTTGGTTTACTATCGGAGACTTATATTATTTAGCTCTACCTCAGGCACAGGTTACCTTTGTTGATTGTGACTATCCTGTTTACGTTCTTTGGTTTACTATCGGAGACTTATACTATATAGCTCTACCTCAGACACAGGTTACCTTTGTTGATTGTGACTATCCTGTTTACGTTCTTTGGTTTACTATCGGAGACTTATATTATTTAGCTCTACCTCAGACACAGGTTACCTTTGTTGATTGTGACTATCCTGTTTACGTTCTTTGGTTTACTATCGGAGACTTATATTATTTAGCTCTACCTCAGGCACAGGTTACCTTTGTTGATTGTGACTGTCCTGTTTACGTTCTTTGGTTTACTATCGGAGACTTCTATTATTTAGCTCTACCTCAGGCACAGGTTACCTTTGTTGATTGTGACTATCCTGTTTACGTTCTTTGGTTTACTATCGGAGACTTATATTATTTAGCTCTACCTCAGACACAGGTTACCTTTGTTGATTGTGACTATCCTGTTTAGGTTCTTTGGTTTACTATCGGAGACTTCTATTATTTAGCTCTACCTCAGGCACAGGTTACCTTTGTTGATTGTGACTATCCTGTTTACGTTCTTTGGTTTACTATCGGAGACTTATATTATTTAGCTCTACCGCAGGCACAGGTTACCTTTGTTGATTGTGACTATCCTGTTTAGGTTCTTTGGTTTACTATCGGAGACTTATATTATTTAGCTCTACCTCAGGCACAGGTTACCTTTGTTGATTGTGACTATCCTGTTTAGGTTCTTTGGTTTACTATCGGAGACTTATATTATTTAGCTCTACCTCAGACACAGGTTACCTTTGTTGATTGTGACTATCCTGTTTACGTTCTTTGGTTTACTATCGGAGACTTATATTATTTAGCTCTACCTCAGACACAGGTTACCTTTGTTGATTGTGACTATCCTGTTTACGTTCTTTGGTTTACTATCGGAGACTTATATTATTTAGCTCTACCTCAGGCACAGGTTACCTTTGTTGATTGTGACTGTCCTGTTTACGTTCTTTGGTTTACTATCGGAGACTTATATTATTTAGCTCTACCTCAGGCACAGGTTACCTTTGTTGATTGTGACTATCCTGTTTACGTTCTTTGGTTTACTATCGGAGACTTATATTATTTAGCTCTATCCCAGGCACAGGTTACCTTTGTTGATTGTGACTATCCTGTTTATGTTCTTTGGTTTACTATCGGAGACTTATATTATTTAGCTCTACCTCAGGCACAGGTTACCTTTGTTGATTGTGACTGTCCTGTTTACGTTCTTTGGTTTACTATCGGAGACTTATATTATTTAGTTATACCTCAGACACAGGTTACCTTTGTTGATTGTGACTATCCTGTTTAGGTTCTTTGGTTTACTATCGGAGACTTCTATTATTTAGCTCTACCTCAGGCACAGGTTACCTTTGTTGATTGTGACTATCCTGTTTACGTTCTTTGGTTTACTATCGGAGACTTATATTATTTAGCTCTACCTCAGACACAGGTTACCTTTGTTGATTGTGACTATCCTGTTTAGGTTCTTTGGTTTACTATCGGAGACTTCTATTATTTAGCTCTACCTCAGGCACAGGTTACCTTTGTTGATTGTGACTATCCTGTTTACGTTCTTTGGTTTACTATCGGAGATTTATATTATTTAGCTCTACCTCAGACACAGGTTACTTTTGTTGATTGTGACTATCCTGTTTAGGTTCTTTGGTTTACTATCGGAGACTTCTATTATTTAGCTCTACCTCAGACACAGGTTACCTTTGTTGATTGTGACTATCCTGTTTACGTTCTTTGGTTTACTATCGGAGACTTATATTATTTAGCTCTACCTCAGACACAGGTTACCTTTGTTGATTGTGACTATCCTGTTTACGTTCTTTGGTTTACTATCGGAGACTTATATTATTTAGCTCTACCTCACCCACAGGTTACCTTTGTTGATTGTGACTATCCTGTTTACGTTCTTTGGTTTACTATCGGAGACTTATATTATTTAGCTCTACCTCAGGCACAGGTTACCTTTGTTGATTGTGACTATCCTGTTTACGTTCTTTGGTTTACTATCGGAGACTTATACTATATAGCTCTACCTCAGACACAGGTTACCTTTGTTGATTGTGACTATCCTGTTTACGTTCTTTGGTTTACTATCGGAGACTTATATTATTTAGCTCTACCTCAGACACAGGTTACCTTTGTTGATTGTGACTATCCTGTTTACGTTCTTTGGTTTACTATTGGAGACTTATATTATTTAGCTCTACCTCAGGCACAGGTTACCTTTGTTGATTGTGACTATCCTGTTTACGTTCTTTGGTTTACTATCGGAGACTTCTATTATTTAGCTCTACCTCAGGCACAGGTTACCTTTGTTGATTGTGACTATCCTGTTTACGTTTTTTGGTTTACTATCGGAGACTTATATTATTTAGCTCTACCTCAGACACATGTTACCTTTGTTGATTGTGACTATCCTGTTTAGGTTCTTTGGTTTACTATCGGAGACTTATATTATTTAGCTCTACCTCAGGCACAGGTTACCTTTGTTGATCGTGACTATCCTGTTTACGTTCTTTGGTTTACTATCGGAGACTTATATTATTTAGCTTTACCTCAGGCACAGGTTACCTTTGTTGATTGTGACTATCCTGTTTAGGTTCTTTGGTTTACTATCGGAGACTTATATTATTTAGCTCTACCTCAGGCACAGGTTACCTTTGTTGATTGTGACTATCCTGTTTAGGTTCTTTGGTTTACTATCGGAGACTTATATTATTTAGCTCTACCTCAGACACAGGTTACCTTTGTTGATTGTGACTATCCTGTTTACGTTCTTTGGTTTACTATCGGAGACTTATATTATTTAGCTCTACCTCAGACACAGGTTACCTTTGTTGATTGTGACTATCCTGTTTACGTTCTTTGGTTTACTATCGGAGACTTATATTATTTAGCTCTACCTCACCCACAGGTTACCTTTGTTGATTGTGACTATCCTGTTTACGTTCTTTGGTTTACTATCGGAGACTTATATTATTTAGCTCTACCTCAGGCACAGGTTACCTTTGTTGATTGTGACTATCCTGTTTACGTTCTTTGGTTTACTATCGGAGACTTATACTATATAGCTCTACCTCAGACACAGGTTACCTTTGTTGATTGTGACTATCCTGTTTACGTTCTTTGGTTTACTATCGGAGACTTATATTATTTAGCTCTACCTCAGACACAGGTTACCTTTGTTGATTGTGACTATCCTGTTTACGTTCTTTGGTTTACTATCGGAGACTTATATTATTTAGCTCTACCTCAGGCACAGGTTACCTTTGTTGATTGTGACTATCCTGTTTACGTTCTTTGGTTTACTATCGGAGACTTCTATTATTTAGCTCTACCTCAGGCACAGGTTACCTTTGTTGATTATGACTATCCTGTTTACGTTTTTTGGTTTACTATCGGAGACTTATATTATTTAGCTCTACCTCAGACACATGTTACCTTTGTTGATTGTGACTATCATGTTTAGGTTCTTTGGTTTACTATCGGAGACTTCTATTATTTAGCTCTACCTCAGGCACAGGTTACCTTTGTTGATCGTGACTATCCTGTTTACGTTCTTTGGTTTACTATCGGAGACTTATATTATTTAGCTTTACCTCAGGCACAGGTTACCTTTGTTGATTGTGACTATCCTGTTTAGGTTCTTTGGTTTACTATCGGAGACTTATATTATTTAGCTCTACCCCAGGCACAGGTTACCTTTGTTGATTGTGACTATCCTGTTTAGGTTCTTTGGTTTACTATCGGAGACTTATATTATTTAGCTCTACCTCAGACACAGGTTACCTTTGTTGATTGTGACTATCCTGTTTACGTTCTTTGGTTTACTATCGGAGACTTATATTATTTAGCTCTACCTCAGACACAGGTTACCTTTGTTGATTGTGACTATCCTGTTTACGTTCTTTGGTTTACTATCGGGGACTTATATTATTTAGCTCTACCTCAGGCACAGGTTACCTTTGTTGATTGTGACTGTCCTGTTTACGTTCTTTGGTTTACTATCGGAGACTTATATTATTTAGCTCTACCTCAGGCACAGGTTACCTTTGTTGATTGTGACTATCCTGTTTACGTTCTTTGGTTTACTATCGGAGACTTATATTATTTAGCTCTATCCCAGGCACAGGTTACCTTTGTTGATTGTGACTATCCTGTTTATGTTCTTTGGTTTACTATCGTAGACTTATATTATTTAGCTCTACCTCAGGCACAGGTTACCTTTGTTGATTGTGACTATCCTGTTTACGTTCTTTGGTTTACTATCGGAGACTTCTATTATTTAGCTCTACCTCAGACACAGGTTACCTTTGTTGATTGTGACTATCCTGTTTAGGTTCTTTGGTTTACTATCGGAGACTTCTATTATTTAGCTCTACCTCAGGCACAGGTTACCTTTGTTGATTGTGACTATCCTGTTTACGTTCTTTGGTTTACTATCGGAGACTTATATTATTTAGCTCTACCTCAGACACAGGTTACCTTTGTTGATTGTGACTATCCTGTTTAGGTTCTTTGGTTTACTATCGGAGACTTCTATTATTTAGCTCTACCTCAGGCACAGGTTACCTTTGTTGATTGTGACTATCCTGTTTACGTTCTTTGGTTTACTATCGGAGATTTATATTATTTAGCTCTACCTCAGACACAGGTTACTTTTGTTGATTGTGACTATCCTGTTTAGGTTCTTTGGTTTACTATCGGAGACTTCTATTATTTAGCTCTACCTCAGACACAGGTTACCTTTGTTGATTGTGACTATCCTGTTTACGTTCTTTGGTTTACTATCGGAGACTTATATTATTTAGCTCTACCTCAGACACAGGTTACCTTTGTTGATTGTGACTATCCTGTTTACGTTCTTTGGTTTACTATCGGAGACTTATATTATTTAGCTCTACCTCACCCACAGGTTACCTTTGTTGATTGTGACTATCCTGTTTACGTTCTTTGGTTTACTATCGGAGACTTATATTATTTAGCTCTACCTCAGGCACAGGTTACCTTTGTTGATTGTGACTATCCTGTTTACGTTCTTTGGTTTACTATCGGGGACTTATACTATATAGCTCTACCTCAGACACAGGTTACCTTTGTTGATTGTGACTATCCTGTTGACGTTCTTTGGTTTACTATCGGAGACTTATATTATTTAGCTCTACCTCAGACACAGGTTACCTTTGTTGATTGTGACTATCCTGTTTACGTTCTTTGGTTTACTATCGGAGACTTATATTATTTAGCTCCACCTCAGACACAGGTTACCTTTGTTGATTGTGACTATCCTGTTTACGTTCTTTGGTTTACTATCGGAGACTTATATTATTTAGCTCCAACTCAGGCACAGGTTACCTTTGTTGATTGTGACTGTCCTGTTTACGTTCTTTGGTTTACTATCGGAGACTTATATTATTTAGCTCTACCTCAGACACAGGTTACCTTTGTTGATTGTGACTATCCTGTTTAGGTTCTTTGGTTTACTATCGGATACTTATATTATTTAGCTCTACCTCAGGCACAGGTTACCTTTGTTGATTGTGACTGTCCTGTTTACGTTCTTTGGTTTACTATCGGAGACTTATATTATTTAGCTCTACCTCAGACACAGGTTACCTTTGTTGATTGTGACTATCCTGTTTACGTTCTTTGGTTTACTATCGGAGACTTATATTATTTAGCTCTATCCCAGGCACAGGTTACCTTTGTTGATTGTGACTATCCTGTTTACGTTCTTTGGTTTACTATCGGAGACTTATATTATTTAGCTCTACCTCAGACACAGGTTACCTTTGTTGATTGTGACTGTCTTGTTTACGTTCTTTGGTTTACTATCGGAGACTTATATTATTTAGCTCTACCTCAGACACAGGTTACCTTTGTTGATTGTGACTATCCTGTTTAGGTTCTTTGGTTTACTATCGGAGACTTATATTATTTAGCTCTACCTCAGACACAGGTTACCTTTGTTGATTGTGACTATCCTGTTTACGTTCTTTGGTTTACTATCGGAGACTTATATTATTTAGCTCTACCTCAGGCACAGGTTACCTTTGTTGATTGTGACTATCCTGTTTACGTTCTTTGGTTTACTATCGGAGACTTATATTATTTAGCTCTACCTCAGACACAGGTTACCTTTGTTGATTGTGACTATCCTGTTTAGGTTCTTTGGTTTACTATCGGAGACTTATATTATGTAGCTCTACCTCAGGCACAGGTTACCTTTGTTGATTGTGACTGTCCTGTTTACGTTCTTTGGTTTACTATCGGAGACTTATATTATTTAGCTCTACCTCAGACACAGGTTACCTTTGTTGATTGTGACTATCCTGTTTAGGTTCTTTGGTTTACTATCGGAGACTTATATTATTTAGCTCTACCTCAGGCACAGGTTACCTTTGTTGATTGTGACTGTCCTGTTTACGTTATTTGGTTTACTATCGAAGACTTATATTATTTAGCTCTACCTCAGACACAGGTTACCTTTGTTGATTGTGACTATCCTGTTTACGTTCTTTGGTTTACTATCGGCGACTTATATTATTTAGCTCTACCTCAGACACAGGTTACCTTTGTTGATTGTGACTATCCTGTTTACGTTCTTTGGTTTACTATCGGAGACTTATATTATTTAGCTCTACCTCAGGCACAGGTTACCTTTGTTGATTGTGACTATCCTGTTTAGGTTCTTTGGTTTACTATCGGAGACTTATATTATTTAGCTCTACCTCAGACACAGGTTACCTTTGTTGATTGTGACTATCCTGTTTAGGTTCTTTGGTTTACTATCGGAGACTTATATTATTTAGCTCTACCTCAGGCACAGGTTACCTTTGTTGATTGTGACTGTCCTGTTTACGTTCTTTGGTTTACTATCGGAGACTTATATTATTTAGCTCTACCTCAGGCACAGGTTACCTTTGTTGATTGTGACTGTCCTGTTTACGTTCTTTGGTTTACTATCGGAGACTTATATTATTTAGCTCCAACTCAGGCACAGGTTACCTTTGTTGATTGTGACTGTCCTGTTTACGTTCTTTGGTTTACTATCGGAGACTTATATTATTTAGCTCTACCTCAGACACAGGTTACCTTTGTTGATTGTGACTATCCTGTTTACGTTCTTTGGTTTACTATCGGAGACTTATATTATTTAGCTCCACCTCAGACACAGGTTACCTTTGTTGATTGTGACTATCCTGTTTACGTTCTTTGGTTTACTATCGGAGACTTATATTATTTAGCTCCAACTCAGGCACAGGTTACCTTTGTTGATTGTGACTGTCCTGTTTACGTTCTTTGGTTTACTATCGGAGACTTATATTATTTAGCTCTACCTCAGACACAGGTTACCTTTGTTGATTGTGACTATCCTGTTTAGGTTCTTTGGTTTACTATCGGATACTTATATTATTTAGCTCTACCTCAGGCACAGGTTACCTTTGTTGATTGTGACTGTCCTGTTTACGTTCTTTGGTTTACTATCGGAGACTTATATTATTTAGCTCTACCTCAGACACAGGTTACCTTTGTTGATTGTGACTATCCTGTTTACGTTCTTTGGTTTACTATCGGAGACTTATATTATTTAGCTCTATCCCAGGCACAGGTTACCTTTGTTGATTGTGACTATCCTGTTTACGTTCTTTGGTTTACTATCGGAGACTTATATTATTTAGCTCTACCTCAGACACAGGTTACCTTTGTTGATTGTGACTGTCTTGTTTACGTTCTTTGGTTTACTATCGGAGACTTATATTATTTAGCTCTACCTCAGACACAGGTTACCTTTGTTGATTGTGACTATCCTGTTTAGGTTCTTTGGTTTACTATCGGAGACTTATATTATTTAGCTCTACCTCAGACACAGGTTACCTTTGTTGATTGTGACTATCCTGTTTACTTTCTTTGGTTTACTATCGGAGACTTATATTATTTAGCTCTACCTCAGGCACAGGTTACCTTTGTTGATTGTGACTATCCTGTTTACGTTCTTTGGTTTACTATCGGAGACTTATATTATTTAGCTCTACCTCAGACACAGGTTACCTTTGTTGATTGTGACTATCCTGTTTAGGTTCTTTGGTTTACTATCGGAGACTTATATTATGTAGCTCTACCTCAGGCACAGGTTACCTTTGTTGATTGTGACTGTCCTGTTTACGTTCTTTGGTTTACTATCGGAGACTTATATTATTTAGCTCTACCTCAGACACAGGTTACCTTTGTTGATTGTGACTATCCTGTTTAGGTTCTTTGGTTTACTATCGGAGACTTATATTATTTAGCTCTACCTCAGGCACAGGTTACCTTTGTTGATTGTGACTGTCCTGTTTACGTTATTTGGTTTACTATCGAAGACTTATATTATTTAGCTCTACCTCAGACACAGGTTACCTTTGTTGATTGTGACTATCCTGTTTACGTTCTTTGGTTTACTATCGGCGACTTATATTATTTAGCTCTACCTCAGACACAGGTTACCTTTGTTGATTGTGACTATCCTGTTTACGTTCTTTGGTTTACTATCGGAGACTTATATTATTTAGCTCTACCTCAGGCACAGGTTACCTTTGTTGATTGTGACTATCCTGTTTAGGTTCTTTGGTTTACTATCGGAGACTTATATTATTTAGCTCTACCTCAGACACAGGTTACCTTTGTTGATTGTGACTATCCTGTTTAGGTTCTTTGGTTTACTATCGGAGACTTATATTATTTAGCTCTACCTCAGGCACAGGTTACCTTTGTTGATTGTGACTGTCCTGTTTACGTTCTTTGGTTTACTATCGGAGACTTATATTATTTAGCTCTACCTCAGGCACAGGTTACCTTTGTTGATTGTGACTGTCCTGTTTACGTTCTTTGGTTTACTATCGGAGACTTATATTATTTAGCTCTACCTCAGGCACAGGTTACCTTTGTTGATTGTGACTATCCTGTTTAGGTTCTTTGGTTTACTATCGGAGACTTATATTATTTAGCTCTACCTCAGGCACAGGTTACCTTTGTTGATTGTGACTATCCTGTTTACGTTCTTTGGTTTACTATCGGAGACTTATATTATTTAGCTCTACCTCAGACACAGGTTACCTTTGTTGATTGTGACTATCCTGTTTACGTTCTTTGGTTTACTATCGGAGACTTATATTATTTAGCTCTACCTCAGGCACAGGTTACCTTTGTTGATTGTGACTATCCTGTTTACGTTCTTTGGTTTACTATCGGAGACTTATATTATTTAGCTCTACCTCAGACACAGGTTACCTTTGTTGATTGTGACTATCCTGTTTACGTTCTTTGGTTTACTATCGGAGACTTCTATTATTTAGCTCTACCTCAGGCACAGGTTACCTTTGTTGATTGTGACTATCCTGTTTACGTTCTTTGGTTTACTATCGGAGACTTATATTATTTAACTCTACCTCAGGCACAGGTTACCTTTGTTGATTGTGACTATCCTGTTTAGGTTCTTTGGTTTACTATCGGAGACTTATATTTTTTATCTTTCTAATCTTTTGACTTTATTCCAGAATCACGTAGTGTGCGCTAAGCTAAAAATCTACGTTTTTGGTCCACATATTGAACTATACCAACAGTTAAACACACTTGCTATATATTCTGATTTTTAAAATATTTGATTGCATATGTCATTTTAACAGTAATACGACAGGTGTCAAAGTTTACCTCCACTTTTTTGTGGGGTTCGTGCTGCTCAAGTCTTAGTTTTCTGTGTAGTGTTTTGTAGATCGTTGTTTGTTCTTTTTGTCTTTTTCTTTTGATCATTGAATTGCTTGTCCTTCTTTGGCTTGTGATTACCTCTTTGATATCTTAAAACTGTTCTTAGTCATGTTATATAAGTTAAACATTCAAGTCTGATTTTTTTTGACCGAGAATGGTTACAATTTGTAACATTTTGTGCATAGAAGAATATACATGTTTGAAAGAATCATTTCAGTAAAGTATAATATTACTTACCAGGGAAAGACTAAATCTGCTACCGTTAAACCATTCCATGGTGAATGTTCAAAGAACCAATATCCACCTCCATCGTAATTAACAAATACCATTATCACTAGACTAAACCTGGTCATAAAATAAATAAAGCAAGCATTTACAGACAAATACATATTTGCAAATACATTACATTATATATAGAATTGGTAGAGTGGTTGGTGCTTAACGCCACCATTAGCAGTATTTTAGCTATATCGTAGCTTGAACAAATTTTATAAATTAATGTTCTCCACTACATGACTCTTAGAAATAAAGCATATCTTTGCATAAAACAACCGGGTTATATGTACAAATAAAAGAAAACCCATTATTTAGAATGTATCTTAGTTAAACAACTTTATTAGGAAAAAAACTGCTGGGATGTGCTAATCTGGGTCACGGGTCACTGTAATCGGGCGGCTGTATCGAGAAACAGATACGGTGTTGAAAAAACTGTTGATACTCATAAAATATTGATAAATGCTATAAAATGTTATGTTTGTCTTCAAGAAATATGATAGACAAAACCATGTGTGAAGTTTTATGACGAAATATCTCCGATTTCTATGTAAATTTACGAGTTGAAGTAGGGAAACACCCACAGGTAATTTTAACGATGTATTTTTTTTATCTTGGACAAGAATAATGAGCGTCCTGATTGGATGACCAATTTAAAACACACTGACACCGCATGGTAAAAAGATGCATGTAAAAGAAATCTATGTTATATTTATTCATTTGTTTGATTCTGGAATATTGTTGATCATTGATTTAAACAAGAAGAAAAAAAAAGGGGGGGGGGGTGAATTTTACAGTTAAATAAATGTTATGTTTCGACAGATTAAAGAAAAAAATTAAAAATTGTTGCGACTAAAGCTTAAATCAGCGTTAAAAATTGAACAAATATCAGTGGTTTTGTAAATGAGATTTATTTTAAATAGAAAATCTGAATTTATTATTTATTAATTTATTATTAATGATACAATTTTATATCCCTTGGGAGGGGGAGAGGGAGGTGGCCTATGATGAAAATTTGAAATAAAATCACAGGACCGGACTTTAAGCAAAAATAATAATCCAGGATTAGTTTTTTATTAAAAAAATCCAGGACCTCTGTGTTCATGAATTTTTTTGTTTAAGTTAATAATATGAAATATTGACATCCACACTTGCCTTTAGGACAGCACATTTCTGTGTCCACACTTGTATATAATATAAATTAACTTCTTTTACCAGTTTCAAAATTGTATCGCCAGATAAAGTGTTGACGTGGTAGATTGTCTTACGAATATCAGCACACATGTATGTTGTCATTAAAACCCTACCTACCTTTCTTATTTTTATTCGAAAATATCTTAAAATACTCAAGCGAATCATTTTATGGAATTTGAAATAGACCAGGTCTTTAAACAAACCAATCCGCATGAAGAGTTTGTTTATGGGTAAGACACGTGATATATGTTTTGTAGCAGAAATAAAATGACTGAGCTTAAACTATGATACAACATTCAGACCTACATGTTGTATGTAGCTTGATATAAGCGCTGTCTATTTGTTTTTGGATTCAACAAAGTTGTAATGTCAGCTTAATGAAGTATTGCAAAATATCAATTCTAGATAATAAAAGATCATGGTTTTCTGCAAACACATTTTTAAGCTGAATAATTCATAAAAACATCAATACAAGAAAGACATTGATGTTACAAATATACTTAACTGTTTTTTGTAAGGCAAATGGGGAAAAATGTAGAATATTTTTTTTTCTTATCTAAAACCAGTCAAAACAATATTTGTGTTACCAAAGTAACATACATTTTCTTATCTCCACTAATAATTGATTACATGATATTAAGAAATTTAAGAAATATTTCGTCAAACACCGAGGGCACCAAGCTGAATTGGGACGCCACCTATGTGGTTGGAAAACACACAGATCGGTTCGTTATAACTACCCACAATTAATCTTGTGGTCACGAAATGATGAACACCATGACCCATCATATAATATTAATATTAATATATTTGATATTATCGCAATTAAATCATATCTCAGTATATAATTTCTATATAAGATTAAATACTAATAAAAAATGACAAATTTATCACAAGAAAATCAAATGGTGAATCTTGCTTAATAGTTCCAATAACTATTTCCCCTAGTGCAGGTGCGCGGCCCAATGCTGTTCTCTGTAAAACATGCAGTGTGTTGTTGTGTGTACTTGAACAGCCGAGAGTAGATAAGCGCGGGGCCCAATAAGGAGCAATTGGCCCAACGCCGACCCTGCCCTAGGGAAATAGTCTCAATGATCTTTAAAAGGTACTCCTTTTACCGCACATTTTATGCTTCGTATCTTTCTGGTGTTAACGTAAAGGCCCTAACTATCCGAATATTTGTTTCCCAGTCAGAAAAAAAATGCACAAGTTGACGCTTACTTGATACACGAATTAGATAAAAGATTAGATTGTCATGAATTCTTTTAAACGGGTTAGAACTGCTGTTCTAAAAAGTTTATTATTGATATCTGCGTCGGGAAATAGTTGGTGGTTCGGAGGAAAATCCTTATAAATAGGTGTATAATATTACCCTCTGAATGTATCCAGAGATTTCAGTCTTGTTCTTTTTGGTTCCTGTATATTTTCAGTGGAATGTTCCCCCACTTTTGTCATGTCAAGTCGCACTTCCCTGCCTTGGGTATTTTGACTCTAGAATAATATCAACATTTTCTCTATAATCATAGAAATAAATACTGTAATTAAATGAACATATAACAATTTGGGAAAAAAAAAAAAAAAATGAAACTAAGTGAAAAGTAACGGATAGAGTAAATTCAAGTATATATATATAAAATAAATATAAAAATCTCGAATAATCAATGCCATAGGCCCTGAAATTATTGATTATTTATACTATTATTACATAATGATTTTATTTAAACAATTTTATTGGCTATCAGTATGATAGCCAATAAAATTGTTTAAATAAAATCACCTGACATTCCGTAAAATTTGATATTGTTTGATTAAAACTCGTATTGACTTGGTTTCACTTTCGTTTTCGTTTAATGTAATAAAACAATTACAGTCTTTTGTATCGGTCAATACGAGTTTTTATGAACCTTAGAAATCAATATTCAACGCAGCCTAAAGGCTTCGGTGAATATCGTTTTTTAAGGTCCATAAAAACTCATATTGACCTCAACAAAAGACTATGATTGTATATAACTAATTGACGAGTTTCATTATAAAAAAAAATGTCACGAATGACCAAATAAGGCAGTAACTCACGAATGCGCCCAGCGCATAAGTGAATTACAACGTTATTTGGTCATAAGTGACATACTTTTGATAATGAAACTCGTCAATTAGTTATAGTATTTATTATATAGATTTAAAAAAAATGTTTCGAATCGAATTTAATATAAAATGAGTTTAATTGCACTACTGTATATTACGTGTGTAGCGTAGGGATATACTAATATGAGACAGGCAATCTGTTTGAAGGACGAAGTCCTAAAATTTCAGTACATGATCCGTACAAGTTATTATCTTTTATTTTGAATGATTTTTGAAACCGATTTGTTATGACTGTTCCGTTCATTTTACCTATTGTACGCCGCTCTTCCGTCGGGATTTTCGTAGAAAGAGATTTTTTTAATAGAATTTTATTTCAAGTTTATTTCGATTTTACATATAGTAAATAATTAAAGAATTGGGAATTTTTCATTAAAATATATTTCTTTTGCGTTTCTAAATTATCAATTGATCTAATTTTTTTAAACTTCCGGTGAACAGATATTTGGCTATCAATATAGAAGGAAAAATCGGACAGCCTACAGTTATAAGGACTTCGTCCTTTATAATGCCCATCGCTTCAAAAACATGGCGCCATGAAATATTATTTTAATTAAATTTAATCAAAATTGAAGCGTAGACGAAGCCAAATACGTAGCGAGAGTGAAATTAAACACGATAATTTCACTGTGAAATTATCGTTTTTATTTAACTCGGAAAATTCTGTAATTCACAGCTATCTATATAATAAGAATATTTTTCCTGACGCCATTCTATTGTTCCAACATTGAATTATTTTCACGAATCTTTTTTTTTATTATTTGTTTAATTAATGAGTATTTTATGAAAGTTTTATATGACTCGTGAATTCATTTCTGAGCCTTTTACATCACAGGTATTCAGTTTTTAGATTTAAAAATAAACGTCAGTTTAACAACGAACGAAACATAAATTGACGTGTTCTCTCAAATAAATTAATACTTTCAAATGAATGTAAACTACAACTTACGTTACTCGGATCCGTTACATTGAATGCAGAACTATATCTTATTTTCCTGCAAAACAAACATGAAATAAGTTTCTTACAAGCGAAAATGTTATGTAATTGAATGTTTATTTCAACAATATAGGAAATATAAATATGAAATTTATTAAAACAAATAGATCTCACATTTTAAAGAAACTGTATCTACATTTTTTAATGCTTCAACATGACTTGTTTTTTTTTTTATATAGGTTTGGTATATATCCGCATCGGTGGTGTAATGCTTAGCGTTCTCATGTTAAGTGCCGATAGATCGTGTGTTCGAGTCGGGTAAAACCAAAGATTATAACATTGGTATTTGATGCTTCTCCGCTAAGCATACACCTTTAAAGAGTAAGAAGCATTTGGGTCGGAATTAGGATAATGTGCCCGAGTGAACCGACATGTCTACCCGATGGCTGCTGTTACATCCGTCATCGTACTGGTCTAATACAAAACGAACATCACCATCACCATAATTTTATTGAAATGCAACTTTTCTTTTGCCAAAAATAGCTCACTTGGCGGTTAACAACAATCACTCATTCATTGTATGATAAACCCACTGGTGGCATCAGTATAACTTATATTAACAACAATTACTCATTAATTGTATGCTAAACCCATTGGTGGCATCAGTATAACTTATATTAACAACAATCACTCATTCATTGTATGCTAAACCCATTGATGGCATCAGTATAACTTATATTAACAACAATCACTCATTCATTGTATGCTCAACCCATTGGTGGCATCAGCATAACTTATATTAACAACAATCACTCATTCATTGTATGTTCAACCCATTGGTGGCATCAGTATAACTTATATTAACAACAATCACTCATTCATTGTGTGCTAAACCCACTGGTGGCATCAGTATAACTTATATTAACAACAATCACTCATTCATTGTATGATAAACCCATTGGTGGCATCAGTATAACTTATATTAACAACAATTACTCATTCATTGTATGTTAAACCCACTGGTGGCATCAGCATAACCTATATTAACAACAATCACTCATTCATTGTATGCTAAACCCATTGGTGGCATCAGTATAACTTATATTAACAACAATCACTCATTCATTGTATGTTAAACCCATTGGTGGCATCAGCATAACTTATATTAACAACAATCACTCATTCATTGTATGTTAAACCCATTGGTGGCATCAGCATAACCTATATTAACAACAATCACTCATTCATTGTATGTTAAACCCATTGGTGGCATCAGTATAACCTATATTAACAACAATCACTCATTCATTGTATGCTAAGCCCATTGGTGGCATCAGCATAACTTATATTAACAACAATAACTCATTCATTGTATGTTCAACCCATTGGTGGCATCAGCATAACTTATATTAACAACAATCACCCATTCATTGTATGTTCAACCCATTGGTGGCATCAGCATAACTTATATTAACAACAATCACTCATTCATTGTATGTTCAACCCATTGGTGGCATCAGCATAACTTATATTAACAACAATCACTCATTCATTGTATGTTCAACCCATTGGTGGCATTAGTATAACTTATATTAACAACAATCACTCATTCATTGTATGCTAAGCCCATTGGTGGCATCAGTATAACTTATATTAACAACAATCACTCATTCATTGTATGCTAAGCCCATTGGTGGCATCAGTATAACTTATATTAACAACAATCACTCATTCATTGTATGCTAAGCCCATTGGTGGCATCAGTATAACTTATATTAACAACAATCACTCATTCATTGTATGCTAAGCCCATTGGTGGCATCAGTATAACTTATATTAACAACAATCACTCATTCATTGTATGCTAAGCCCATTGGTGGCATCAGTATAACTTATATTAACAACAATCACTCATTCATTGTATGCTAAGCCCATTGGTGGCATCAGCATAACTTATATTAACAACAATCACTCATTCATTGTATGCTAAGCCCATTGGTGGCATCAGTATAACTTATATTAACAACAATCACTCATTCATTGTATGCTAAGCCCATTGGTGGTATCAGTATAACTTATATTAACAACAATCACTCATTCATTGTATGCTAAGCCCATTGGTGGCATCAGTATAACTTATATTAACAACAATCACTCATTCATTGTATGCTAAGCCCATTGGTGGCATCAGCATAACTTATATTAACAACAATCACTCATTCATTGTATGTTCAACCCATTGGTGGCATTAGTATAACTTATATTAACAACAATCACTCATTCATTGTATGCTAAGCCCATTGGTGGCATCAGCATAACTTATATTAACAACAATCACTCATTCATTGTATGCTAAGCCCATTGGTGGCATCAGTATAACTTATATTAACAACAATCACTCATTCATTGTATGCTAAGCCCATTGGTGGCATCAGCATAACTTATATTAACAACAATCACTCATTCATTGTATGTTCAACCCATTGGTGGCATTAGTATAACTTATATTAACAACAATCACTCATTCATTGTATGCTAAGCCCATTGGTGGCATCAACATAACTTATATTAACAACAATCACTCATTCATTGTATGTTCAACCCATTGGTGGCATTAGTATAACTTATATTAACAACAATCACTCATTCATTGTATGCTAAGCCCATTGGTGGCATCCGTATAACTTATATTAACAACAATCACTCCTTCATTGTATGCTAAACCCACTGATGGCATCAGTATAACTTATATTAACAACAATCACTCATTCATTGTATGCTAAACCCATTGGTGGCATCAGTATAACTTATATTAACAACAATCACTCCTTCATTGTATGCTAAACCCACTGATGGCATCAGTATAACTTATATTAACAACAATCACTCATTCATTGTGTGCTAAGCCCATTGGTGGCATCAGTATAACTTATATTAACAAGAATCACTCATTCATTGTATGCTAAGCCCATTGGTGGCATCAGCATAACTTATATTAACAACAATCACTCATTCATTGTATGCTAAGCCCATTGATGGCATCAGTATAACTTATATTAACAACAATCACTCATTCATTGTATGTTCAACCCATTGGTGGCATCAGCATAACTTATATTAACAACAATCACTCATTCATTGTATGTTCAACCCATTGGTGGCATCAGTATAACTTATATTAACAACAATCACTCATTCATTGTATGCTAAGCCCATTGGTGGCATCAGTATAACTTATATTAACAACAATCACTCATTCATTGTATGCTAAGCCCATTGGTGGCATCAGTATAACTTATATTAACAACAATCACTCATTCATTGTATGCTAAGCCCATTGGTGGCATCAGTATAACTTATATTAACAACAATCACTCATTCATTGTATGCTAAGCCCATTGGTGGCATCAGTATAACTTATATTAACAACAATCACTCATTCATTGTATGCTAAGCCCATTGGTGGCATCAGCATAACTTATATTAACAACAATCACTCATTCATTGTATGCTAAGCCCATTGGTGGCATCAGTATAACTTATATTAACAACAATCACTCATTCATTGTATGCTAAGCCCATTGGTGGTATCAGTATAACTTATATTAACAACAATTACTCATTCATTGTATGCTAAGCCCATTGGTGGCATCAGTATAACTTATATTAACAACAATCACTCATTCATTGTATGCTAAGCCCATTGGTGGCATCAGCATAACTTATATTAACAACAATCACTCATTCATTGTATGTTCAACCCATTGGTGGCATTAGTATAACTTATATTAACAACAATCACTCATTCATTGTATGCTAAGCCCATTGGTGGCATCAGCATAACTTATATTAACAACAATCACTCATTCATTGTATGCTAAGCCCATTGGTGGCATCAGTATAACTTATATTAACAACAATCACTCATTCATTGTATGCTAAGCCCATTGGTGGCATCAGCATAACTTATATTAACAACAATCACTCATTCATTGTATGTTCAACCCATTGGTGGCATTAGTATAACTTATATTAACAACAATCACTCATTCATTGTATGCTAAGCCCATTGGTGGCATCAGTATAACTTATATTAACAACAATCACTCATTCATTGTATGTTCAACCCATTGGTGGCATTAGTATAACTTATATTAACAACAATCACTCATTCATTGTATGCTAAGCCCATTGGTGGCATCAGTATAACTTATATTAACAACAATCACTCCTTCATTGTATGCTAAACCCACTGATGGCATCAGTATAACTTATATTAACAACAATCACTCATTCATTGTATGCTAAGCCCATTGGTGGCATCAGTATAACTTATATTAGCAACAATCACTCCTTCATTGTATGCTAAACCCACTGATGGCATCAGTATAACTTATATTAACAACAATCACTCATTCATTGTATGCTAAACCCATTGGTGGCATCAGTATAACTTATATTAACAACAATCACTCATTCATTGTATGCTAAGCCCATTGGTGGCATCAGCATAACTTATATTAACAACAATCACTCATTCATTGTATGCTAAGCCCATTGGTGGCATCAGTATAACTTATATTAACAACAATCACTCATTCATTGTATGCTAAGCCCATTGGTGGCATCAGCATAACTTATATTAACAACAATCACTCATTCATTGTATGTTCAACCCATTGATGGCATCAGTATAACTTATATTAACAACAATCACTCATTCATTGTATGTTAAACCCATTGGTGGCATTGTGACGGAATATAAGTTCCACCATAATGTTTGTTCCTCGGAAATTTTATTATGTAACAAAAGTTCCATTAGGTACTATCCTTATATAATATTGCATCCAATGCCATAAGGAATCTGCCATGGAACTGGATAAAATATTATATAATGAAAGTTCCCTCCGGAACTTTTATAATTACACAATAGAATTTCCAACAGAGGAAAAATACATCCAAAGAGATTTATTATGTAGTAGAGTTTCCAAGTGGAATAAATACTATGTAATAGTCTCCGTGTGGAATAATTATTATGTAGTGGAGTTTCCGGGTGGAATAATTATTATGTAGTGGAGTTTCCGGGTGGAATAATTATTATGTAGTAGAGTTTCCAAGTGGAATAAATATTATGTAATAGTCTCCGGGTGGAATAACTATTATGTAGTGGAGTTTCCGGGTGGAATAATTATTATGTACTTAGATTTTCCGGGTGGAATAATTATTATGTAGTATAGTTTCCAGGTAGAACAATTCTTATATAATGAATTATTATCATATAATGATATTTGCAAGTGGTCTGTATGATTATAATAATAATAAAATTTCCGTGTGAAATAATTATTTTACAATTTATGACAGGAATACATATTACATAATAGAAGTTCCAGATATTAAGGGAACACAATAACTGTTTAGATGATAATAATATTATCAAATACTGCAATGAATCCTTACTAGCAGTAATCTTAGAATGTTTTCAATATGTTTTTTATCTAAGTTAAATACTGGCCATTCATTGACTGACTAAAGAAATTATTATGATATTCAACATTCTTTTTTTAAATATTTGAACAGGAAGATAGGAACATAATACTAATATTGGTAAATAAATAGAAAGTCCTTACCTTTTATGTAAGAACCATCTGATAAATATGAGAAAATCTTTTCATACTCCTCTACTTCCATGTTTTTCATGCATTAAAGTAAACAAGTCACAGGTGGATGATTTAAAAACTGATTACATGTATCACATGACCTTATCTATACATGTACCATAATATTATTTCCATCACTAGATGGAACACATATTATAAAGATTTATTCCTGGAAATTCTTTTATAAACGTAGAACAAATATTATGTAACTTTTGTTCTGGAAAACTTTTATTATACACAGTTTGGTTTCTGTTGGAACTTATATTATGTGGAACAAATATACAGCCAGAGCATCAGTATAACTTATATTAACAACAATCACTCATTCATTGTATGTTAAACCCATTGGTGGCATCAGCATAACTAATATGATACTTTATACATATACTAGACATATAATAATAATACCTCTTGATATAGTCAGAAATATACTAATTGCAGCAAAGGTATTATTTATGAGAAACGAAATACGAGTCATTTGAAACATTCGTTCGTGATTTTTTATTTCCAGATCATTGTTTATTCATATTTCGTGATACATTTTTGTTTTATTCGCATTACACCAATCCACGATCTAGATGGTCATTATTTCTGGTTTATGATAGTGATAGAAAAACAGAGGAACATGGCAAAAGTGTACTTACCTCACCACGATTTTGGCAACAACAATGGCAATTGCTAATGCACATAACCCCAGAAACATATACAAGATAGCTGAAAAAGAAACAGTTCTAAAAACAATTGCTAAATAAATTGTTGTTGTACACTAATATTTATATAATAATGTGGTCTTGTCCAGGTAATATGCCAAAATATTACCTAGGTCTGAGAGACATATTGCTTGTCCAGGTAATATGCCAAATTATTACATACTTAGTTCAAATAAAGGCATTTTTGTATGACCAATATGACCGGAAGTAAACTGTCCATATGCTCACACCCCGGGAAAATAACCAGTTATTGGATTACTACAAGATCATTTCCATATCGAGGCCCATATTGGCCCGGGCCGACTTCGTCTCAGGCCAATATGGGTGTCTCTTTTCTAGATGTCGGAAGTATGTAATAAATAGTTTAATACATGGGCATTTCCATATTGGCCTGGTTATCATCCGTCGACCCATATTGAGGATCTCGGGATGATAACCAGGCCAATATGGAAATGCCCATATATTAATCTGTAAATATTACCCAGGTCTGAGAGACATATTACCCTCCCGGTAATATGTCTCTCAGACCTGGGTAATATTTTGGCATATTACCTGGGCAAGATCACATTAATATCATTATTATACTGAGTGTCTAATTGTCCAGGTAATATACCAAATTATTACATACTTAGTTCAAATAAAGACATTCAGTTTGTATAGCCAATATGACCGGAAGTAAACTGTCCATATTTTCACACCCCGGGAAAATAACCGGTTATTGCATTACTACAAGATCATTTCCATATCGAGGCCAATATGGGTGTCTCTTTTCTAGATGTCGGAAGTATGCAATAAATAGTTTAATACATGGGCATTTCCATATTGGCCTGGTTATCATCCCTCGACCCATATTGACACTCGACTGCGTCTCGGGCCAATATGGGGGTCTCGGGATGATAACCAGGCCAATATGGGGGTCTCGGGATGATAACCAGGCCAATATGGAAATGCCCATGTATTAATCTGTAAATATTACCCAGGTAATATGCCAAAGCATTACAGTACCAAATATCACTACAGAAACTTACACGAAGTATAATAATAACATATATTACCGCTAACATCATGTTTTGATGTTCAAAATGTAAATCATATTAAGATGACATAACTGAAATATTGTTGAAAGTGGCATTAAACACCATAATCCTTACCCTAAGTCATATTAAGAATTCTGAATTAAGTATGGTTTAGTTTGACTTTATTGTGCTTAACGCCACTTTCAACAATATTTCAGCTATATCGTTTTTGATGCTCACTCTGCTCATCAAGAATTTTCATTAAATATTGAATGACTGGTTAAATTTCTAAACAGGTTTAATTTATTGTTGCACATTTTTAATATTACTTGAATACGTTCTATTACTAGTAGCTGCATTGTTTCAGAGTTATAAGTTGCTTTTATATAGGTGTATAATAATATAGAATATTATACGTTCTATACTAATCTTACGTATTTCGGCTGGTAAAGGGTTGTTTATTAACAACAGTTCACAGTCTGCTGCTTTGTATGTGTTATAATCTACAAAGAGCCAATAGTTGCCGTCTTCTCTCAATTTCTGATGGATCCTACAACATGAAACAAATTCTTTGGAGTAAAAACAAACATTATATACATTGTAATTTAAGAAATTTTTCACTACATATTTTTTTTTATTATTAGTTTTTTTTTATTACATCAGGTTATTAAATGAATAATGTTAACGATACGACAACAAAAGGGATGCAAGGGATTCAGTGTAGAATTACAACAATAAGACTTGAAAGATCTTGTGATGATTTATGGATAAAAAATATAAGTCATTTGATTAATCTCGTCTTTACTTTATAAATATGTTTCTGATTAATTTCAAACATGTCTTCAGAAGTTATAAGCGAATGCACATATATATAAAACAAAATAAAAAAAACTAAATGGAATTACTTATTTTATGTATTTATTAAAAAGATTAAACCTGCAGAACTCCTCTTCTTCCATGTTGTTTGACAGTCGTCGTTTTAAGGAAAGAGTAGTTCCGAACGTTGTGTTCACAAAGATAGTGTTGTGGACCAATCCAGGCACTGTGGCAACATGTACAAAGGGACACTGGTTATGTAAATAAAAAAATATTAATTAGTATTAAAATCATTTAGATAGAGGCCAGTAGGTTGATAATTAAACAGTCAAACCACAGAGTGGCGATTGCTGTCTGTGTGCTGAGTGTGGGAGTCCAGAAATCAGAATGTTTCGCTTCGCTTACATAATCTACTTTTTATATGTATGTGTATGTCCATGTGTTGTAATATGCCTAAGTGACTTATTTGTATGCTTTATGTCTGGTTTCAATATCTCGAAAGGCAAAACAAATAAATTATCTTGCCACATGTGTTCTGACTTTTGACTGATTATTTTAACATTTGCTTTCACCATGTGTTTTTTATGTATGTCTTAACTTTGTTTTTATATGGTTATTAAAGTCGGTTTTTAATAGTTCACAAAAGTTTGTGTTATTATGTAATATTTATACATGTACCGACTACAAATAAAGCTTTGAAGCCTTGAAGAACGAATCTATACATGTAATTACATGATTTAAAGTACATTTTGTATTTATGAATTAAAAGTTACACTAAAAAGTGTTCTGTAGAACATCAATATAGTAAATAACTTAAATTTCTTGTATTTAACAGCGTTTTACTGGTTACTATGGAAGGCGGATGCAGCCATTTCGACTTTACGTCTTGCAGGAAAGTGAGCAGTCATGTATTTGTGTGCTAGGAGTATCAATATTGCCTCTTTCTACGAAGTGTTTACTGGATTTTGGAAATGTTTCAACAGTGTGGTAATTTTTGTTTTTCATTTTAATACTAATTTAGACAAAAAGTTTATGGGTGAAGAGTGTGAGGTCGCTTATACAAATTAGAATTAAGAAACTCAGTGGGTCTGTGAACAGTCGCTCTACATCAATCTTTAAAGACCCAAATGTTGCTAAACACCTGTCTCTCCTTCATGACAAATATGTCATTATCTCCGCCGACAAGGCCCCTAACAATATTGTTTTAGTGTGTAAATCACATTACATAGACTGCTTGATAAAGGAATTAGGTATTGACAATTCACTTGGTAAACCCTACATATACCCCGACGACATCCTGGATAATCATAGGTCTGTTTTATGTTCCTTTGGAATTTCAACCAAAGATAAAAAAACTGGATCTACCATCACGCTACTGGATTCCTAAATTACACATGTGTCCTTTCAAACAGGCTATATTGCTGGATCTGTCAAATACTCCACGAAACCTCTTTCCAAATTATTAACATGTATTCTATGGCTTCAGAGTAACTGTGACACTAGCTACTCGAGAGGTTGTGTGAATCAAGTGTGGATTCTGAAGAACTCTAAAGGTTTGGTAGAGTACATACAATATAGGTCCCTCTCCTCCTGCAATAGCATTAAAACATTTGACTTCTCTACCCTCTACACAACTATTCCTCACTCTAAGCTGAAGGACAGATTAAGGGAATTGGTCCAACTGTGTTTCATTAAAAAGAATGGCCAACGTAGATATAAATGCCTTTTGCTAGGAAGGGACAGATCATATTTTGTAAAATAAACAACAAAAAAACACTCCGATTCTAGCAAATAGTTCTCTGAAACTGATATCATCAACATGCCCGAGTTTTTGATTGACAACAAATTTGTTATCTTTGGTGGACGAATTTTTCAACAGACAGTCGGCATTACCTATGGGTAAAACTGTGCTCCTCTTCTGGCCGACTTGTTTCTTTATTCGTATGAAGCCTCCATACAGGGGCTTCTCAAGAAAATCAAAAAGAAGCTAGCCTGATACTTTAATTTCACATTCCGCCATATAGATGATGTCCATTCACTAAATGATTATAGGTTTGGTGTTTTCGTTGATCGCATTGAGCTTGAAATAAAGGATACCACAGATACATATAGGTCTGCTTCATACCTTGACCTACACCTCGAAATTGACAGTGAGGGGCGGTTAAGAACGAAACTTTACGACAAAAGAGATAATTTCAATTTTCCAATTGTGAACTTTCCATCTATATGTAGCAACATACCAGCAGCACCTGCATATGGAGTATATCTCTCTTAGTTGATACGATATTCCAGAGCTTGTGGTTCCAATCAGGATTTCCTTGATAACGGGTTGATGCTAACAAGGCAGTTACTGAACCAAGGGTTCCTCTTGGTTAAGTTGAAGTCATCACTTCGAAAGTTTTACGGTCGCCACCATGACTTGGTTGATCGCTATGGAATATCTGTGTCACAAATGACCACGGATATGTTCCACTTGTCGCAAACACTTCCAGGTCCTTTCCTCGTTCATGACTTATCACCGGGTTTGTAACTAGATTAATTCGACATGTGTCACTAATGGAGCAGGAACTGATTACCCTTCCGGAGCACCTGAGTTCACCTCCGGTTTGTAGTGGGGTTCGTTTTACTCGATCTTTAGCTATATGTGTATGCTTTGTAGATCGTTGTTTGTCCTTTTCTACTTTTTCTTTTGACCATTGTGTTGTCTGTTCTTCTTCGATATACGGATTTTGATTATCCCATTGGTATCGTCAAACTATATACATATATGTCGAAATTTTAAATAAATTTCATTTGACAAAGTGATTCGTCGAAATATCCACAGGACAAAAAAAACCCAGGAATATTTCGCTTTTTGTGTAATAATTTCGAGTTTTTGTGTGTGTGTTTTTCTACTTGTTGCTTTCCAGTTTCCCGCTTTATCAAATTTTTACCTCAATATTTCTACCTTTCGCAAAGTGAAATGTCAAAATCAAACAAATTTTGATTTATCTTAAACATCAAGCAGCAAATGAAATAAATACATTCAACCTAGAACCTTGTCTGCTGTGTTTACCACTAAAACGAAAATTCAGGTGGATTATAGGTACAAGTATGACTTGTCTATTCATATATTGCATAGCAGCTAAGCATGGACGATGCAATGTTCATGGTTGACGATTGTTAAATTTCTGAAGTGGTCACAATAATGTTCAAGATTGTAGCGTTCTTTATGATAACGCTGTTCGGACAGCTACATATGTGAGGTTGAGCATTTTACTCACATGTAGAAAACGCTTGTATGACCGCATCATTTCACTATGAGGGGTGGTTTGGGCCTATGATACTAGTTTCACTCCGCCACTTTTTATTGTAGTGCCTGTACCAAGCCTAGTTAGTGAGCTGTCATGTATTTGTGTGCTAGGGTATTCATTGTGCCTCCTTTAACGACTTTTCTATTGGATTTTGGCACCGTTCAGTGAGGTATTTTGTTTTCATTTTAATAGTATAATGTCACCTTCCAGCATTCATCATTTAGTGAGTAGATTTGGATGGGGGAATTAGTTGATACATTAATAGTTAGCCATCCCTGGTCCAGTCCATGTTCTGGCAGTCCATCACTGTGAGTCTCTGCATACCCAATATGGTGATCACACATGACTAACTGATATACTGAAGAAAATAAATAGTAACGTTACCACACTCATTCTTAAATGTAGACAACGAAACGTATCATAGTTTTATTCATAGGTTTCAGATGTATTTAACCTAATTTTACGATAAAAAAAAAGAAATTGATAAAAATAGATAAGATAACCTTATTAAATTTTATATTAACTTCCTTGTTGTATATTTCAGAGCTGTTTAATCTGCTCGTTTTTATTCATATAAAGACTTTTGTAAGGAGGTATAAGTTTCTATACCATCGTATGTGTTTGTTTTGCTGGGATGGTCGTTGGATGTGTCCCTTTCTCGATTATATTCAACTGAATATATATATATTATGTAATTTACAGGGTTAGGGCTAGGGTTATGGTGTTTAGCGCCACTTTCAAAAATAGTTCAGCTATATCGTGGCGGTCAGCATTATTGGTGCAGGAAATCGAAGTAACCGGAGAAAAACACCGACCTGTCGCAAGTCACTGACAAACTTATCACATAAAGTTGTATCGAGTACACCTCCCCATGAGCGGGATTCGATATCAAAACTTTAGTGGTGATAGGCACTGATTACACAGGTAGTTGTAAATTCATCTACCATACGATCATGACCACGACGATCCCTGTAATGTTTAGCAAAAAAAAACCATAAAATCATTATTTAATAAATAGTAAAAATATTTATTTACTAATAAATACATTGTTTGGACACAAATAACGATTTTGCTTAACTTAAATGAACCGTTGTTTGTTTTTAAATAAACTAATTCTAAATTAGAATATCTCATACTCTAATAGACAATTTATCCCACTGAGCAACTTGTAGGGAACGGTTAACCAGATGAACGATCCCAGACTTAATGGGACATCTGCTATATGTTCGATGTGATGCCTACCAGTCATACGAATATAAACCATTCAACTTCTGTTTATACATTTAATGATATTTTACGGTTTTGATCTTTATAAATGATGTACATTGGTATTATGTTCATTTCAAACACATGTAAAACAGATATATAACAATCATCTTAAATATGCCTTAAAGGTGAGTATATAATGCCTTAAACGATATACAAATTACAATGACATGAGGCACGTGGTAGAGGGTCGAATGGAAATAGGATGCCAGAGAGACTGCCATAAATAGCAGACATATTGTTTTGTAATTAATAAATTAAGGGTCAATTCCTATGTCAAAGAAAGGTTTTGAAGAACCCAAAGTGGTTATCAGAAGTCATAAATCGATGAAGGACAGACAACACGATGATCAAAGGAAGAAGGACAGACAACACGTTGATCAAAAGAAGGACAGACAACACGTTGATCAAAAGAAGGACAGACAACACGTTGATCAAAAGAAGGACAGACAACACGTTGATCAAAAGAAGGACAGACAACACGTTGATCAAAAGAAGGACAAACAACACGTTGATCAAAAGAAGAAGGACAGACAACACGTTGATCAAAAGGACAGACAACCCGTTGATCAAAAGAAGGACAGACAACACGTTGATCAAAAGTAGGACAGACAACACGTTGATCAAAAGAAGGACAGACAACACGTTGATCAAAAGAAGGACAGACAACACGTTGATCAAAAGAAGGACAAACAACACGATGATCAAAGGAAGAAGGACAGACAACACGTTGATCAAAAGAAGGACAGACAACACGTTGATCAAAAGAAGGACAGACAACACGTTGATCAAAAGAAGGACAAACAACACGATGATCAAAGGAAGAAGGACAGACAACACGTTGATCAAAAGAAGGACAGACAACACGTTGATCAAAAGAAGGACAGACAACACGTTGATCAAAAGAAGGACAGACAACACGTTGATCAAAAGAAGGACAGACAACACGTTGATCAAAAGAAGGACAGACAACACGTTGATCAAAAGGACAGACAACACGTTGATCAAAAGGACAGACAACACGTTGATCAAAAGAAGGACAGACAACACGTTGATCAAAAGTAGAAGGACAGACAACACGTTGATCAAAAGAAGGACAGACAACACGTTGATCAAAAGAAGAAGGACAGACAACACGTTGATCAAAAGAAGGACAGACAACACGTTGATCAAAAGAAGGACAGACAACACGTTGATCAAAAGAAGGACAGACAACACGTTGATCAAAAGAAGGACAGACAACACGTTGATCAAAAGAAGAAGGACAGACAACACGTTGATCAAAAGAAGGACAGACAACACGTTGATCAAAAGGACAGACAACACGTTGATCAAAAGAAGGACAGACAACACGTTGATCAAAAGTAGAAGGACAGACAACACGTTGATCAAAAGAAGGACAGACAACACGTTGATCAAAAGAAGGAGGACAGACAACACGTTGTTCAAAAGAAGGAGGACAGACAACACGTTGATCAAAAGAAGAAGGACAGACAACACGTTGATCAAAAGAAGAAGGACAAAAGCACGAACAAAACATACACATAAAACTAAATATCTAACTTCTGGCTAATTACACGGGGCTTTCTAAATGAACGCAATGTAATTATTGTTGAATACAGTGATACATCTATATTGTGAGTGATCTTTTTAGGATTTATAACAATATAAATTTAAGTCAGCAATCAGAGGATCACAGTGAGTTATTAACAGAATTCCAACGATTCGACGAAAACTTTGCTTACCAAAACATACATAAATGTTGTCTAGCAAACATTTTGTTGGCATACATCTTTTATTTGCAAAACCAATTTTAGTTTCTAAATTACAATTACATTTTAATTGAATATATTTTCCTAAGAACATATTACCTCCCTTTTTATAATTGACATTTTTATGATTTCATCATTGTTTATTCCTTATATTGAAGAATATTGCATAATAAATGAAGAACATTTTTTTTAAATCAAGATCTGCTGTTTGCTTTCTGAATCCAGTGCTGTAACAAGAAAATGTGATAGACTCAGATCAGCGTCCGGATTCAAATCGGCGTCCACTCCTCAAATCGGCATCCACTGACGTCATTATCTCAAATCACGGTTATTTTCAAATCGGCGTCCTTTCCAAATTCTCAGATCTATGGCCGATTTATTGGTTAGGGTTAGGGCATACGTCGGTGAGTTCATTGAACGTCGATTTGAGAAAGTGAAAAAGGACGAAGTTTGTGACGTAGAAATCGGACATGGATTTGAGGAATGGACGTCGATTAGAGGCTGGACGTGGATCTGAGTCTTACAGAATACTAATGTGTATTATAGTTTTTGCTAGGTTGTACGTTGTACGTTGTCTGAAACTTTCAAAGACAATTTCTACGGTTTAGCTACTTGAAAGTAACAATAACCAGGTGAGTGCTTGCACATTGCAAAACAAAATTGCACTGTATTTTGAATTAAGCTTACAAAAATATACATGTATTTGTTATAATGAATATCACTCACCTGTGAATTAAGTGATAAATGACAGGCTCCACAAGCCTATTTGTTTGTTTTAACTTTGATGCCGTTTAAAATTCCGAATATCACTCCCCTGTCTTTTAACATTTTTAAAATGCATTTCATAAAACATGCATATCATAGATGCCTTTAAGGTAACCTAAAGTGTATAAAGCTTTACAATGTACAATGTATATCATGACGAAGCATTTCAAAAGAAACTCCAAATTACAATGACAGAGGACACGTGACATAGGGTCAAATATATGTGATGCAAATGAGATGTCGTAAAGTTTTGTAATTAATAAGTTACAGGACACGGACATAAAACTATTAAAAGAAGACATCAAAAGAATAATGTCATCTCATGTATATTCATGTAACAACGAATAATGTAGTACCAAACGTGTGTCCACGTGTCTGTGATCATGTGATATATATTTGGCATTAAATCTACCAACGCAATCAGTGTCTATCAGTACAAACGTTTGCGAATTCGATTGCTGTTTCTGACTAGGTATACTCGGTACACACGTGTGTGATAAAGCGTGTTGGTGAATAAACGTTAGAGAAAACAGAAATGACAACAAAGAATGGGCAATTCAGAGACACCGGCAACATTGGGAACACAAGACACAGGACGAAGATAAAAACAATCAAACAAACAAGAATTAAACAAACAAAAATAAACAAACCAAAAAACAAAAAACAAAAACAAAGCAAAGCACATTACAACAAACAAAGAAAACTAAAAAGATCAGCAGCACGGAGCCAAACCTCGGGGGTGATCCAGATGCTCGCCAAGGGTATTAGTTTTGTAAAAGTTAGTCTGAATAATATACTAAGAGCGTTAACTTGTCCAAAAATAAATGTTCTTTCGAGACCATTTCACTTTTTTTAATCGTGTTTTATAATACATTGTACATGGTTATTGGCTCCACTTGACTTTTCAAGAACATTATTTCCCTTCAATACATGTCTTCTCGTTTTTTTTTTATCCCATTCAGCTTAAAATATTAAGGGGTACCTTATGCCTTGACCTACACTTCGAAATTGACAATGAACGGTCAAGAACGAAACATTACGACAAAAGAGATGACGTCATCGAGTTTATATCAAGAGTAACACGACGGGTTTCACATGTGGAGCCGGAACTGTGGACCCTTCCGGAGCACATGAATTCTTACCCGGCATTTGTTAGTGGTATGTGTGTTGTTCATTTTGTCAAATTACACATCTTCACGTTTTTGGTTCCGTGTTGGGATGTACATTTCCGCGTAAAAACCATGTTCGGTTCGTCTTTACTCTCGTTTGTTTTGTAGGAGGTTCATGTTTTATTTATGTTATTTATATTTATTTACGCATACTGGTGTCAAACACGATTTCTATGTTAGATGATGTTCGTGTCTTTTAACAGTAACTCGACGGGTATCACATGTGGACCGGGAACTACTACCCCTTCCTGGAGCACCTGAGTTCATCCCCGGTTTTTAGTGGGGCTTACGTTGTAATGTTTCGCATATCATTGTTTGTCCTGTCCGACAGAAAATACAGTGGCCAAAAGAAAAGGGACAAAAAGACAAACAATGGCCAAAAAACACTTCACAAAAAACAAACGATTGAGCAGTATACACACGAATTAAACCCAGAAATGGCCCATGGCGCTCCTGAAGGGTAAACAGTTCTTGTTAGCATTGTAACCAACAATAGTGTTACTCCTGTTCAAAATCTGATAAGTTATACATGTGTATGTAGTAATTAGTCGTGAACGGGGATATGTGACTACCACAAACGAAGGATATTCGTTATAATCTGTGACTCCACCAATATTCCGTAACGTGGACGACTGTAGAATATTTGAAGTAATTACTGCAACGTAACCACTAGGAACCATGTGTTCAGTAGCTTCCTTGTTAGTAGCATCCCTCTCTCAAGGAAATACTGATAGGAAACTCAAGCTCTAAAATAGTGTTGTTACATATAAATGGAAAGTTTCCATCTAGCACTGTTAATCTCTAGGTGTAAGCACTGTTAATCTCTAGGTGTAAATCAGTATTAATCAGACCTAACTGTATTTATGGTATCCTCTTTCAAAAGTTCAGACGGATATATGGAATCGACATAGATACCAAACCTTGAATTACTAAGTTAAAGGATACCATTGATCTAGAAGAACGTTACTAGCTTGTTTATGTCGTTATTGAAAACCTCCTACTTCGCATGAATAAAAGAACAAGTCGGTTAGACGATGAACACAGAGAGTACATTTGGTACCCATAGGAATGTCGATTGTATATTGAAAAAGCATAACTTGCATGAAAGTAGACGTGGATACCTTAAAATGTGAAAAGGTAACAACATACTGAGGTCGAAGTGCAGAAAAATAATTGAAACTTTTAACGGTCTGAACAAAGCAAAAATACAATTACACTGTACAAGGGTATGTTCATAGTAGACACATGACTGTATATACACTACAATACTAATCATTATTACATACTTAGTTCAAATAAAGGCATTTTTGTATGACCAATATGAGCGGAAGTATTTTCACACCCCGGGAAAATAACCGGTTATTGGATTACTACAAGATCATTTCCATATCGAGGCCCATATTGGCCCGGGCCAATATGGGCCTCGACTTCGTCTCAGGCCAATATGGGTGTCTCTTTTCTAGATGTCGGAAGTATGTAATAAATAGTTTAATACATGGGCATTTCCATATTGGCCTGGTTATCATCCCTCGACCCATACAATATGGGGGTCTCGGGATGATAACCAGGCCGATATGGAAATGCCCATGTATTAATCTGTAATTATTATCGTTTTATATCAGTCTACGTACGATATCAGTGAAGCTAATACAAATGTATATGGAGGAATAACAATAACTCACCACTTTGTAAATTATGTTATGCAATATTCTCTATCTTGGAATTATCTTTAAAATATTTGTGAATATTACCCACCAATATATATGTGCTAAGTATTTCATATTTGTTTGTACAATTTCTGCATTGAATAAGATTTTGGACAGTTCGTATTAAGTTATCTAACTAAATAAATGTGTCAACGAGGCTTTACTGAATGAGCGAGCAATTAAATTACAATTAAATGCTTGAAGAATATCTTGTTGTTACTAACAAAATCTCGTATGGGATCGTGTCACAATAACCTTTCATTCATCGTAGATTGATGAATATGAATCCCGCACGAATTCCAACATTTGTAAAGCATAAATACTTATAAAGGACGAAACTCCCCTCATAGAGGGTGTGCCGGGGGTAGAATAGGCACCAGGTTTCTCCGCCATAGGGGCACTAGTTCTCTAAAAGGGATCAACCCCGGGGTATAGAAATGGGACCGAGAGTTTCTTCGGCTTGAAGGGGCGTCCGTCGGTTGTGCAGGATGTAGAAATTCACAACCAACCCGTCCTGCGAGTGAGACGTAAATCAAACCGAGATTCCGTGTTGAGAGATTGCCACCCTCTCCGCACGTTAAAGAACCCAGTGTAACAGCTCATTTTGAGCATTATGCTCATGATGAGTGGTCCATAAGAGACCTGTTGCACTGGCAAAATTATCCGTCCTTACCCATCACCTTTCATTGTTTCGAGTCCCGTGGCGTTTAAATTTTTAAATGTTCTCGTCCTGAATATAGCTGAAAAATTGCTCGCTGGACGTTAAACAACAATCAATCAATCAATCAATCAATCAATCAATCAATCAATCAATCAATCAATCAATCAACCAATCAATCAATCAATCAATCAATCAATCAATCAATCATTCATTCATTCATTCATTCATTCATACATTCATTCATTCATAAAGGACGAAGTCCTTATAACGGTAGGCTGTGCGATTTTTCCTTCTATATTGATAGCCAAATATCTGTTCACCGTAAGTTAAAAAAAAAATCAATTGATAATTTAGAAACGCAAAAGAAATATATTTCAATGAAAAATTTCCAATTCTTTATTTATTTACTCTATGCAAAATCGAAATAAACTTGAAATAAAATTCTAATAAAAAAATCTCTTTCTACGAAACTCCCGACGGAAGAGCGGTGTACAGTTGGTAAAATGAACGGAACAGCCGTACCAAATCGGCTACAAAATTCATTCAAAATAACTTGTACAGATCATCGTATTATTGAAATTTTAGGACTTCGTCCTTCAAACAGGTTGCCTGTCTCATATTAATATGAAGACCGGAAGTAGAAACTCAATATTTTTTTTTATATTCCGTGCTAGCATTACCCTTATCCCTCATTCCTCCAGAATCTTACCCAAGCCCGGAATATGTCTTGCATTCTGATGTAATGATTAACTTTCTTTAGTTTTATAATATATGCTACAATTTTGAAATATGATTAGTATTTGTTTAATAAGTGATGATATGGCTTTATAATATACATCTATATAGTTCACGTCAGTACGAACCGATCATGTCAACATCGGCGTAAATAAATGATCTTAAAAAAACCCAGTACTATTTGATGGATTTGAGCGACAAAATTTAATATTATACGTCATAAATGTATTCATTAAAGATAGAAAGAGTATTTTCCATTAGTACTGGTAGAATTAGGTATTTGAATGTTATTTTACCACATATGGCCAAGTGTTAAATTCATTCTCAGTCACTTCTATTATTGCATTATTTTTATTGTACACACAAAGCTGGCATCACAATTTCTATCAAATAAATAATTTTTTCCTTTTAAGATTTTTAAGTTTTAGGTGGACGTCTTAGGTTTACATGTTATTTTGGAGCTTTTGGTTTACATACAATGGAAGCTAGCGGACATGTATTTGTATGTTAGGGCTTCGATTTTTCTCTTTTATAATTTTTCTATTGGATTTTTGAACGACTGTGTGGCATGTTTTGTTTTTCATTTTAATTACTTTCGACATAAGCAGTATTGTTGTCTAAATGCGCGCCTAGAGTATGTCATTTTAATTACTTTCGACATAAGCAGTATTGTTGTCTAAATGCGCGCCTAGAGTATGTCATTTTAATTACTTTCCACATCAGCAGTATTGTTGTCTAAATGCGCGCCTAGAGTATGTCATTTTAATTACTTTCCACATCAGCAGTATTGTTGTCTAAATGCGCGCCTAGAGTATGTCATTTTAATTACTTTCCACATCAGCAGTATTGTTGTCTAAATGCGCGCCTAGAGTATGTCATTTTAATTACTTTCCACATCAGCAGTATTGTTGTCTAAATGCGCGCCTAGAGTATGTCATTTTAATTACTTTCCACATCAGCAGTATTGTTGTCTAAATGCGCGCCTAGAGTATGTCATTTTAATTACTTTCCACATCAGCAGTATTGTTGTCTAAATGCGCGCCTAGAGTATGTCATTTGATTCTTTTTAAGGTGCTGTGTACAAAAATGTATGCAACATACATGTATGTACATGTATTTATTACAACTATACACCACAAATATAATTACGATATGAAAAATAAATAACTTACATATCAATGAAAGAAATACACCACGTATATCCATGTTTTTCTCTGCCAGATTAACCTGACATTTAGTGTAGAAATCTTCACTGTAAGATCAGGCAATTTTTCCCCTAATTTCTTACTATGAGTTTAAAATTAGTTAAAGTCTGTTTCGTAAAAGTGGTTATATTATAACAACAGAGACCTGTTTCCTTTACAAGTTTTAATCCGTCATGTTTACATGGATGTCGCATTAAATAAGGTTATCTGTCAAGGTGGGGATTGTTAAGTTGAATATTAAATTGTGTTAAAAGCAAGGTTATTTGTACAGCAATAACATTCATTTAGTTTTTAATAATAACCTTACAACTTATGAACATTTAGATATTAGTAATAACCTTACAACTTATGAACATTTAAATATTAGTAATAACCTTACAACTTATTAACATTTAAATATTAATAATAACCTTACAACTTATGAACATTTAGATATTAGTAATAACCTTACAACTTATTAACATTTAGATATTAGTAATAACCTTACAACTTATGAACATTTAGATATTAGTAATAACCTTACAACTTATTAACATTTAAATATTAATAATAACCTTACAACTTATGAACATTTAGATATTAGTAATAACCTTACAACTTATTAACATTTAGATATTAGTAATAACCTTACAACTTATTAACATTTAAATATTAATAATAACCTTACAACTTATTAACATTTAGATATTAGTAATAACCTTACAACTTATTAACATTTAGATATTAGTAATAACCTTACAACTTATTAACATTTAAATATTAGTAATAACCTTACAACTTATTAACATTTAGATATTAGTAATAACCTTACAACTTATTAACATTTAGATATTAGTAATAACCTTACAACTTATTAACATTTAAATATTAGTAATAACCTTACAACTTATTAACATTTAGATATTAGTAATAACCTTACAACTTACTAACATTTAGATATTAGTAATAACCTTACAACTTATTAACATTTAAATATTAGTAATAACCTTACAACTTATTAACATTTAGATATTAGTAATAACCTTACAACTTATGAACATTTAGATATTAGTAATAACCTTACAACTTATGAACATTTAGATATTAGTAATAACCTTACAACTTATGAACATTTAGATATAACTTACTAATATTTAGATATTAGTAATAACCTTACAACTTATTAACATTTAGATATTAGTAATAACCTTACAACTTATTAACATTTAGATATTAGTAATAACCTTACAACTTATGAACATTTAGATATTAGTAATAACCTTACAACTTATTAACATTTGCTTTTAATCGACAATTTTGATAAAACAAATATTTTCGCTTACGGAAATGACTACACAAGGGTGCTGAATTAAATATATTAATAGAGATACTTATCATGATTTCCTTATTAGAGTAATGCTTCTAAGTGAGGGCCGATTAAGAATGTTCCTTATTAGAGTAATGCTTCTAAGTGAGGGCCGATTAAGAATGTTCCTTATTAGAGTAATACTTCTAAGTGAGGGCCGATTAAGAATGTTCCTTATTAGAGTAATGCTTCTAAGTGAGGGCCGATTAAGAATGTTTCTTATTAGAGTAATACTTCTAAGTGAGGGCCGATTAAGAATGTTCCTTATTAGAGTAATACTTCTAAGTGAGGGCCGATTAAGAATGTTCCTTATTAGAGTAATACTTCTAAGTGAGGGCCGATTAAGAATGTTCCTTATTAGAGTAATACTTCTAAGTGAGGGCCGATTAAGAATGTTTCTTATTAGAGTAATACTTCTAAGTGAGGGCCGATTAAGAATGTTCCTTATTAGAGTAATACTTCTAAGTGAGGGCCGATTAAGAATGTTCCTTATTAGAGTAATGCTTCTAAGTGAGGGCCGATTAAGAATGTTTCTTATTAGAGTAATGCTTCTAAGTGAGGGCCGATTAAGAATGTTCCTTATTAGAGTAATGCTTCTAAGTGAGGGCCGATTAAGAATGTTCCTTATTAGAGTAATACTTCTAAGTGAGGGCCGATTAAGAATGTTCCTTATTAGAGTAATGCTTCTAAGTGAGGGCCGATTAAGAATGTTCCTTATTAGAGTAATACTTCTAAGTGAGGGCCGATTAAGAATGTTCCTTATTAGAGTAATGCTTCTAAGTGAGGGCCGATTAAGAATGTTTCTTATTAGAGTAATACTTCTAAGTGAGGGCCGATTAAGAATGTTCCTTATTAGAGTAATGCTTCTAAGTGAGGGCCGATTAAGAATGTTTCTTATTAGAGTAATACTTCTAAGTGAGGGCCGATTAAGAATGTTCCTTATTAGAGTAATGCTTCTAAGTGAGGGCCGATTAAGAATGTTTCTTATTAGAGTAATGCTTCTAAGTGAGGGCCGATTAAGAATGTTCCTTATTAGAGTAATGCTTCTAAGTGAGGGCCGATTAAGAATGTTCCTTATTAGAGTAATACTTCTAAGTGAGGGCCGATTAAGAATGTTCCTTATTAGAGTAATGCTTCTAAGTGAGGGCCGATTAAGAATGTTTCTTATTAGAGTAATACTTCTAAGTGAGGGCCGATTAAGAATGTTTCTTATTAGAGTAATGCTTCTAAGTGAGGGCCGATTAAGAATGTTCCTTATTAGAGTAATACTTCTAAGTGAGGGCCGATTAAGAATGTTCCTTATTAGAGTAATGCTTCTAAGTGAGGGCCGATTAAGAATGTTTCTTATTAGAGTAATACTTCTAAGTGAGGGCCGATTAAGAATGTTCCTTATTAGAGTAATGCTTCTAAGTGAGGGCCGATTAAGAATGTTCCTTATTAGAGTAATGCTTCTAAGTGAGGGCCGATTAAGAATGTTCCTTATTAGAGTAATACTTCTAAGTGAGGGCCGATTAAGAATGTTCCTTATTAGAGTAATACTTCTAAGTGAGGGCCGATTAAGAATGTTCCTTATTAGAGTAATACTTCTAAGTGAGGGCCGATTAAGAATGTTCCTTATTAGAGTAATGCTTCTAAGTGAGGGCCGATTAAGAATGTTTCTTATTAGAGTAATACTTCTAAGTGAGGGCCGATTAAGAATGTTCCTTATTAGAGTAATGCTTCTAAGTGAGGGCCGATTAAGAATGTTCCTTATTAGAGTAATACTTCTAAGTGAGGGCCGATTAAGAATGTTCCTTATTAGAGTAATGCTTCTAAGTGAGGGCCGATTAAGAATGTTCCTTATTAGAGTAATACTTCTAAGTGAGGGCCGATTAAGAATGTTCCTTATTAGAGTAATACTTCTAAGTGAGGGCCGATTAAGAATGTTCCTTATTAGAGTAATACTTCTAAGTGAGGGCCGATTAAGAATGTTTCTTATTAGAGTAATGCTTCTAAGTGAGGGCCGATTAAGAATGTTCCTTATTAGAGTAATACTTCTAAGTGAGGGCCGATTAAGAATGTTCCTTATTAGAGTAATACTTCTAAGTGAGGGCCGATTAAGAATGTTCCTTATTAGAGTAATACTTCTAAGTGAGGGCCGATTAAGAATGTTCCTTATTAGAGTAATACTTCTAAGTGAGGGCCGATTAAGAATGTTCCTTATTAGAGTAATACTTCTAAGTGAGGGCCGATTAAGAATGTTCCTTATTAGAGTAATACTTCTAAGTGAGGGCCGATTAAGAATGTTCCTTATTAGAGTAATACTTCTAAGTGAGGGCCGATTAAGAATGTTCCTTATTAGAGTAATACTTCTAAGTGAGGGCCGATTAAGAATGTTCCTTATTAGAGTAATACTTCTAAGTGAGGGCCGATTAAGAATGTTCCTTATTAGAGTAATACTTCTAAGTGAGGGCCGATTAAGAATGTTCCTTATTAGAGTAATACTTCTAAGTGAGGGCCGATTAAGAATGTTCCTTATTAGAGTAATACTTCTAAGTGAGGGCCGATTAAGAATGTTCCTTATTAGAGTAATACTTCTAAGTGAGGGCCGATTAAGAATGTTCCTTATTAGAGTAATACTTCTAAGTGAGGGCCGATTAAGAATGTTCCTTATTAGAGTAATACTTCTAAGTGAGGGCCGATTAAGAATGTTCCTTATTAGAGTAATACTTCTAAGTGAGGGCCGATTAAGAATGTTCCTTATTAGAGTAATACTTCTAAGTGAGGGCCGATTAAGAATGTTCCTTATTAGAGTAATACTTCTAAGTGAGGGCCGATTAAGAATGTTCCTTATTAGAGTAATACTTCTAAGTGAGGGCCGATTAAGAATGTTCCTTATTAGAGTAATACTTCTAAGTGAGGGCCGATTAAGAATGTTCCTTATTAGAGTAATACTTCTAAGTGAGGGCCGATTAAGAATGTTCCTTATTAGAGTAATACTTCTAAGTGAGGGCCGATTAAGAATGTTCCTTATTAGAGTAATACTTCTAAGTGAGGGCCGATTAAGAATGTTCCTTATTAGAGTAATACTTCTAAGTGAGGGCCGATTAAGAATGTTCCTTATTAGAGTAATACTTCTAAGTGAGGGCCGATTAAGAATGTTCCTTATTAGAGTAATACTTCTAAGTGAGGGCCGATTAAGAATGTTCCTTATTAGAGTAATACTTCTAAGTGAGGGCCGATTAAGAATGTTCCTTATTAGAGTAATACTTCTAAGTGAGGGCCGATTAAGAATGTTCCTTATTAGAGTAATACTTCTAAGTGAGGGCCGATTAAGAATGTTCCTTATTAGAGTAATACTTCTAAGTGAGGGCCGATTAAGAATGTTCCTTATTAGAGTAATACTTCTAAGTGAGGGCCGATTAAGAATGTTCCTTATTAGAGTAATACTTCTAAGTGAGGGCCGATTAAGAATGTTCCTTATTAGAGTAATACTTCTAAGTGAGGGCCGATTAAGAATGTTCCTTATTAGAGTAATACTTCTAAGTGAGGGCCGATTAAGAATGTTCCTTATTAGAGTAATACTTCTAAGTGAGGGCCGATTAAGAATGTTCCTTATTAGAGTAATACTTCTAAGTGAGGGCCGATTAAGAATGTTCCTTATTAGAGTAATACTTCTAAGTGAGGGCCGATTAAGAATGTTCCTTATTAGAGTAATACTTCTAAGTGAGGGCCGATTAAGAATGTTCCTTATTAGAGTAATACTTCTAAGTGAGGGCCGATTAAGAATGTTCCTTATTAGAGTAATACTTCTAAGTGAGGGCCGATTAAGAATGTTCCTTATTAGAGTAATACTTCTAAGTGAGGGCCGATTAAGAATGTTCCTTATTAGAGTAATACTTCTAAGTGAGGGCCGATTAAGAATGTTCCTTATTAGAGTAATACTTCTAAGTGAGGGCCGATTAAGAATGTTCCTTATTAGAGTAATACTTCTAAGTGAGGGCCGATTAAGAATGTTCCTTATTAGAGTAATACTTCTAAGTGAGGGCCGATTAAGAATGTTCCTTATTAGAGTAATACTTCTAAGTGAGGGCCGATTAAGAATGTTCCTTATTAGAGTAATACTTCTAAGTGAGGGCCGATTAAGAATGTTCCTTATTAGAGTAATACTTCTAAGTGAGGGCCGATTAAGAATGTTCCTTATTAGAGTAATACTTCTAAGTGAGGGCCGATTAAGAATGTTCCTTATTAGAGTAATACTTCTAAGTGAGGGCCGATTAAGAATGTTCCTTATTAGAGTAATACTTCTAAGTGAGGGCCGATTAAGAATGTTCCTTATTAGAGTAATACTTCTAAGTGAGGGCCGATTAAGAATGTTCCTTATTAGAGTAATACTTCTAAGTGAGGGCCGATTAAGAATGTTCCTTATTAGAGTAATACTTCTAAGTGAGGGCCGATTAAGAATGTTCCTTATTAGAGTAATACTTCTAAGTGAGGGCCGATTAAGAATGTTCCTTATTAGAGTAATACTTCTAAGTGAGGGCCGATTAAGAATGTTCCTTATTAGAGTAATACTTCTAAGTGAGGGCCGATTAAGAATGTTCCTTATTAGAGTAATACTTCTAAGTGAGGGCCGATTAAGAATGTTCCTTATTAGAGTAATACTTCTAAGTGAGGGCCGATTAAGAATGTTCCTTATTAGAGTAATACTTCTAAGTGAGGGCCGATTAAGAATGTTCCTTATTAGAGTAATACTTCTAAGTGAGGGCCGATTAAGAATGTTCCTTATTAGAGTAATACTTCTAAGTGAGGGCCGATTAAGAATGTTCCTTATTAGAGTAATACTTCTAAGTGAGGGCCGATTAAGAATGTTCCTTATTAGAGTAATACTTCTAAGTGAGGGCCGATTAAGAATGTTCCTTATTAGAGTAATACTTCTAAGTGAGGGCCGATTAAGAATGTTCCTTATTAGAGTAATACTTCTAAGTGAGGGCCGATTAAGAATGTTCCTTATTAGAGTAATACTTCTAAGTGAGGGCCGATTAAGAATGTTCCTTATTAGAGTAATAGCTTCTAAGTGAGGGCCGATTAAGAATGTTCCTTATTAGAGTAATACTTCTAAGTGAGGGCCGATTAAGAATGTTCCTTATTAGAGTAATACTTCTAAGTGAGGGCCGATTAAGAATGTTCCTTATTAGAGTAATACTTCTAAGTGAGGGCCGATTAAGAATGTTCCTTATTAGAGTAATACTTCTAAGTGAGGGCCGATTAAGAATGTTCCTTATTAGAGTAATACTTCTAAGTGAGGGCCGATTAAGAATGTTCCTTATTAGAGTAATACTTCTAAGTGAGGGCCGATTAAGAATGTTCCTTATTAGAGTAATACTTCTAAGTGAGGGCCGATTAAGAATGTTCCTTATTAGAGTAATACTTCTAAGTGAGGGCCGATTAAGAATGTTCCTTATTAGAGTAATACTTCTAAGTGAGGGCCGATTAAGAATGTTCCTTATTAGAGTAATACTTCTAAGTGAGGGCCGATTAAGAATGTTCCTTATTAGAGTAATACTTCTAAGTGAGGGCCGATTAAGAATGTTCCTTATTAGAGTAATACTTCTAAGTGAGGGCCGATTAAGAATGTTCCTTATTAGAGTAATGCTTCTAAGTGAGGGCCGATTAAGAATGTTCCTTATTAGAGTAATGCTTCTAAGTGAGGGCCGATTAAGAATGTTCCTTATTAGAGTAATACTTCTAAGTGAGGGCCGATTAAGAATGTTCCTTATTAGAGTAATGCTTCTAAGTGAGGGCCGATTAAGAATGTTCCTTATTAGAGTAATACTTCTAAGTGAGGGCCGATTAAGAATGTTCCTTATTAGAGTAATACTTCTAAGTGAGGGCCGATTAAGAATGTTCCTTATTAGAGTAATGCTTCTAAGTGAGGGCCGATTAAGAATGTTCCTTATTAGAGTAATGCTTCTAAGTGAGGGCCGATTAAGAATGTTTCTTATTAGAGTAATACTTCTAAGTGAGGGCCGATTAAGAATGTTCCTTATTAGAGTAATGCTTCTAAGTGAGGGCCGATTAAGAATGTTCCTTATTAGAGTAATACTTCTAAGTGAGGGCCGATTAAGAATGTTCCTTATTAGAGTAATGCTTCTAAGTGAGGGCCGATTAAGAATGTTTCCTTATTAGAGTAATACTTCTAAGTGAGGGCCGATTAAGAATGTTCCTTATTAGAGTAATACTTCTAAGTGAGGGCCGATTAAGAATGTTCCTTATTAGAGTAATGCTTCTAAGTGAGGGCCGATTAAGAATGTTCCTTATTAGAGTAATACTTCTAAGTGAGGGCCGATTAAGAATGTTCCTTATTAGAGTAATACTTCTAAGTGAGGGCCGATTAAGAATGTTCCTTATTAGAGTAATACTTCTAAGTGAGGGCCGATTAAGAATGTTCCTTATTAGAGTAATACTTCTAAGTGAGGGCCGATTAAGAATGTTCCTTATTAGAGTAATGCTTCTAAGTGAGGGCCGATTAAGAATGTTCCTTATTAGAGTAATACTTCTAAGTGAGGGCCGATTAAGAATGTTTCCTTATTAGAGTAATGCTTCTAAGTGAGGGCCGATTAAGAATGTTCCTTATTAGAGTAATGCTTCTAAGTGAGGGCCGATTAAGAATGTTCCTTATTAGAGTAATACTTCTAAGTGAGGGCCGATTAAGAATGTTTCCTTATTAGAGTAATACTTCTAAGTGAGGGCCGATTAAGAATGTTCCTTATTAGAGTAATACTTCTAAGTGAGGGCCGATTAAGAATGTTCCTTATTAGAGTAATACTTCTAAGTGAGGGCCGATTAAGAATGTTCCTTATTAGAGTAATACTTCTAAGTGAGGGCCGATTAAGAATGTTCCTTATTAGAGTAATACTTCTAAGTGAGGGCCGATTAAGAATGTTCCTTATTAGAGTAATACTTCTAAGTGAGGGCCGATTAAGAATGTTCCTTATTAGAGTAATACTTCTAAGTGAGGGCCGATTAAGAATGTTCCTTATTAGAGTAATACTTCTAAGTGAGGGCCGATTAAGAATGTTCCTTATTAGAGTAATACTTCTAAGTGAGGGCCGATTAAGAATGTTCCTTATTAGAGTAATACTTCTAAGTGAGGGCCGATTAAGAATGTTCCTTATTAGAGTAATACTTCTAAGTGAGGGCCGATTAAGAATGTTCCTTATTAGAGTAATACTTCTAAGTGAGGGCCGATTAAGAATGTTCCTTATTAGAGTAATACTTCTAAGTGAGGGCCGATTAAGAATGTTCCTTATTAGAGTAATACTTCTAAGTGAGGGCCGATTAAGAATGTTCCTTATTAGAGTAATACTTCTAAGTGAGGGCCGATTAAGAATGTTCCTTATTAGAGTAATACTTCTAAGTGAGGGCCGATTAAGAATGTTCTTATTAGAGTAATACTTCTAAGTGAGGGCCGAT